>NIPM01000103.1:34999-107911 GCA_002738285.1 Holacanthella duospinosa
TGTTAGGTTACGTTAATAATTAAGTATATTATATGTAAAGGAATGTCAAGTGCATTTCCTTATGAGTGACGCAAGTCATTCATACGGAAATGAAAGTGACATTTCCTGATGGCCATGAGCTAATAGGTATAAAGCCAGAAACTTCAATAAGCTAAAAGAGAAGTAATAATAGAAGTAATAATAAGCATAATAATAGAGAGAGAGAATAATAAGAATAATAACAGTAATAATGGAATCAATCCAACTTAATCCAAAATAACAATTAATAGATAGTGGGATTATGTTATCCCAATAGTAAACTATTACACATAATAAAAGGTAATAATATTTGCCAGTTACGGTACGCAAAGCGACATTCTATTATTTATTCTCATTCAACCTAAGCAGAAGTGGCTCGGAGAAATAGTGAGCAAATACCCCGAAAACTCACTAACGAATAGGTGCAATACTGAGAGTTACAATCCCCATAGATTCCTATTCGCAAGTAAGAGTAGGAATCTAACACCAGAGAGTTTTGACATCCTTAATAAGTTCCTTGTGATTAATTTTCCCAGTTTCACAAAATTGTTTAAACTTTCTCTACGCTAGGTTGATTTTCAAATTTTCATTACGGATTGTCTTATCTGTGAAAGAGATCTGAGCTTATTAATAGTAGGAAGTTGCAATGAAACGAGGATTGTCTGGAGTAATTGGAAGAAAAACTGAAGAAATAAAGGGAGTTTTGGAAGCTCAAGTTGAGATTATCCAAGACAATGTAACCAAATTATTCAATTTTTACTTTACCTTGTCAAATGCAGACAAATTGTCAGCAGCCCTGACTTCAAGCTCATCCCCACTTGACGAAACTTCAAATTCATAGTCACTATGTTCAGCTTGGCAAAAACTTTCGTCATCTTCCTCTGGTAGAACAACCTTAATTGACATAAGTGCGTTTTGACAAGCTAAATTGATTATATGAGCTAGGCACCTAATTCTTTGCCGTTTTTGTGAGAAATTTACTCCCTGATTCCAAAATACAACTTATTAGCCAAGGTTATTTAATTTAACTGGTAACACATTGACATTCCTTACTATCGAATTCATACCAGCCTCCAAGTGAGAAAAAAAAATGTGTCGCAATTGGACGCATTATCTGTTGTAATTGCCAACACCTTGTCTGTGATGCTAAAAGTATCTAGTACTTCGAAAAACGTGTTTGAGAGATTGAGCCCCGAATGCTTGTCTTTCAAAACTTTGAGCTCAACTGCGGATTTCAGTTTGCGTCAATTATTGCGCTACAATACCAAGGAAGGGTATTTGATTTGGTGATCCATTAATCCAACGCAAATGAAATTTTTCCTGGAGTCTCCTACGTCACACGTAATATTTCAAATATTTAAGAGTGCCAATAATTCCACAAAAGACGTTAACGATATAGTAAAAATAAAAATCAAAGTTTTACCTGTAGAATTTTGGCAACCGAGACTTTCTCTGAAACGAATAGCTCAATTAGTTCGGTTTTGAGCTTTGTCCGGTGTGGAATGACAGCTTTCGGGTTGGCCGATGCAATAAGTCCACGGAAATATGGGCAGTCCACAACTGTAAAAGACTGATCGCTCATAATAATGTAATTTAGTAGAATATTTTCAAAATCGTCTTGGTTAAATTTCTAGTGAAAAGAGTTGTATAATTACCATACGTGCGGAATGAAAATATTCTCAGACCTCGCTCGTCAAAATCTCATTATATCTAGTGTAAAATGTTTCCAGTACCAATATATGAATCTATGAATCTATGTATGAATATATGAATATATCTCATTCTTATTTCCCCATTCGTTGGCCATGGTCAGGAGAGTATGTACAGTGTGAGTTTTTTGGTCGTAAACGCAAACACCTGATTTACATTACCCCCACCCGTCCCAAATATGGTCATTAGAATTTTGATTTGGTGTCGTTAGTAAATGTTAAAATCCAAATGAAAACTTTTAAATTGTTGCTAACTTTTTGACCTTTTGGAATATGGAATTATCCTCGAGAATGCCCATAGTTATAGTGTGCAAATTGGTGAGGTTCTGTTTTTGTTTTGAGGTTATCCGAAAATTCCCGAACGATAAATTTTTTTATTTAATCATTGTTTAATGATGGACGGAGGGCATTTTGAACATATGACACATTAGTTATCATCATAACATTCATTGTAAGTGTTACTTTGCGGTATTTTAAATTAAATATGCCATACACTAAATAAAACAAAGCAAATTCATACGCCGGTGCATGATGATTGGAATGGGTGAAGGTAAAGTAATTCAGGTGTGTGCATTTCCGACCAAAAAACTCAATGTATTTATGTACCGACCGTCTTTTATTTTGTAGACAATCTCTTCTGCACAACAGAAAAATTGAGAAAAACTGTGACTTTAACTTGTAAATTCTTGTAAAGTCGGAGTAACGTGACGAGTACTTGAACTGACTAGCGCTAAATGTCGGCAAAAATTGTAGTTCCACTGGCTTGCGCTCAGGTCAAGTGACTCGTCCAATTTATTCCAGAAAATGTGCAAAATAGAATAATAATTAAGAAAAATCGATATATTCGATGCAAAAACCGTAGACAAATATGAAATACAATTAAAAAATTTGATACAACAAAAAATATTTTGTAAATTTAATACATTATAGTAACAAAAGCTTGCATTCAAGCTGTCACAAAAATTCTAAATACACATCAAAAGCATACTTTTCTAACTATTCCAAACTAAAAATAAAGATGAATGTGAAAATTTTATAATATGGTAAAAATGTGTATTAAATCAATTATTCCATATTTGTACACATTGAATTTAAAAATATTCCTTAACCCAAATCGTTCATTGCTGGTAGTGTGTCAAACATTAAAGTTATACCAACATTCTTTAATTTTGATTTATTTTGAAGTTATTGCCACAGTAGATTGCCCATTTATAGGAAGTTAAATCAAATTTTACTTTACTTATGTCAATTAAATCATTCATTTTTATTAGACTCATGGGTCTTCGGAAAAGTTTATAGTTTTAGTGGAGTCAGTATTTTTTGATTGGATCTAATAATCTGTTAATATAGTTTGTTAATTGTGCGAAACTGATTATAGAATACTAAATTTCAGCAAAGCGTATGTTCTTAACTATTTTGTTGTTTAAAGTTTCAAAATATTTTGTCACCAAAAACGTTTTTAATTTTAGTCAAAATCCTTTTGAAGTTATACAGAATATCACGATTTTCACAAATACTGTCGACACTAATGCTTATACCAAACTTCGGAATTGGAGAGTCCAATCCCGAAAATTTTCGGAATTGGTCGTGTTTTTTGCTACCATACTTCCGAATTAGAATTGGATTTTGGAATTGGATTTCCAAATTCTAATTCCTACGTGAGGTTTTTCGGAATTGGAGCTACCATACTTTATCCCGCGGCGAGAGAATTGGAATTGGCATTTGAGAATGCCAAATGCCAAAGTTTCAGAATTTGACTATCATACTTTGGAAATGACCCTTTCGGAATTGGATTTTCCTACTTTTCCCACCTACTTTCGGAATTGGTTTTTTTTTCAAAAATTTGAAAAAAAGCCAATTCCAATGCTGAATTCTGCTTCAACTTGCCCCAACAAACGAAAGGTTTAGCTAAGGCGCGGATTAGTTTAGCAAATTTGGACTAATCAAATTAAAAATATTTAAAACTATATTTTTTTTTCTACTACCGAAGGGATTTAAAAATAATTCAGTAGTAGTGAGTAGAGCTAATACTAGTAGTAGTACTAATAATTAGTGAAGTGGTATGTCTATGACACCTCTACGTAAGTTATACTTTTTTATTTGAAATATTGAGTAACAGTGCCAAAGGAAGTATACTTTGGCCCGATTCTACCTAAACAAATTGATCGTTCTCACTTGATCATTTGTAATTTATAGATTACAACAAGTAGTCTGTTCTAATTCACAACGAACAAACCAACAGTTCCACAAAGTTGTTATTCGACTCTGTAAAGAGACATGTCATTGTTTACTAGTGAACAAGAGGTCGAATTGATTGGATTGGTGAAAGAGAGACCTTACTTGTACAATCTTAGTGAGAAAGGTTACAAAGATTTGACACGGAAACGAAACGCCTGGAATTTCATTTGACTACAGCTAAACAAGCAAGGTAAAAATCTCATTACATTCATTTCGCTCAAGCCGTATACAAATAAGCATAAATTAGTTTTAGACCAGTATCATTCGCTTCTGATACGCTTCTTAAATAGTAAATTATCATCGTCTCTTCTTTGTCACAGGCACTGAAGCCGAACACGGTTGGAAGCAATTAAAGAAGCAGTACACGGGGTACTTGGCAAAATGTAAAAAACCAACAGGTTCTGGAGCTGGAAAAGAGCCATCGTTTTGCCACTCCATGCTGATGGAGTTTTATAAAGAGCAGTATAGACCTTACGCTAAGTAATTACTAAATATGATCGGCAGCAAATATGAACAAAGTACAGTGCCAGATCATTCTAAATAACTCGACTAATTTGTTAATTGATAATAGAAGCCAACTAGCACCTAACGATGCAGACCGACAGGAGGTTATCAAGTCAGAAAATCTACTGTTCTTAGGAGAAAGTGATTCGGAAATCTCCGGCACTACATTTGCAGAGTCAGAAGTGATGGAGGATGGAATTGACGTCAATAATGTTGTATCCGTAGAGCGAACAGCTACTGCCAATGAGGTTAGTTAACTATCATGTTGAAAATTATTAGAATCATAAAATACCAAATTTCTTAAACTAGGTTCGTCGCGTTGGGGTTAATTTGGCAAAACCCCGGAAGAAGGTCATGGATTCATGCGATAAAGAGTTAATAAAAGCGTTAAAAGAATCTGATTTGGGAGAGGCTGATGAATATCAAACATTCTGTCTCGGACTGGTTCGAAGAATTGGTGAAATCTCGAAGAAGGTTGCTGGAGAAGTCCAATTAAAAATACTTTCTGTTTTGGTAAATTTCGAACCTGATTCATAAAAATTCAATCAGAAATACATTTTATGAGCAGAGTGTCTGAAGCACATGATACCAGTCTCGCACGATGTGTATTAAATAAATAAAACAAAAGCTCACTTAGACTGAAATTATAGAAAATAAGCACATGATATTTTGGGGTATTGGTTGAGAATATGCTCTTTTGTTGCGGGAATTAGGAAAACCAAATTGTTTACTAAAAATGGTTTTAACGAGAAGCAAATTGATAAAGTTTATTTTACTGAGAAGATTACTCCGAAAGAGACGACCAAACTACAGGTCGTGTTACATACGTCAACTTTTCGCTGGTAGGACTCAAAGGAAGGTTGAGAAGTTCATTTTCGACGAGATCAAATATGATCCCTATTATCACAAGAAGTATCTTAGGTAATGCACAAATACAAATACGTACTCAACCATTCATTATTTCTATAAAAATGTTTTATGATTAAACAATGTCAGAAAATATGTTCCAGCAACTGTTGGCTGCAGTTTCCCTCTGTTTAACATAAATGAAGAACATCATGGATCCGATAGACCCAAAAACCCGCTTAGCAATAACTTTGAGGTATAATCAAAATTTAAATTTTAAGTCGAGACAGAAATCGTACTTGTTCTGTCGTTGTTTAAATTTTTTAGATTTTTGAGGACAGGGATGTCGCAAACATCCCTCGCATTTCCGTTTCGAGTATCCCAGCAATCAGTGTCTCAAATACTCAGAGAATATAAACGTAATCATCGAGGTACTACAGCCTGTATATCTTTCAAAACCTACATTAGAACAATCAAAACAAATAGCCAAGGAATTCCATCGTATTTGGGACTTTCCAAACTGCTGTGGAGCGATTGACTGAAAGCATGTTCGGACAAGGGCGCCAAGTAATTCTGGTTCTCTGTACCACAATTACAAATCATTCTTTTCCACGGTTTTATTTGCACGAGTTGATGCTCATTACAAGTTTGTAGATGTGGACATTGGCGTGCCTGGTTCCCAATCCGATGGTGGCATCTTGGAAACGAGTAACATTGGAAGGCTTTCAACAAACGGTTGTCTTCCTAAACCAGCTATAGTTGGTGGCTTCTCCAGAGAGCTGCCATATGTCTTGATTGGGGATGAAGGATTTGGTTTGAAAAGTTGGCTTATGCGCCCTTTTGCTGGTCAGAATTTGGCTCCCTCTGAAGCCATTTTTAATTATAGATTGAGTAGAGCGAGACGTGTAGTAGAGAACGCGTTTGGCATTCTAGCCGCACGCTGGAGAATTTTTCACACTTCGATTCATGGTGGAAATGATCTTATTAATTTAATCATTACCTCAGCGGTTATTCTCCATAATTTTCTCAGGGTTAATACAGAAAATTTTGGTATTGATGGCGACGAATCATTAGATGAGGATACAAATTGTTTCCACGCCGTAAAACATAGGGGAGGCCGAAACAATTCACTTCAAGCTAAGGAAGTTCGTCAGCTATTGTGTGATTACTTAATTTCTGATGTAGCAGTATTGCCAGGTCATAGACTCTACATCATGCGTGGGCATGAATAAACTCAGAACGGTCGAGAATGGATGTAGCTTTCCGATTCATTGCCGTTTCGTAAAAATAAAATTGGAGAGCAGCGTCAGATAAAAAACAATTTGTCCCGTCTCTTTCTTGTATACAATGAACTAGATTTTATGAATCTTTACAACTAATTCTTACACTTCTTTATTACACTTTCCATTGAACTACTAGAATAGAGTAATAAATAAATTTAAAACAAATTTGTGCAATTCCATGTTCGTAGCAATAGTTTTAAAACGACAACTAGAAGTATAAATTGATAAGTGCAAAACGGTACAAGTAAATTTGTGTACACTGCAATTTAAATCAATGATCAAATCATTGATTCATATAAAACATCAAATAATGTAAACAAATACAAAACATTGGTTAATCAGAAAGTTTTGGAGGATATGTCACCTTTTTTTACAACTACATTTATCGGCAGGGTCGAATTTGAAAGGAGATTTTGTTCTCATAATGTCAAATGGAGGCTGAATTTTTTGTTCCACTAACTTTGACATAATTTTGTAAAGTTTCATCGTCGCACGAGCGTCTGTTATGGCTGAATGAGCTCCACTTTGGAAAAAGACATCTGAGCTATCGGTTGCGTAGATATGAAAATAATTTGCTAAATCCGTCAAACGAAATCCTGTGGCATCCACACTTCCAGAGTCTGGATTTGTAACCATTCCATAGTAGAAACTGTGGATATCCAATATTCGATGATTTGCTAAATCGAAATGTTGTAAATCTCTGTCTACAGCAGCACCCACCACTAAATTCTCAGAGACGATCATCCAGAGTAAAGACTCCACCTGAGAAACACGAAAAAAGATTATTAGGTAAAAATTGACGTGTATTTGTTTATTCATGAAATAGACGGGACAAATGGAATTTTTTGACATTGCCCTAAAGTCCCAAATTATGAGATTAGGGGAAGCGGATTGTGATTTTAATTTGAGTGATACGTATTATAAAAAGCCTCTGTTTTGATTAATGATCCAAAGCGGTCAGACTCTTTTCAGTCAACTAACCTCAAAAGCTTTTAAAATAATTTCACCAATAATTCTAGTGCTAAATCAGTTATTATTATAAAGGTTAGATAGATTCAGTGCTATTTCATACCATTCTAAATTCGACTCCTTGACCAATTTTGTTGCGATCCAGTCTAGTTAATTTGGTAAAATATTGGCAGGTTATATCCGAATCCCATTTTATCAGAGCCCATAAGACCAGAAGCCCGTTCTCATCCACGACAGAAACAGTAGCTGGAATTTGCCTATGTTTTTTTAATCCTGGGCTTGGACTTGACAATCCGAGTTTTTCAATGTCTGTTCCTACTTTCAAACTGATCATTTCCGTATCGATAGCAAATACTTTCGCAGTGCTAACTAAATCGCCTCGGAATATGACTGGTGTCTATAACGGAATTAATGACTGTCATTTACATATTTACAAATAAATGAGATAAATTAAACTTACTTTCCAAGCAGAAATCGAAGGAATGAGCATTAGATTTGTAGAGGGCTTTGGAAGACGGGATTCTGCTGTGCATTGCGCTTCACTGCTTCCAAGAGACCTGGCGTTTTGGTCATCCGCTTTGCTCGATTTTTTTATTTTATTCAATTTATTGATGAGCGGTGTTAGAATTCCGGGATGAGGATTTCTTTTAAAAACATGGTCCCACACATAACAAAAAATTAAGTTCACTTAACTCTAGCAACGATGAAACTAAACTATCCTTAGTCATCTTGACTCAAATTCACAACTAACGTAATCAGTAGAATTTACAAAAATAATTATCTTTGATTTGCAAAATAAAATAAAATAAAATTATCAGGTAAGTTTGAAATAACCTTAAAATAAGTTGTGGAACTCTAAACTAACCCGCCTTACCAATTTTGACTCTTGGGAAAGTGATACTTTCGAAGTTGAATTTAAAACTGATTTCTGATTCTCCAATTCTAAAGTATGGTAGGGTAAACCCAAAATCAGCGAGAACTTTGGTTTTGGCATTTCAGAATTCGCCGTTTCGAATTCTGAAGTATGGTAGCACCGTCCAATTCCAATTTTCAATGCCGATTCCAGAAATTAGAATTGGAATCTCCAATTCCGAAGTTTGGTATAAGCATAATAGTTCTTCATTATAAATTGCACATAATTCAAATTAATTGAACAAGTCGCATGAGTCAATTGGAATGAGCAACCGAAGCCAGCTGAATTTCGCTCTTTGCCAACCTTTGATAGCAAATCCCATGTGCTCGTCACTCATCTCCTACAGTCTGGCTCAGTCGAGAAAAGTCTCGGCCCAAGTCCTAAAAAATCCCGGCCGTTGGCCAGGTAAAATTTTAGCCAAAAAAAGTTCAAAAATAGTTTAGACCGAGAATTTTCTGCCCAAACCTGGGTTCTTCTCAGAGATGATAAATATCAGTAGCAAAATATAAATTATGTATAGTTATTTTTCTTTGAAATATCCTTCCTTTAATCTATGATTCCTTGTATGGAACAGAAAATTAAAAAACTGGATTTGAGATATCTCTATAAATTTACAAAATTTGGCTAGACAAATTGAATTAATTGATGTTGTTGTTTACTGCTCCTCTCAGGGCATTGATAAATAATAATATTTACGCATTAATTCCAAAGAATTAAAAAGAGCTTATATAGAACGTTAAACCATTCCAAGCAACGATGAGAAGAAATAAAAATTCTGCGGATAAATACCAATACACACTGTATGCTAACTGCCAATTACATTAATGTGTTTATCTGGGAAACGTTTAACTTATGTGGCAATTTTGCAAGAAATAATAATAAATATCAAATATATCGGATAGCTAGCAAAATATCGAATTGATTGATATGTATCATAAATATCCCGAATTCATTATACCTGATTTTTCCCGACTAAGGGGATATCCCAGCCTGGACGGGATATTTTCCAACTGAGCCCAACTGTTCGAGTATATACGACACAAAAGTCAAAATTGCAGTTGCGTAGGAAAGCTCGTCTACATAATAAAAGACGGTCGGTAGTTAATATTCTAGACCAGACTTCGCAAACTAGACCTGGCGTATTGATTTCCGCATGTCTGATAATTACACCACTAATTTTGTAAATATACATGCAATCCAATTAATCACACTAACCTTCTGCTTCAATTCTTGGCTTCCATTTTCAATGAACTTACTAAGTGTCATTTGTTTGCTACTGGCTTCCGAAAACATTGGATGCGCCCTTTGAATATGTTTGATCAAGTTCCCCGTAGATCTCTTGTCTTCCTTATTGGAAGTGCTAGGATTAAAAATTGAGTAACTAAAAGTTTTATTACTGCCCGATTGGTTGAATCCAACCAACTAAATGAAAATTATTATTAATTAGTTACTTGCAGTATTTGCACGAGGAGTTTTTGTAAACAGGTTCATAGTTGTAATTAGCGTATATAGTTGATCTTTTTCTAGACTTAGGCGCATCTTCCACACGAGAATTTGACGATGGATTACTTGCGTCAATTTCTACTTCGGATGCATCATCGAGAAGTATCAGTTCTACCCCACTGTTTTCATTCCTGTTACTTCCACTCAACATGTCAATTTTGTTAACACTGAGTAGCTGGATTAATCAGGTGAATTCATTGATTGAGAAGGATTGTCAATTCACAAACCACTCACATTCACATAGTGAAAATACACGATTTCGAACTCCAGTACCACCACGAAAATACCAGAGATGGGTAATTTTCGCCCAACTTCAAGAGTTTGCCAATCTCTTGAGTTTTGAGTCTTGATTTCAGGTTCTATTATTTAGATCCTGAACCTGCACCTGCACCTGAACCTGCTATGAAGGTTGCGGCACATGGTAACCTGAACCTGCACCTTCTTTATTAGGTCAAGGTAATTTAAAGACCTGAACCTGAATCTACCAAGCAGGTTCAGATCCACTCTGTACCTGAACCTGCACCTACACCTGAACCTGCACCTGAAACCTGCTTTGGAACCTGAACCTGCGGCAACTCTGGTTGAAATCGGGGTTAACAAGATTCAAATGAATGTTTGATCTACAGCGGTCAACAAAATAAACACAGTTGTTGTATTTTTTACTTGATGAATGAATATGATAGGCGAAATTATCTAGAGCTTACCTAATCCTCAATTGTAAAGTTTCATTCATTTGTTCAGAAGTTATAGCTAAAAAACAATATTTTCTGTTTCTCGTTTTTTGGCCATAACTTTTCAACTCATGAATGAAAGTTTGCAACAGAGGTGTCGACAAGTTTGAAATAATGATGTCTATGATATTCATGTCTCAAAGTTGGAGAAACAAACGAAAAAAATATTCATTTTCGTATCATTTTTTAGATTTATGGTTGGAAATTAGAAAATAAGCGTTTGTTGAAATTATAGTTATACCGCGTACCTAATTCATCAATAAAAACAGGGTGTCCAAAATTTGCCAAAAATTTGAAAAAATGGTAAGGGGTATTTTCAAACCAACAATAACTTGCACTGCAATATGGCAGTTCCACGAGGAAGCATGAGAAATTCATAACTGGAACAACAATTAACTAACGGGCGCGAAAAAGGGCTGGACAACATTTCAAAAAATTGAATATAAGTTTTTGATTTGTTTATCAATACAAATTTGTTTAATCAGTGTAATACTTAGCTATTGTTTTAGATTCTTCTAATTTTTAGTTGGATAATGTCGTTAGGAACTCCAAATCTGAAACGTAAGTCTACAAAGCACCACAAAGGTTTCTAATCGAAAAATTAATACACTCAACTAAGATATTTATCACATTAATTTATTTCGGTTTATTTCAAATTTCTTGCATCTCATCTTCTGTATCAGATTCTATATCGGATCCTAAATGTATTATCTCGTTCGGCTTTGATGTCAACTCAGTCATACACCTCTCCACCAATCGATCTCTATGCCAAAATTTATTCTCGTATCTCGTAGCTGTTCACACACAAACTTTCCAAGGCTCTGGGGTTACAAAGTCAAAGCATTTTTTCTTAAGGTCGTATACTCGCTGTTCCTCCTGTCGTATGTACAAAGAATGTAGGTAGAGCTAGAGTTGAACCACGTAAAATATTTTTTGAAGACCAGTTGCCACGATGCGCAACAAAAAGTCAACTTTGTAACCCAATAAATATTTTCATAGTTTGAGCGAGAGCGGAGCCAAAACATAACCTTCAGATCCTCAAGCAATTCCAGATAAAAGTTTTTGGGAGCTAGAGTTAAGGCGGAGCCCGAAAAAAATTTTTGGAAGCCTGGGAGTAAAAAACATTGAGAGCAAAACTCAAAAGAAAGGACAGCATGGAAGCGGGAGCGGAATCAGAAAAAAACGCCGATCATTGGACGTGTATAAGTGTCGAGAGCCCAGCTGACTCAACAACACAAAAGTAGTAAAATAATTTTTACTCAACGGAATTGACCTTCAATGTCTTGGACATCTTTTGGAATTTTTTATTTATCTTTTTTGCACTGTATTTTTAATTGGAATTGCCAATTAAACCTTATTAATTGCCAATTAAACAGAACCCCGCCAAGTTCCCGATCTCCTACGGAAGTGCACAACGGAATCACGCTTACGGTTTATAAAGTTCTGTTGGCTCGGCATTTTCCCATTTCTCTGGTTCCCGACACTGGCACTATTGGCCCAATAGAAGAGTCACAAGCAGTCCACTGTTCTAGTCCAAAAGGTTCACCATTTAAAGAATCAAACGTTTATTGAACAATAGAGGAATTAGAGGTTTTAAACACTTACAACAGAAGAGGAAAAATTACACTAATNATTGAATTACACATTAAAGAATAAAAACAATACCGTAAGAATTACTGAATTACCTAACGACCTAATGAACATTCTCCTTACGTAACTAAAGTAGAACTGGCACACCCGTCTCTCGAGACATTCGCGAATGCTTTTATTTAAGCACTCGCCAATACCAAGAAAGTGGATGTCAATTTCCTCCCTTCTAAAAATTTGTATGAGTCCATTCCCCAGTCCATAAGACAAAGGAATAGACTCATAGAAACCTCACCCATTTAACAAACGCTAATTTCTTTGGAATCAGAATACTCGTATACCTGAATAATTGCCGGATTTACCTCCACGCCACAATATTATGGCCAATAAGATTATTGTCGATCGAATGCACCAGTTTTTAGAGTAGATTACAAAGTAGCGTATAACCTTTTCAGCTAGAAATTTTGCGTAACGCAGAAAAATAGCAAATGAATTTCAATAGAAATTTTACTCGGTAAAAATATAGTTTTATTTAAGACATTGCAAAAGACACTATGGGATAAATGAAAAGAAAACACGTGAAGTGAGGCTATGGGGAAAGAACTTTCTATTGTCTATATAGCCGTTTGTTTTAAATTGTAAATTATTTTATTTGGTAACTTTTGATGACATTAGAACTAATTTCCAAATTATTTGATCAGGTAGAATATCCTATATCCATTTCCTGATTGTAGATTATTGAAAATTTTACGTAAGTTTTACGTAAGCCTCCTGTTCAATAGTAAACACTAGTGGGATGTTATACTCATTATCATAAGATTCATGGATGTTATTTAGTTTAGTTCAAACATTTGGCGCTATCCTAATTATTCTGTGCATTAGTCAAGTATTACATTCAGAAAATTTCTGCAGTACAAAATTTGCAGAATGAAAAATCGAAAGGATTTTGAAGTAATTTAAATATTTAATTATTGAAGAATATAAGCTGCTACATAGTAACATGTTTAATTATATATTGAACATGTGTACGAATATTAATAAATGCAAAATAGCTCCTTCAACTAATCTATGCGTACTAATTTAATATTATTTAATTTAATTTTAACATAGCACATATCACTGAATTGCCGTCATGTGCTTTGACTCTGCTTGTTTAATATACCTACACTTGGAGGTAGTATCGCAATAGTGTTTTGAAAATTTCAATTTTTTGATGATGTTATTCAAAACAGATTGATCTTTTTTATCATAACCCGTCATGTTCGCTCGACTGAAAGCTTGGTAGAACAGCTTGAATTTGTTCGAAGAATGGAATAAACCCTTAATTCCATGTAGAGCAGAAACTCCATATTCTTGGAGATTACATGTCGGGGAACTAAGTGGCTTGTAGCGGAAATTCGTTGACTGCCAAGTACAATTGAGTACAGTATGAGTTTCCGGATGTAGGAAGAAATATAAATTCAGTATAGCCTGTTTCATTACAAGTATAAACATTCATTAGTATTAGATTACTTTATAAATTCAATCAATTATGTAGTAATGAAACTTAAATACAGCGAGAATCATACACTATTGTTGTTATTTTATTGTCAATGTAATTACTCACTTGGGACCCAGTCCTATGTTTTCTTGCTGATTCACATCATCGCTCCAAAAAGAATGATTCAAAGTTTTGAATTTCTCTGATGCGTGTAAAGTTCATCAACATAATTCCTATGTTGAATACAGGAACATTAAAAGAAAGAAATTTTTTGAGCCTCCAGCATGAAGCTGTTGATACTATAGCTGTGTCAGAAAATGTGTTGAATTCTTGCCAAAGGTGTAAGATGTTTCGAAAGAAAATAATGTCTGTATCCAAATAAATAAGACTTTCTGTGTTTGGTAAAATTTTCGGCAAGAAGAAACGGAAGGCGGAACAAGGGCGTAGCAATGTGCTAAGACATTCTGAACCTGGAATAAAATCTGATATATCATATACTTATCAATAATATAATCATTGTATCACAAATTTGAATCAATAATGCAGCTTTATATTAGTTGATGACATACTAAAAAATACAATACACCAATACGAATTACGTTATGTATCACATTTAATATAAAAACAAATTCAATCACCGTGGTTAGTATGACTTGCTGTATATAAAATGTTAAATAACTATACGTAGAGCAGTAACGATCGAAGAAAGTTTATCAAATTGCGTTAAAAAATATTATTGACAAAATAAAAATTAATTTTAGATTTTTATTTTGTTAGAGAAATATCAAAATAAAATTTTCAGTACATTTGCATAAATTTTCAAAACTCGAAGCCATTTACTTCTCGGAAAACCATAAGTCAGCAGTGATGAAATTTCGAAAGTACGGATTACAAAAGGAGTTTGTGCGAAAGGAATTTACTGATATCTATTGGAATGCTTTAGCTTTCTGAAGCAAATTTGACTGTAGATGCAACTACATATAACTTGGAATGTATTCAAACTTTTAGAATATGGTGCATATTTATTCATTAGAAATACACAGGTTACTCTACTTTTTGTCTCACAGACGATAACGGTTCCTAAAGGACCGTATTAATTGTGCTTATTATAAACCTACTACTGATATGGGCAAAGCAAAAGAACAAAAATTTAATACATTTATGTTTGCGTTAGTAAACTGCATGGATTAGCTGTTATAAGTACACATTTTTGTTTTTTTGGCTTTGGCCATTTCGGTATCAATTCCTAGTATGATAAGAGACCTCCTACATGTTATCATGATAAGTAGAAACTCCTTAGCTTATTCTTGTATGATTATTGACCAGGGAGGAGATTTAATATACAGTTCTCTATATTCCGCAACTTTTCCGAACATTCGTTCACCAAAATTATTAATCCTATATACTAATAAGGTTATAAATACGCGAAGCTTTCACACCAGCACATTGTGAAGCATATAAGACATACCTGGAGGGTGGTTTACTTCATGATGTTTAAGTGCCATATTCTCGATATACGTTTTGTTCCAGGTTAAAATTTCAGCATTTAAATCATCAAAAACGGATTTCTTGTTAGTAAAAATTACAAATTCCAAATTTACATAATCCGGTGAGTCGTTTCTCGTTTGTTTAGTCTTTGTATAAATAATTGATTTGATAACAGTTCGTAGTTGATTCTCTTGTCTGCTGATTTTGTATAACAGATCACTCCCTTTGTATTCTCGTCTGCGTTGCCCTTCACAGACAACCAATGCCACAATAATTTTGCATGGCTGTGTAAACTCTCCACTTACAGGACATGGTTTAAGCTCTGAGATTTCTTAAAAAAAAAATCCCTTATCAAAATGTACGTTTTTGATTTAGTTTTTCCGAAGAATGGATAACGATATTCTATTCTACTATACAAAAAATTCGTGGACAATAATTTTATTCAGCTGGAATTGACTGCTTTCAATGTTGGGTTGAAAAAGATACAGATTCATAATTAATAGTAATACACAATTTCTAAACTACCCTTGAATGCAACTGTTTGTACGCACTGCTAGAACAGATAAGTAACTATCATCTATAGTACAGAGCAGGTTTTATTAAGTCCACAAGCTTTCTACGCATCCACGAAATGTGTATCAAAACTGTGAATTTTGAGTCTATATTTTGCTCCACCACTTCCAAATTAGCGAATGGGAATTTAACAGGCATAAAACGGGTTTCAATTAATAACTTATTTCGTCAAAACTTTTCGGATTAATTTGAACTTTTGCTTGGGGTGTGCAGAAACTCATTTTGAGAATGTATTTTTCATGGAATTATTTCGAGAAATACGGTAAGTACACAAACATACTAAAGTAAACTTGATCAGTTTTAAAAATTTGTTAAAAAAAAACTGAAACAAGAGTATTAAAATTCTCAAATTCTGAATGGTGGAATGAAGAGTTTTTCTGTAAATGAGAAAGACCATTGTATGTTTCGATTGATGTGTAGAGCGGGATGACCAGCTCTGTCCGTAAGAGAATGTAAAGTGTGGAGTGGGCGGGCATACTCTGAGAGGGACAAATCCCGCTGAAAGTTGATTCAAAAATTGACCCATTCGCAACTTAACAACCAGTAGCACTCATGCTAAGCCTGGCTCATCTGTAATCCGAAACTTCCATTATTAATGTCAGTGTAAAGCTTTTTCCCCAGTTCAGTTTAGTACTTTTGCATTTTTAAGACCCTTCCTTTTCAGTTCAAACCAAAATACTAAACTGAACTGAATTGGACTAAATTCCAAATACTTGTTGCTATGAGTTCCTAAACAAATTCGGTCTTCTCAATGACTTATTTTTACCTGAGGCTGTCTATTAGTGTATTTGCCAATTTATTCCTAAAGATTCAATATGAGTTACCAGAAATAATTGTCTCGAGTTTTCACTTGGTCTCATTCTTGGCGCGAATGGGTAAAGTAAGCAACTTTGCTCAGCAGCAACCTATGCTACCCGCCATAGTTGCGCATGTAATATATTAAATAATACTGGAAACAATTACATAACCAATCTATAGAAAGTATTATCTGAATGATCTTGTCCTAGAGAATAAATTTTTGCATACAATTACCTTTCCTAAAATCGACCGCTGACCTCCAGACGTCACGAAATTTGGCATTACAGAGATAGACAAACTTGTTCGATCATTTTTTAAATCGACAGAGAGAAAAGACTATAGCAAATCGTGTTTAAATTCACACATCTTCGACATGACCATCGCGAGGGATATGGGTATTTCTTAACTTTTTTTTTACTAATCATAAATTATGATTCATAATAATCACACATGTGTGCATTTGATATACGCTTACTTTTATGGCGCGGAATAAACTTTAATATCTTGGTGCGGTGCAGCTCTGATTGTTACAAGTTGATGACTTGGTGAGGGTATTGAATGTTCTGTGGAACCAGGTGCAACGCGGATCTGATTTGTGCAATTATTGTAGGTACAAAAAATAGCCGAGAACTTTACACGGCCCAGCCACGATATTTTTGCACCACGTAACTAAACTAGTGCATTTCTCTTGTTTGATTTGATATTCGAGGTTGCAACAAGACATCAATCGTTTGAAATTAAGATGAAAAAAATTCTATTTAAAAAAAAATTATTTTTTTTACACCGATTTGAATTGAGATCCTCTTCCCGTCTGCTTGTTGAATTGTCAATAATAAATAGACAGTAAAGCGTGGGCCATACTTTGCCTAGGCAAGCCCTATCGTGCCCAATGACTTTCCCTGACAGACAAAATCATTCAGTTGATAGTTTCTATCTATTGGTAAATTTCTAGATTGGTTATGTAATTGTTTCCAGTATTATTTAATATATTACATGCCCAACTACGGCGGGTAGCCTAGGCTGCTGCTGAGCAAAGTTGCTTAATTTACCCATTCGCGCCAAGGATGAGACCAAGTGAAAACTTGAGACAATTATTTCTGGTAACTCATATTCAAGTCCGACCAAAAATTTTATTTATTTTTTCTCAGAAAATACGATTAAAATCGTAAAAAATGCGATTTAGTGCGATTCATTTTCTACAAAAAATAGCATTAAAGGTTAATGGTAATACATATTCAATGCTTAAACAAGTAATTTAGAAGCTAGAAAATGATATTATTGCACGATTCATTCATATTCCATTGATTACAGAGGGTTATTTTTGTTTTATTTGGCCAGACAAAAAAAATCCTACACGAACAATTTTCGTCGGTAAATTTTTTTTGTGTGCTCAATGTGTTGTCCATGCGATTCTTTAACTAACAATAAGCGCCGTTTCCATGAATCGTAAACATTTTGAACCATTTCCTGGGAAACATTATTCCATTCCTGTTGTAGTATTTTCCAAACTCCAACCATGGTTCTTGCTCTTCGCAAATGAGGAATCCGAAACCGAAAAACTTCATGGAACTAGTGTCAGGCCTTTTTACAGGTATTTCTTATTTTGGAATGATGGTCATTCCAAGTCTCGTCTTCAAATCTACTGCGTAAGCCGTGTTTTTTTTTGAAGTATGCGATGAAGCTGTGACGAGATGAATAAACACTTTGTCCAACTCGCCAGGGTACAATGAAGCCACAGATTCTTCAAGTAAAGGTTTCAAAACATGTTCAATATAGTAGTTAGAGTTTACCTTGAGTTTTTTTGGAACTTTGATCAAAGGCACAGTCATATAGCACCAACTTCAATAGCACCAACAACCATGAATCTGTCACCAAACTTTTTTTTCTTGTGACAATAATATTTGGAGTCTTGTTTCGAGGAACTGGTGTAGTAAATCCGTCTGATACCTTCGGAGTCTTGAAGAAATAAGAGTGCTCGTCGATTGTTAATGCATATTCGGACATTTGACCCGCCAGATGACCCTCATAGCTTTCGGCAGTTTCTCTTCCGATTTTCGATGTGGGATTGCTTCAGGGCATGTACTAGGGGCTTCCTTTTAATTTTATTGTTCAAATTTTCTTGGATGGTCTTCCAGACGGTGTACTGTGAGACGTTCAATTTTTTTGATTCTGGCTCGGTAGATTTTCTCTATCAGTTAGAATGTCAATTATACAAATCAGATGTTTTGATCGAATTTTCGAATACGGAGGTGTTGTTTATGCTGAATTTTTAGGGAAGAAAGTCCAACTTGCTTGTGATTTCGCTGGTTTCTCATTGAATTTAGTACATAGTACACTGTAGACTTTGAAATGGACATCCCCAACTTTTCCAACTTACACACGGTGTCTCGCGCTGAAAATCTCCCTCTGGAAAACTCTCGAACCCTATTCTCAACTTCCAAGTCTATTTTTTGGTATCTTGACCCGCTGGACAAAAAGTGACAATTTTGCTGGATGTAAAATGTGTTTAAGAGTGAGAGTTAAAAATTTCAGAATTTTAATTGGCGCGGGAGGGTAGATACAGTGAAGATTAGCTGGCCAAATAAAACAAAAAAAATCCTCTGTAACTGTTGGTTAAATGACCAAGTAATTCTAACTTCAAACTGAAGTATCTCGATGAACAACCAATCTGGCGCCTTGGGGCTGATTTCCAGCGCCATGTATCCCCATGCCAACTAACCAGTAACTAAAATTAATTCTCGGAATTTCCCGAAATAAAGTCGATTATTATATTTTCCCTAACAGCCGATTTTAATTAACCGACCGGGCATTTAAAGATTAACAACTTATTAATAACAAGATATTATAATCGAATTGAAATACTAATTCAATGTCAATTTCGGTTTCACTCTTATATGTAACTGTTTCAACTTTAAATATATTTAAATATATACAGAGAGAACCAGCAGGGATGTAACAGGGATACCCGTCCTTCACCCTTAACCCAGAGTCCCACACTTCACATTTGGGCAAATCGCTCACACATTCAACAACAGTAAAAGACTTGCAAGAAAAAATTTATATTGTGACCCAAGTTTGACCCGAATTGACTAAGAGAAACATGTATAACCAACTCTGAAGGGTAATTATTATTACTTATTATTAAAGGGTATTTATAAGGATGAGTTTATCTCTAAACCTTAGACTAATTGTGATTAAGTATCACTACAAATACCCAAATGAGTCACAAAAACATATCATGGATAAGTACAAGTCTCATCCAGCAACTGTTAACCATCAAATAGGTCATAAAGTCACTGTCAAAAGAATCATTGACAGAATGGAATCAAGGTTCGCGCTTTTAGATGAAATTCCGAAAAGCCTAAACAACCTGTTAGTGGTAAGGCATCGGCAAAATTACTTAGAATAAATAAATTTTAGTTCACAAGTGGTCGTTAAAAGTTGGGAAATCTTTGGTTAAATGTAAAATCATAATTTCCAACAAAATTCTAAGGTTAGGCACAATGTGTGGGCGATTTGCTCAAATGTGAAGTGTGGGACTCTGGGTTAAGGGTGAAGGACGGGTATGCCTGTTACATCCCTATTGGTTCTCTCTGTACATAAATTCCAAAATTTTCGTCGATGAAGCTGATTCTGTTTAAATACAGATCCGCCAATGTTGCTGATAATTATAAATTGTTTTGATTATGTCAAATAAAATAAGCATTTACAATTCGTTGTACAGTTTGTAAACTAAAGTCAAAATGAAAACAATGTTCTTTATTTCTATTGTGCTTATGAACATAGCCAATAAGTTCATTATGCCTTAACCTTGCGCAGGAGGACAGTTAGCTGTTTGGTTGGGCTCTACCGGGAAGTTAACTAGTTTACAATGCTAAAGTTTGGTAAAGCTCAAAGTGAGCACCTAATTTCAGATCAACAAGCTATTTAAAAAATATCTATCAATTTCCAACTCCAGAATGCGGAAAATGTACTTGAATTATATGCGCTAGTTATACACCATATACGTCCTACTATACTGCCAATTGACATCATGCGCAATTTATTTGACATCAATTTAACTTTTTTTCTAATTTCTAATCTAATTTCACTTAATTTTACTGAAGTATTTTAAATTGTGTAGATAGCAATTACTAAAAATGCGATTTAATGCGATGTAGTGCGACGATCCTGGAAAATGCGTTTTTATGCGATTAATGCGATACATATTTACATCATTCGATTACATTTTTTATAATTCGTGGAGAAACCAGTTATCAATAGGCCAATCAAGGGTTATTAGTAAAATGCGAGAAACTTTTTAACGGAGTTAATGACACTATATGTAGAAATTCGGTTAGCTACTGGTTGTTAGGTTGCGAATGGGTCAATTTTTGAATCGACTTTCAGCGGAATTTGTCCCTCTCAAAGTATGCCCGCCCACTCCACACTTTACATTCTTTTAGGGACAGAGCTGGTCATCCCGCTCTACACATCAGTCGCAACATACAACAACAGTCAAGGCGTCTTTCTCATTTACAGAAAAATTCTTCATTCTACGCTCAGAATTTGAGAATTTTAATGGTCTTGTTTCAGTTCTTTTAACAAATTTTTAAAACTGATCAAGTTTACTTTAGTATGTTTGTGGACTTATCTTTCTCCGTCTTTTCTGTACAGGAAAAATTGCAGCATTATTTGCAATGTTTATTTTTCTCCTATTTCTAATAGTTTTTAATTTTCTGCGCTGCCATTTCATTTGGAAATAGGCTAAAGGGAGTTTAACAGATAAGATTGAATTACCAGCTTTCATTTCGTCAAAACTTCCCGGATCAATTTGAAATTTAGCAGAAGTGAGCAAAAACAAATTTTGAAATGATAGTTTTGATGGTTTCAAAAATATTCGAATCAAAATTTTTATGACTATTTGAAATTTTATCACCCATCAAAGCTAAGATTTAAATTATTAAATTTATTCGTTGTGTTGTGTGTAACTCTAGTAATCTGGAGTGGCTTGGTACTATTATGATGTGCCCAGCTAAGGGGTGGTGATAATTTTGAGTGTGAGAAGTGGTGTAAACGCCTTCACAAGATAAACGGAGGAAAGTTTTAGTAAAAAAAATTGACCCATTAGCAACCTAACAACCAGTAGAAGTTTATAGGTTATTTTTGTTTCTAAAAGTTTGATAACCTTTAGTTAACAAGTTAACACAGTTGTGAAAAGTACAGTACATGTCACAAGCGAACGGACCGATTTTGAAAAAAAAAAATTTTTATCCCTCCAATTTGTTAAAGCTATTGGGACTTAGGGGAAAATTTTTCTTTTGAGGAAACGGTATGAATTACCATCCCGCTCATTCTTTACCAACAGTGTTGGGCTTTCCGCCAAATTTACTATCCCTCAGGACCAAATGCAAGTTCCTGACTCCAAGGATTGTCGGAGTCAGAGTCATGACTCTGGGAGTCGACTCCCAGACTTGGGAGTCATGAATCTATTGAAACATGCGCACATGGATATATTGGACTATATTTTTAAACTTTTTTTCCTTCACCTACTTTTATCAATCAACACAAGGTTTCTTCACAAAAAATATAATATACTTTCATCAGGTTACAACATATGTCGTAAATTTTTTTCATGAATGTTGGTCACATCCAGACCCAAGGTATGGCAATGGAGCTGCAAACAATATTTACATGGAAATATTATTTCGATAGATATTTTTACAAAGAAATATTTAAAAAAAAGTTATGAATTATTTATTTAACATGACGACAGTGGCTATTTTAGCTTCTCATTGTCAAGGAAACTTGACTAAACGTATAAAAAATATTAGTTTCAGATTGTCCTACCCGATTTTACATTTATGTTTTATGTGACCTCGGAGTCGAGAGTCATGACTCTGACTCTGACTCAGAGTCGACTCCCAAAATTCAAGGAGTCAGTCATGACTCCGAGAGTCGACTCCTAACATTTAGAGAGTCAGTCATGACTCCGGTCAAACTGGGAGTCATGTGGAACACTATGCGACAATGAAATGAGTATTCTCGGATTAATTAGTTGTGAATACTGACCGCGCAAAGAAATTCAAATTTTAACGTTTAAGATCTGAAGACGTGTGAATAAGAAACATGAACACATTATATATTTTAGTGCGTCAAGTAAAATGTCCTAAATTTTATCACGTAGTATTATGATATCTTTTCGGTAATATTAAGTGATATTAAGTGATCAGTTGAAGAAGCACNGAAATTTATTTATTTTTTTATAAATATTATTGATGCAATTCATAAGCGCCCATTTTCCTTTCAATAAAATCAGTGTTCAATTAAAATTCAAGCAGGAAGGCCGGTTGCATTTTCGCTTTCTTAATTTCTAATTACATTCATTACAAATTTAATTGTAATTATTTTTATTAAAATTAAAAAATTTTTTTTTTCAAGTTTATTATCACTTTAGTGCATTTATTGACTGGATAATTCTTGAATCAATTCCTGTTAACTTCTGTTCGTATCAAACCTTTGTTCCTAATCTATTCCTGTTCCTTACCTATTCCTATCATCATTATCAAGCACTGTTCCTGATCTGTCCATGTTCCTGACCTGTTTCTATCGTCATTACTAAGCACTGTTCCTTGTTCCTGACCTGTTCCTGACCTGTTCCTGACATGAATCCTTTCCTAGTAAGAAAATTGTTCCCGTGGTATCAGTTACCCAGCTAGCACAATCGGATGTTTTCGCTAGGTTTTCGCAAGCAAAAATCGGTAGCGAATNTACCCAGCTAGCACAATCGGATGTTTTCGCTAGGTTTTCGCAAGCAAAAATCGGTAGTGAATCGATAGAATATCTCGAGAATTCGAAACGAACTCGCAACGAATTCGTTAAGATATGTCCGGCGAATCGCAACGAATCTTACGAATTCTCGTATACGAAAAGTCGAACTGTATCGTTGCGATGACTCGGAGATATTCGATGCCATTATTATCTTTCGTACGATAAATCGTATCAAATCGTATCTTTCTGTAGAGATAAATCGTTTGGAATCGTGTCTTTCTCTTACGATAAATCGATTCGAATCGTAAGAGACTTCGGAACAATANGAGATAAATCGTTTGGAATCGTGTCTTTCTCTTACGATAAATCGATTCGAATCGTAAGAGACTTCGGAACAATATCGCACTTCCTGCTCTCATATTCTAACTTTCTAACAAATCATTTGGATTGTGTAGGTTTAAATTCGATTTAATTCCAATATTTGAAGGAAATATTAAATGGAGTTAAATATAAAATAAATTATGCAACTAACATTAGGAAACAATCAACGATATGATTAAAGTACACTAGAAGATGCTGCTGTTAAGAGAAATTAGAGAAATGCTATTTTAACAACTTAAATATTCAGGTCATAATTAATTTCGTTTTTTATATTAATGTTGGTCTTCTTCTTGTGCTGAACTCGATAGACCCTGTCATGTGCTTTTTTAAACCAATGCTGAACCGAGATACCGACGTCCTTCTCCGTCACATGTGGCAACTTTTTCATAATTGCATCTGCGTAAAATATTTAATTTTGTTTAATATATGTATACATAGAATTTATAATTTAAACATTTGCACTTTTATTTGAACATTACCAAAATCTAACTGCTTTAATTTTGTGGTATGAAACACTCTTCTGTTGACTGAGGCCACGCCCATCCAACTCACATTTTGAGCAAATTCGTCACTAAGCAGGGCTTTCAATGCAGTGTCAACTACGTCCTCGATTGTTCTGCCTCTACAACTAAATTTCAGTGTGTTCACCTGTTTGTAAAGTTAAATCTTGCAGTGATAACATGTGCAATAAATTTGATCATGAAATAACTTACTAGTTTTGAGCACAAATAACATTTGTCTGTCAGCTCTAATTGTGTTTCGAAATGGTCAAAGTCGTGCAGGGTAGCAAAAGGCAAGTTCAATGTACCTGCCTCAGCTGTCTGTACAAATATTTCTGGAGCAGATATTGCAGGTGACTCAGACTCCATTTTCTGTTCCTGACTCCTGTCTATTAGCTCTCGCAACTGTGATTTTATTTTCTCCAAGCTTTGTACGACATATTCTTTAAATTCTGAAAAAAGTATATAAACCAATTCATATCACAACATAATTTAGAATCAAATTAATGGAATGTCCCAAGGACTGCAAAGAACTTTGGCAGTAACCATTTACTTTGATCACTAGCTAGTTCTGGGAAGTGTTTGAATGAAGTAGTTGAAGTGGAGTGAGTTTCAGAATCATGGGTTATCGTGAAACTTTGCGCTTCGGTTTCGTCATATTCGATATGTCCCCCGAGCAGAATTGAATTCTGTGAATACATCGGTTGTGTTTGGGGTGGTGTTGATCTTTGCTCAATGTCAACAACACATGTCTGTCCAGTTGAACTTTCGGCACCTCCTGTCTGGCCTGAGTCATGTGATACAGTTGATATAATTGCAGGAATTTCCATTAAGTTCGTGTATTCCTGAGATAATATAGGATTATTTAATAGCCTAGTTGACATTGAATAAAATAGTTTGCTTAAGCAGACCAAAAAATACAGAGTCANTATAGGATTATTTAATAGCCTAGTTGACATTGAATAAAATAGTTTGCTTAAGCAGACCAAAAAATACAGAGTCAAAGTTCCAAAATGTTTTTTAATTTACTCACAAAACTCTCTAAGGACACAACACTGCTGTCTGGTTTTTTGTCCCCACAGTAAATCCCCACGGGAAATGGTTTAACTTTCGTGCCACAAACATATATTAGCACTGGCCAAAATTGCTTCCCTNAGTAAATCCCCACGGGAAATGGTTTAACTTTCGTGCCACAAACATATATTAGCACTGGCCAAAATTGCTTCCCTGAGCTTTTTGAAATAGGAAGACCATCTACGTTCACTTGGAGTTCAAGTGTCTGGGGTTCTAACAAAATGATGAAGGATAGAGCTTGAACTAATCTTTTCTCTATTCCAAAGTGGCGATATTCTCCTGGTGGGATAGACTTTGTAATAGTTTAAAAATATGTCTTTAAAAATGTGCGAGAATCTTTCGGTAAAGAGTGGAAGCATTCATGGCTGCGTAGTATCATGAGCAACTCATTTATCGCAAGTTCGCTTACGTGATTTTTAACTGACCAGTTAGCAATTTGCTCATGGATATTGATATCCAAACGTTGATCTCCCAAATCCAGGTTNTGTAATAGTTTAAAAATATGTCTTTAAAAATGTGCGAGAATCTTTCGGTAAAGAGTGGAAGCATTCATGGCTGCGTAGTATCATGAGCAACTCATTTATCGCAAGTTCGCTTACGTGATTTTTAACTGACCAGTTAGCAATTTGCTCATGGATATTGATATCCAAACGTTGATCTCCCAAATCCAGGTTCCTCAATTCTTCAGGCACCTGTATTGCAGTCTGGGCTCCTTATACCGGAAGTTTCTGATTCTGAAACAAGAGACGATACATAAATTATTNCACCTGTATTGCAGTCTGGGCTCCTTATACCGGAAGTTTCTGATTCTGAAACAAGAGACGATACATAAATTATTCTCCCACCCATGCTTTACCAACAGTGCTGGTCAACCTGCCAATTTTATAATCCCTCACAACCAACTGGCAGTTAATCAACCAATTATTTCATGTATATTTTACAAACAACTGGCAATGCTAAAAGTCATAAAATNCCAACTGGCAGTTAATCAACCAATTATTTCATGTATATTTTACAAACAACTGGCAATGCTAAAAGTCATAAAAATTTTGTGTTTAGGTTTGGTTTGTTATTTTTATAATTATTAATGATGTGTCGAACACCACTATTCGGCAGTTGTTCGAATACTGAATAGTCATTTCTATTGATAAATTTCATCCCTCCGNTGTGTCGAACACCACTATTCGGCAGTTGTTCGAATACTGAATAGTCATTTCTATTGATAAATTTCATCCCTCCGAGTAAGTGTTACATTATTCGATACGAAATTTAGTTTTAACTATGAAACTGATTTAATATGCTTAAAATGAAACCATACCACTTTCTGTTGGGTCAAAGTTTGAAACAATGTGAGAAACTTCAGTTGATTGTGCGGACGCTGATGTAGAACTACATATTCCCAACGATAGCAGCACTTTGTTGGTGTTCAGTGATAATTTTCTTCTTTTCTGGCGCTCACTCAATTCACAAAATGGCTTTCTTTCCGTCATGTAGAGATACAGTTAATCAGTTTAACTCATTAACTATGACTGTCTTCAGAGTTGAATGGGAAAAACTTTAACGACCACTACGAAACCTCGGAATTGTAGCTCGATATCTCAAGAGTTTAACATCACACGAATGTGTCGAAAAATCGTGAGATATTCATTGTTGCCTTCTTTCGAAAACTTTACTTTGTCTCACGATATTTCGCCTCCGAAAAATCTGGAACTTATCGAACGATATCGTGGTTCCGAGCGATACAATTGTGCTAGCTGGGTTATTAAGTGTCTTCATGTTTTTTTTACTATTTTTAACATGTTTGATGTTAGAGCATCAAGAATTATGGAAACAATGCTAAAAATTTTATAAACGATAAGATGAAAACTTGCAATTATTATTACCTTTACTTGCGGTAGACTGTATGAGGAACAACACGAGAGCTTGAAGGTAGTATAACAGCATTCTTCAGACAAAAACAAAGCAATCAAACTTTACGCAATAGACAGTTAACAAGTGAAGATAACTACTGCACATATATATATAGAAATCATACAAAGAGATTGGATAAAAACATGTGCAATTATTTATGACTAAATATTAAAGTGGATTATAATTTTTGGGTTGCACATGGAAATGAATACACAAATCTATGTATCCGGACGATTCGTTGGTTTGTCATACGACAAATAGTCACGAAATAATGGACAGAAAAATTATCACAGTAGAATAGTGATGGCGAAGAATAGTCCGGCATAAAGTATTTTAACATAATATGAATATTCCGACTTATGCAGTTCAGGATTCCAGCATTAGTTTCGTATAAAGTGAATCTGGCACAAACTATTCATTCTCGAAATAAACAGTTTTATATTATTAGTTACTAATGTACTGGATACAATAGGCCCAATTCCCGTAATTGTTCAGAGCGCCTGGTAGTAATAATGGTCATAGTACTATCGGATTATAGAAAAATTGCGAGAACGAAAAACTTCTCAAATGATAGAAAAATTGTGATAGAATTAACTCCTTTGTCTATTCCAAACCAAAAATCAATTAGAAAATTCAAAGGTTTAAAGGTGATCACTTTTTAAAAGCGCACCGTCAACAAACGTCGACAATATTGCAAATTGTGTGTGACGTAATCGTTTTCAGAAATTTCTGTGCAAAAATTTCCTCCGTTCGATTTTACAAAATTTGTTGTGAAAAATTTTACCCCCTGTCGGGGCAATCAAAATCAGGTTTTTTCGAAAATAATCGAAAACAGCTGGGGCCCGAAAGGTTTAGAAGTTCAATGTCAGGTTCAAAAAAATAATTGATTGGACTGTTACTGCTGACTGTTGTTGGCATCCTGGACCTCGACGTAGTGCTGGAAAGCTCAGGTTAAATACATTACTTAACTAGCCGACGCTCGCTTGCTCGCACGGCTAGCGCTGCGGCGGGCATTGCATCAAAAGTAACGAAAGCAGATAACAAAAAATGGTGTAGCAAATTTCGAACAAAGTAAGCAAGTACAAGAGATAGAGTCTGTTAATTAGCTGGATGTCTGGCTAAATGGTATCTGATTTGGCCGTACCAGAAGTAAAATAAATCATGGTTCAGCGTAGTTGAGATCTGCATCCAAGGCAATGCCGATGTCCAACGTATGATGCATAGATCTAGGCTGGGAGTTAGTTGCTCTTAAATTGGATATATCTTAGAAAAATTAATAGTGTTTCGCTATTTACAAATTAAGACTACTCAAAAATTTCCTTGTACACGCAATTGATAGTAAACCATTTATCAACACCATTTACAAATTTATCTTGTCTGTGAGATTATATAACTTTGACTTCAGGTTACCTTTACTCGGGCATCGTCGTTACCTTTACCTCTACCTTTACTTCGGCCGTGAATAAACATGGCGAAGATAATTAAATACCAACAGTTGATAATGACTGGCCTTGTGATTTGCTCATTGTTAGCGTTTCCAACCAAATTTATCGCATTATATTAATTTTTACTTACCCGCATCCGTCCGTCGATGCCCTCATTTCTTCCCAGCATGCCAGCATCATTCCCGTCCATTTCTACACTACTCTCGTTCATGTCCGCATCCCTCACGTCCCTGATTGCATCCCTCTTTACCAGGTTCGTAACCCTCCCTTACGTACTCTCACTCCTTCGCCCGTGCCCGTATTCTTCTCATCCCTCCCATGCATCCCTTTCGTATATGCCCTATTCCTCCTGTCTCTGCTCGCATCCCTTCCGTCTGTCACTATGGATCTCCATGCTCACTCCCTTCCTACCATGCCCGTTTCCCTTCAATTCCTTATTCGCATATCCTTTCCGTCCCTGCCTCCATCAATCCAGACCATGCCAATAATCCTTCCGTTCATGCCCGTATCGCAAATTCATAAAAAATATTGAGGTGGATTGCCAAGCTAACCCAAAAAATATTGAGTTCGTATGCCAATTTCACTCAAAACAAAATCGGATTGGATCCCTGGATCATCCATAGAATACTTTTGGCTTATGCCTAGTTCACTCAAAAGTATTTGCGTCATTGGCTAAGTCTGCCCAAAAAGAATTGAAGCCAACAAAGTCAACCAATCAAACAAATTACCTTGCCTGTCACATGCCTAGTTCCATTATAGTATATTGGGAACATATGACAACTCATCAAAGGTATATTTTGTACATATGTCAAATTAATTCAAAATATAAATATTGGTCGTATCGCAATTTCACACATAGTATATTGTGGGGGTGTACAGTCTTCATTCAAAGTATATTAGGGTTGATATGCCAAGTTCAAGCAAATATATTAGATTCGTATGCCAAGTTGACCCAAAATATACTTACAATCGTTTTCTCAAAATTTATCGACGTCGTATACGAAGTTCATCCATAATATATTTCGCATGCATTTCGCATATATTTCCTCATTTAATAAAGTATTACGTTTGCCTAAAAAATTAGGGTCGTATGGCTAGTTCATCCAGAAATTTTTGGGGTTGTTATTTATAAACTCACCATAAAAATTTGGGGTATACGTTAGGTTAATTCAATGAATATTGGGTGCAGTATGCTAAATTCATTAAAATATATTTGTATCGTAGGCCAAGTTCACGCAAGTATATTGGGGTTGCAAGCAAAGTTTACCCAAAATATATTGTGTTTCGTATGCCAAGTTCATCCAAATAATGTTGGGTGTCGTATGCCAAGTTTACCCATAAAATATTGGTGTCGTATGCTAAGTTCACGTGTAAAGTTGTAATCGTATGCCGAGTTCACCATAATATTTGGATTTTATGCCAAACTTACCCAAAATAATTTTGGGATCAAATACCAAGTTCAACCAAAAATATTTGAGTCATATGCCAAGCTCACATGAAATTCATTGGCCTCGTATGCCAAGTTTACCAAAAAAATATTGAACAAAAATATTACCCTTACTATGAATCGAACCTCAGATTGATTCACCGAAATACTCCATAATCACCAACCAACTGATTTTTTAGAAATGAATAGGATTTTAAAACCTTTTAAGTTAACTTATGCAAGTGTGTTAGCAAACTTCACTTTATTATGAAAGGTCAGTCGGGTGACAATCTAAGTGTATATAGGTATCCCTATATATCTTAATTTTCTAAATATTTGCACACAAAATAACAAGATTTGATGTAAGTAAATGATATCATTAAATAAATGTTTTTTTAATCATTTTTGGGAAAAAATTAATCAAACAGCCTGATATCTACATCAGGACAATGATGTTTATATCTCTTTGAAAAAAAAAGTAACAACACCCCACCAAGAATCGAACCTCCGACCAAACGCACCAAACTCACATGCCATAACCATTAAAACATGGCAGTCTATAACGACTATGACATTGTTTTAAAAACTTATATAAAAATTATAAAACATGCTCTTCACATTGCATCTCTCAAACCAAAAAAAAAAGCCATATAAAAACTTATATAAAAATTATAAAACATGCTCTTCACATTCCATCTCTCAAACCAAAAAAAAAGCCATATAAAAACTATATGAAAAAATTTTTTGCTGTATTCTCCCTCCCTTTTTTCCATTTTTCATTATAAAATCAAAAACTCGAAGATTTGACATGTGACCTTAATAAAAATAGCATGAATAACATCACCAATAAATACCAACGATAATTGTAATAGGTTTACCTATATCTAAAATGCTTAGTTTAAGAGAAATATTGCGTCAGATACGAAAAACGCACTGAATTATATAGAAGATAATGGAGACATCTCAATCTCAATAAGTGGCCAAGGATCAGACGCTCACTGCTACTACTCCTTCTAGGGAAATGAGACAACAGGGATGGTCCAACAGTATCGAAGACATTAGTCAAGGACTCTACGACTCACCTCGTCCCAATCACAACCAGCTTACAGTTACCAGCTCCGTTTACGATGACAGTGAATCTAGAAACAATGCAGGGTTCCAACATTTCCTTGATCTTTTCACCAAATCTGAAACAAGGCATTAAGACAGAGCAGTTTTCTCTAATTCCAGTCAAAGTGAGATTGATAAACTGAGCAGGAAAACTCCAGACGAGTGTAGATACACGATGTTACTTCTGAACGGCTCATCCGCAAGCAAGTTAACACCTCAGTAAAACCAATACAAACCTCGGTCAGACGTCTTCATCCCTGTCCCATATCCAAATCCAAGAGTATGCTGGGTTGAATAGCCCATACCGGGGGCAAGGTATAATTTGTTTTTTTCGAAAAAATTCTTTGTTCGTTTTTTCGCATAGAAATCCGTTTCAAGACATTCTGAAGCGATTCTGAAAATTTTTTGAAAAAAAAATGTTTTTCAAAACAAAATTTTTCTAAGTCCAAAATTTTGATTTTGGGTTCTAGTAAAACCCAAAAAAATTCTTCTATAAAAGTTGCTCAGAATGAAAATCCAAACAACTTTTCCATTTAACAATTTTTTCTGTGGTGACCCCTTCAGGTCAAAAGTCAGGTCAAAATTCAAGTAAACTTCCAATGCATTTAGNGGGGGGGGGGGGGGGGGGGGATGGGCAAGGTAAAAAATTGTTTTTTTTTTCAAAATTTTCTTTTAGTTTTTCCGCATAGAAATTCGTTTGAGATCCTTCTGAAGCGATTCTAAAAATTACAAAAAATTTTCAAAGTACAAAATTTTTTCAAAGTCCAAAATTATTTTAAATTANAAAAATTTTCAAAGTACAAAATTTTTTCAAAGTCCAAAATTATTTTAAATTAAAAAATTTGGTTTTGGGTGCCTTTTTTGACAAAATATGTTTATATAAAAGTTACTCAGAATGAAAAGCTTAACAACTTTTCCATCTAATAATTTTCACTGAGGTGACCCCTTCAATTCAAAAGTAATGTAAATTTCCGAAGTACCCATAGCGGGGGCAAGATAATTTTTTTTTGGAAAACTTTTTTTCCCGTTTTTTTTCGCATAGAAATCCGTTTCAGGACATTCTGAAGCGATTCTGATAATTTTTTGAAAAAAAAAATTTTTTTCGAAGTACAAAATTTAAAAAATTTTCTGTCCAAAATTTTGATTTTGGGTTCCACTATAATCCAAAAAATTTTTGCTATAAAAGTTGTTCAGAATGAAAATCCGAACAATTTTTTCTGTGGTGACTCCTTCAGGTCAAAAAATCATGATTCTTTTCTTTTGTTGGAAAAAGAACAGTTTCAACAAGAAATACCCAAATTCTGTTTAAGCAGGGTTGTCAGTAACAGGCGATGCAATCACATTCATCTTTGTTTCTTTTGATGGGCTCGAGATGTGGTCCAGGGTACACACGCCGAATATCTTCCACCATGCGTCGAAATCTGATTCCGCCATCATTTGGTAATCTGAAAAGCGTGTTCTGGCAATACATCCAATATCTTGTTGTAAAATGCAAATTTATTATTACTCAGTACAGCTATGAATAGAATTTACCAATGTATTTGTCCATGTGGCTTCTCCTCGTCATGCAGCTTAGATGCGATTTCAAATCTCTCCACTGCCTTTCGCATAGCTGAATGTGGAAACGTATTGGAAGCAGTGGATCTTCAGGATTGTGATCAATTGGGCATGGTCATGAACATGGACATGGATTTATGCAAAGTTTGAGATAAGCAGTTGATGCCAGTTTGGATAGAAAGAAGATTACAAATTCACATTCATGTTTGTTTTGTTCTTTTCCCAACAAAAAAAAAAGAATCATGGTATGCGTTGGAAGGTTGGCTGTACGAGCCGTATACTACCTTAGACTGAAAACCTTCTCAGTAGTTATGAAAGTATACGGTGCTGTTAAGAAATGCCTACGAGGGTAACAAAATATTTTTTTCAATCATGCCTCAGATTCTCATAAAAAAAATCATGAAACACATTTGTATGCGAAAAAAAAGTTCAAAATACTTTTACCTTGCCCATGCTAAATGCATTGGAAGTTGACTTGAATTTTGACCTGAGTTTTGACCTGAAGAGGTCACCATTGAAAAAATTGTTAAATGGAAAAGTTGTTTGAATTTTCATTCTGAGCAACTTTTATAGAAGAAATTTGTTGGGTAATAGTAGAACATAGATGGGCGTCGAACTAGTCCTCCAGACCTCCAGTCCTCCGACCTCCGGGTCCAATGGAGACCTCCAGACCTCTAGTCCTCCGACCTCCTGTTACAAAGGAAACCTCCAAACCTCCAGTCCTCCGACCTCCGGTTCCACTGGAGACCTCTAGTCCTCCGACCTCCAGTTCTCCAACCTCCAGTCCTCCAATTCCAGTAGAGACCTCCACTCTTCCGACCTCCGGTTCCAATGGAATCCTCCATACCTCCAGTGCCTCCAGTTCTAATTGAGACCTCCAGACCTAAAGTTCTCAGACCTCCAGCGTTCCTACCTCGACTTCCAGTGGAGATGTCTAGCCCTCCAGTTCTAGCATCAAATCCTTTGACACATCCAAAACGGCGACATAAATAACAATATATAATTAAATTATTGTAAAGTCTATACTCTATACTTTCAGAGTTCAGCTATTAAAACTACATGTTTTTATACAATCGTAATTTTTTTAAACAAAAAATTTTATTTCATAACGTTGTTGAGCGGAAAGTGCCGCTGAATGAAACAATATAAAAAATGTACCTTTTGTTACGATGTTGATGATGGTGATGGAAGTGATGACTCCTTTTGGTAGAATCCAGTAGCCCAGTGGGGCAAACACTACACTTAGTCCCTTCAGGGACAAAAGAAGAAGACAAATCCAAAAATAACTAAAGTTCCTTCAGGGACAAAACGAACAACAAATCCAAAATATAATTTTAATGATAGTAATTGGTTTTTAACCAATTACTACTCAACCAAAGACATACAAGAAATCCACCACAAAAAATAAACAAATTAACAAAATAAATAATATTTTTTAGAGAAAAAATAATGAGGAGATCCAAACCGTCAAAGTTCCCAAAAGAGTCTGGCGTCTTTAACGCCCCTCCGCCACATGGCGCACTCCTTCCTCTGCCCATAAGGCATGGGCACTTTCTGTCCCACAACGTTCAGAAACAAGACAAGTCTAAATCTAAACCTATTATTTTTGTCCATAGTCTCTATAGCATAATATCGCCTCCAAAAGTTTAATTTGTAATCTAGCTCTCCTAGCTCTTGCAATAGCTCCTGCTATAGAAAACAAGCGTTCTACAGATCCGGAGGTTGCCGGAAATCCCAGATAAATTTTCACAATATTGGCCAATGTAGCATAATTTTTCTCGTTCAGCTTCCAAAATTGTAGAGGCTTTTCCGAACGATCTAGGAGGGGAGCATGAAAATATTTATCAAGCTCTTCTAAAATGGTTGATTTCTGTTTCTTTCCGTTTTTGTTTCAGAAACTTTTCGTAGCATGTCAAACATGAATTGTTTTTGTCGCTTTGGTTCAGGTTCCAAATTTTGCACAATCACAGGTTCTAGTTCTGATTCTACGAAATCAATTGGGTTTTCATTTTCTTTCAATTTTTTCATCAAAATGTTCCGAGCATCATCNAGTTCTGATTCTACGAAATCAATTGGGTTTTCATTTTCTTTCAATTTTTTCATCAAAATGTTCCGAGCATCATCTGATGAGCAAATCTTCCCACTGAAGGATGAGTCTGGACTCAGTTCAACTTAAGCAGTAAGAAAATTTTAAGAACAAGCTCGATGTTCATTTTATGTTACTTACGCTTAAATACGTTGTCCTTAATCCTTGGGTCTAACAAAGATGCGAGTATAAGTTCATGGTTATCAAACACATTAACAGTAACAATGTTTTTGCGTCGACCGTTTCTTTCAACAAACTGTCCCTTAGATTTATCGTTGGTGAATCTGTCCACAAGACTAGACATGAGACTATTTTTAAAGTCGTCTAACTCAACCTTGGACCCGTTTTCAATTTCAATGGATCTAATTTCTAAAAGCCAATAAAATTTAACTTAAGTTATAAAAAACCTCTTTTTTAGTTTTCTTACTCTCAAAAGCATCTACTAGTCCTACAAGAATAAGTGAAGAGGTGACGTTGTCGGATTGAAGGTCGTCTGTCAAATTTGCTAATGGTTGCAAGAGATTGAGAAGGTTTTTAAGATCGATTATTTCCTTTTTGCCAAGTCCCTGCGGTATCTTGTACTTGGCTCTTCCACTTTGTTTTGCTTCTTGTAATACGTCATTCATAATCTCAACAAAGTTCTTCTGTTTAATTTTTAAAAGAAAAACAATCTCGATGGTTCTTCAATGTTATAACTTAATTACTCACCCGCTTTATCCCAACAATTCGTTTCAAACTGTGATACAACGAGTTCCATCTCGTGACACAAGGCTTGATGAGTCCTAGCCCGTTTGTTAGCTCTTCTTTGTAGATTTAGGATGTAAGGAGATGAGGCAATACAATCTTTGATGGCCAACTGAATCAAGTGAGCCATACATGGAATTTTGAGCAATTTCACATTGAGCCAGTTTTGAAAAACACTGATAAAGTTCTTGTTTCGTTCATCTTGGATTCCGTTGGTTATTGTATTTTCTTCCTCGTCACTACCTATATCTTCCCATTCTTCTGCTGTGCCATTGCAGGTTTCTTCAGTTTCAGTATCACTGCTTCATCATCGCTTACACTCTGAGAGTCTACTTGTGGTTCTTCATATTGGAAAGCAGATAGCATATTTGCTGCATTGTCCGCTGTTATAAAACCAACCTAAAAGTGAAATAAATATGAAAAACAAGCGCATATGTTTGGAAAGGATGTGCCTGATCTATATTCACATCCAGTGTCTTCTTGTCTGAAATGAACCGTATGAACAAAGCCTTGAAGTTTTCAGACGTATGAGTATCCGAGAAATGCTTAAACCCAAGAACAACATTATTAATTTCCCATGAGTTATCAATAAATTGGGCCTTAAATCCCATCACTGATTTTTTTTGACGAGACGACCAAATATCCAGAGTAATGTGAAGTGAGCCTTTGGATAACCCACTTAACTTTTTTCGAAGTTGAGGCATCACCTATAAATTACACATTACACAAATGTATTACAAACCACGCTTATGTTTTTGTAATTTAAAGCTTACCTTATCTTCAAATTTATCCTCAAACATTTTCCCTATCGTCCGTCTTGAAGGAATCCAAATTTTGCAATCAAGACTATGGACCAATTGGGTGAATGATCTTTTAGATGTTATGGACAGTGGCATTCCATCTAATGCGATTAAATCTAGGAGACATTGTTCAAATCTCATTTGCTTCGGGTTATTTCTTAAATACGATGAGCCCTTTTGCTGTACTGCAACCGAAGCCAAGCTTACACCAAAGTCTTGTGTAAGATTACTTTGTTTTGATGTTCTCGGCGCAGCTTCAGTTTTTTTTGTCCACCTCGTATGTTTGATAAGCATCTGGGTGATTTCTCTAAAGTAGTAACAAAATTATTAAAACAAGCGTGTTTGTTTATATAGCTTATAATTTTACCCCATAATCTACCTCCAAATGACGTGTGAAATTGAACCATGGTTTTCCATTTACTTGAGTTTTACACAGGTAACATCTTAGGTCAACACTTTTACCGTTTCTTCTAATAAATTCATAAAACTTGTCTAAACCATGGATGAACTTGAGGTTTGAACTGTCATTTGAAATTGAATATCCTGTATTTAGTTGACCACTAGTTGTTATTGTGAGTTGCTTTGACTTTTTCTGTTTTTCAGTATCTTTTGACATCGTAAAATAACTAATATAATTCAATTTATGAATCAAAAATATGAGAACGAAATTTCACCGACACTACTCGAGTCGATTTTTCTAATAAACGAGCGTGCTTTCGCCTGTCAGGTGTAAGGTTCACTTCGTTTTGCCGAGTAGCTGCATTGTCACTACGCGTAATTAAAATGCCGAAGTTAGAGCGACCGGCACTATATTTACATATACATCATTTGCTGAAGAGATGGATAAGAGATAGAGGGAACACTAAACCGAGCGTAAGTCCTCCAGACCTCCGACCTCCAATGTTAGATGAGTCCTCCAGACCTCCAGTCCTCCGACCTCCAATATTACACAAGTCATCCAGACTTCCAGACCTCCGACCTCCAATAATACACGAGTCCTCCAGGCCTCCAGACCTCCGACCTCCGACATCACTAGAGTCCTCCAAACCTCCGGTCTCCGACCTCTGCCTGTATTTGAGTCCTCCGGCCTCCGGAGGCTGAAGACCGGAGGTCGGAGGCCGGAGGTCGCCCATCTATGCTACCGTCCATCTCTAGACAATGATTAATTCGTTCATAAAATCCGCGTCGGACATTTCGTTGCATTTGCGGGTTTTCATTGACGGTGGCAACAAAAGTTTCAATCTTATCCTTGAGCTGCACTGTTTACTGTGGAAGGTGATTTGAAAACGATGCTTTTCAAATAACTCCAAAAGAAATAATCGAATGGGTTGATCCCATTTTGATAAAACGACTTTCGACTTAATGATTCTTTGTTTTGAATATAACCTGGAAATGAGAGACCCCGTCCAATTAAGGCAAAATTTATTTCGCATCTGGATAGAACCGCCGCGTTCTGCCTTAGGCCAAAATTTTTGGCAGTCAAAGCTACACAATCCATAACGAAAGTTCTAACTGTCGAAACCAAGCTGGAAAAAAAATACGTTCTGAGAAAAATTAAGCAAACCCCCGAAATCTACTTACCTTCAACACCCGCCTAATCTGCATCAATGACGTACTGGCCATCTTCATCAATCACCGCTTTCTGCAAATTTTACTTCCTTTCAATCCCTTGAGCTAAATCGATTAGGGAATTTTTTTTTCTATCGTTTATCTCAATGTGCATAGTATAAATAACCTTAGTTTTAACTTTTGGACACAATTTCTTTCCCTTCAACCTACCTTTTCTGTCCCTATTAGACTGTTTCACTGCGAATGGCGTAGTAAAGATATAGATACCTCGTATAATTATTTCTCACACTCTGCGACAAGGTAGCAAAGGTAGGCCTGCTGATGGTTTCGTGTATGGTTGGGCTAAAAGCTTCTCATTCACATTTATTGTTTAGAAATCAACAGAATACGCAGTATGGCTCCAAATCTGTTCACCAGAACCCTGTTTTCTGATGTTAGTGTACATTCCGCCCCCTAGGCACTTCCAACTAAATCTTGACAATCTCTTTCAAGAAATAATGCATTTAACCGTCAAAAATTGTATAGTAATTGGAGGCATGAATGCAAGAATAGGATTAGAAGTCCCCGTTCCTTTTCATAACAAAAACAGCAAAGATTTAGTGGGTAATAGAAACGAACGTAATTGGTATCCTGGGCATCAGAGTTGGGACNAAATAATGCATTTAACCGTCAAAAATTGTATAGTAATTGGAGGCATGAATGCAAGAATAGGATTAGAAGTCCCCGTTCCTTTTCATAACAAAAACAGCAAAGATTTAGTGGGTAATAGAAACGAACGTAATTGGTATCCTGGGCATCAGAGTTGGGACTGCTAGTAGGAAATGGTTCCCTTCCCGGCGGCGGAGGTAATTTCATATTTATTAATAAATGAAACGGAGAATGCAGCGTTGTAGACCTACTTCTCATAACCCCTACCCTAGCTAAGGAAGTGATTTCTCTTGAGATTCTCCATTAGACTGACTCGGATCATTTCCCGTTACTGCTTTCCTCGAAGGCACTGTATCGAGGCCCAACTACTCGCGTCAATCTTACGAAACCAAAACTCGTTATCCCTGTTTAAACAATCCGAACTTTATGAATTTGTCAAATCACTCGAATTGAAAATAAGTAATTCCCAAATTGAATACATCGACGTGGACCTCTCTGGTAATTTTATATATTCTGCAATTTTTGACACCTGCAAGGACCTCAAGTTATTCAAATATCCGAAACCACAGAAAAACAGCCCTAACTGGTTTGATAATGATTGCAAAATGCATAAATACGAAAAAAAATCGCTCGCTGAGGCTTTTACGTAGGAATGCTGACAGTGGAAGAATGAAACAGCTAGTCAAAGAATATATTGATAGCAACAAAAAATACTCAAGTATAACTAACCAGAAAAAGGATAACTTCATTTCTCAAGTTTCTGTGCAACTGGTTCAATGTTCCAACTCCTCCAAGTTCTGGAAAGCGTTAAAATACTTCGGATACACCTCAGAACCCACAAACAACATATGAACAATTCAATGGAATCGGCATTTCAGCAGTGTATTCAATCACGAAAACCTCGAATTGGTTAATTCCCCGTACTCCAAATGTGTAAATGTCACTGACCCAGTCTAAGACAGATAATTCAATGCTCTCGAGACGCGCATAGTCATCAAATCACTGAAATCTGGGAAAGCACCTGGTGAAGATCGAATACCGAACAATGTATGGAAGATAAGTTTGCCGATCTTTTTCCTATACTTAACCATCCTTTTTCAACTATGCTTCAATTCAGGGAAAGCCCCCTTTAAATGGTGCAATGCGTTAATTTGTCCGATACTTAAACATGTTCAAGAGAAGTCCACGTAAATTACTGTCCTATCTCTCTACTGAGCAGCACACTCAAACTTTCTACTAAAATTTTAAATACTAGGCTGGTGGAGTAGATAACCAAACACAATATCGTATCCGACTTTCAGGCAGGCTTTCAGAATGGAAGATCTTGCGTTGAACACGTTTCCACTCTCATGTCTATTGCACACATCCAACTCCTGAAAGAAAAAAAATTATGTTTGCTTCGTTGATGTTTCTCAAGCATTTGATACTCCAAACCACAACCTCTTATGGAAGGTTCTTATCAACATAGGGTTGTCCACTAAATTCATATGTGTATTCAAATATATATAGGAGAATGCAGGTGCGAAGATTTCCACTTCTTACGGCTTAACTGAGAGAACAAACTTATTGATTGATTGATTACTTAAAAATTGATTATTCTCCAATAAATTGATAAAGCAAATCATCAACAATTATTTAACCAAGTTGTTGAGTAATACTTTTTTACATTTGTTATTATGAGGATGTTACTTTAAAAAAAATTGTTAGCTTTGCTAAATTTGATTAAAAAAACAATTTGTAAAGTAATACCGTTTTCGTTTCCTTTTTTTTCCTTTCTGTTTGCTTTGCTTTCCTTTTCGTTATTGGATTTTGATTTCGTTTTCGCTTTCAACATGATGCTTTCGTTTCCTTTTCGTTTCCGGCAAAAAACGAAAGGAAAGGAAAGTTTTCATCAATAAACTCGTCCCATGCCAGAGTTATGCCAAACATCGCTGACCCCGTATTAATTTGCATATATCATGACCAATTTGGAGTATATTTATTTACAAGCAATAATTGAAACCAAAATGTAACATAAATTAAAATTTGTATAATAAAAATTGTTTTATAAAACGAGTCAAATAATTTGAGACGCTTGGGTCCCAAGCCCTAATCAACTAATACGCCCGGTGTATACTTAATGCCATTCCTCCTTCATTCAAATGAAATGAATGAATGAAATGCTTTATTGGACGCATAAGTGTGCAGCCAAATCTACCCGCTTAGTGTTAATTTATATCATTTAATAATTAGTTTGCTTAATGAGATTTAATATTAGCTTATAATTAATGGCTTTTATGTCTTAAATTTAGATAAAATTGTTGTAATGTAATAATATACAAGATTCCAATAAGATGCAGAGTTAAAATTACAATTATCGAAGGAAAAATTCAGACTTAGGAACTTATTTTTTGAGTAGCGTATTGTGTAGCCGATTCCACGTGGAATATGCCCTGTGAAATAAAAAATTTTAATTTCGCAGAACTATTCACAAATCAGTACTGTGTAGAAATTTCCACGGAGTCAAAACTCCGTGGAAATTTTAAGGAGATGAAAAAACCTCCTTTTCACAGAAAGCCTACGTGAAATCGAAACACTTCTTTCATGTCGTGGAAAAGCATTCCTGGTTTGAAATTCAAAACTTTTTAAATTGGAAAGATTTTTTGATCAATTGAATTATTTAGGAAACAAATATTGTGTTTGTACAGTTCAATTAACAATGGGTAAGCGTAAGTTTCAAGCACTTGGCGATGAAAAAAAATTGACTGCGGAGTAATTAATTAACCTCGCCAATCAAATTAAACTTCATCCTTGTCTGTGGTACTTGTCAAATGGAAATCACAAGAAATCGAAGGCGTTGAATTCAGCTTGGGAGATCATCGGTCTCTCAATGAATATGACAGGCATGAAAATCAACAAAAATATTATTGTCATACCCATACATTGTCTTTTATACACTTTTTATTCTTATTCTTTGGAGTTTCTCAATGCAAAAAAAAAATGGAATTCATTGAAATATAAACTGCGATACAGACTCGGAGGCAAGAAGAAATTAATTGCAGATTCAGGGGATTCTGGAGGAGAAGAGTCACAGCAGGAACTTCTCTGTGTTGCGTGCAAGGATATCTATTTGAGTATTGATTTAAAAAAAATTTTAGTTTTATTATTTCCAATAAAGATTTAAGTTTTAACTTAGTTACATTCCAGGGTAGAGGGGCACAAGGAAGAAGAAGACTTCGTGGGCAAGGATCAAGAAAACCTCGCGGAAATGGCAGTTTTTACAAGGAACAATAAGTCCTCGAGCAAGGTACAATAAGACTTCGCGGTTAGTTCTCCAGTTAAGGTTCAAGAAGACCTCTACTGAAGTACTAACTGCTTACTGGTACTTGCTCTGTATTTATACCATTTTTAACCTATGTCTTAACATTAGAAGTATTGAGGTAGTCCCTTATCTAATAGAAGTATTGATTTAGTCCCTTATTTAACATCTTAAAAGCATTTTTATGTTTTTTGTTGATTTATGATACTCAAAGTATCCCTTAAAACTATTTACTTTAAAATACAGTAATACTATCTTTTGTAACACTGGGTCCTTTTTTCCCTTAAGTGCTTTATCTTAAAACTAACCCTTATCACTCTTACCTTTGTTTGTTTAAAATTTTTTACATTTTCTTATTTATTTTAAATTTAATTATATCTATATTAAATCAGTTTTGAACTTTAGTAAATTCAGATTTATCAAAAAAAAAAAAAAAAAAAAGATTAAAAAAAATAAATAAAACTTAAAAAAAAAAAAATTATATCTAATGTAACACTCTGGTCAGAGGATGTGAATGAAAAAATTTTAGAAAGTTGGGCTCTTGGTGAAAGTTTGGGATTTCTTTTGACGAAACCATTTACTCGAAGGTATGGTTTAAAAATTGGAGTAAAAATTATCTTACAATATTCATTGATTAGAACTCTATCGAGTAATTTATCAACTAATGAGACTCAAACATTCGACACAAGTAACAAGGAGACATCAAGTTCATTATTCACCGATAATTCACCGGTTCTGTCACCATCACCATCACTATCAAAATCAAACTACGACTATGTAACAATTTTATTGCCAGAGTTTTATTTTTTGGGAATAATATTGTAGTTCATTGTAACAATAGGCCATGAAAAAGAAGAAGAAAGATTTTGGAGAACAACTAGTTTGTAGTGTTAATGAGCTAGTTACTTTAAGGAAGACACAAGGAACATTCCTGTCAAAGAGCGAGGAGCTTAAATATTTTCTTGTTTATGCCATCTTGGACAGACTTTTGTCTAAGTTACCGGAAGACATTGTGGACGACCTTACTTTTGAATTTTTAACTTACAAACAAAAAACTCAAAGAAGCACGTACAATGGTAATTTATGAATCAATTATTGAGTAAGTTATAAACGAAAATAATTTACGCCTTTTTCTGCCAATAAACAGAACCTTCAAGTGAATTAAATTAGAGGCACATTTGATCTCATATTAACTTAGATGAAGTAGCAAATCTTCCTTTCGTTCTTCTCTCTAGTAAGTATGGATTTGTCCTCATTGTAGGTTTCTTTTTTTTCGTTAGGAAATACGCAGTGACACTTATTAGACAAATCAATTCATCGTCACTATCCATTATTCACAAACGTTTGTATTTTTACAAAATAATACCTCCATTTATGTTTCATTGCACTTCAACAGAATACTACCTTGTTAAACTTTCGTGGAATTGAAAAGTGAAAAATTCATTACCCTAACAAAACTTGGTGAAATGAATTATCCACGGGACTCTGTGAAAACATCCTTTCCACGGATGAAAATTCCACATGGAACTTTAACACAAACCAGGCCTTTATGAGAGAGAAAACCCATAAATGTGACAAAGATAGTGAGTCTCCACATAATGCGCAGTCTTTGTCCACGAATGAGCCAAGGTTGTACCAGACTCTTTAATTCCAAATTGTATTGCTGCTGAGTCTAAGTTGGGCTACAAGTGTGGCAAGAGAGTGAGACCGAGAGATAGAGTGCAGCGTCTAATGTATCCTTTATACCGATATAGTGCGGAATCGAGGAGGACTTTTTTGCCATGTTGAGGTTTACCTTTCCGAGGCTCTGTCTGATCTCATCCAGAATGTGATCCTTGAAGAAATATAAACTTTAGGCAGTTAAATTGTTTATATTATATTTCCCTGGTAACGATTTTAGTGTTTCGTCAACTTGAGAAACCCAATTATACCTCTTGTCATGTTCTGCTATAGTGTGGTTTTTTAACCCCAAAAAGGACTTATATACTAGTGAATCACGGAGTAGACGAAGGATACGATAGAGAAAGAATAAAGATAGTTTCAGGATTTCAACTAATAGTGAAGGCTTGCCAACTTCAGGTTGAATGAAGTACTCGGTGTGGATGATGGAAGTTTTAGTATCCATTTAAAAGTGCAGCATGATTATTGAAGTTTTGCAGAAATGTAAATTGTCGAGGTGAATTAGATTGCAACTACAGAAAAAATTCAATCATTTTACATTTCATTCGAATCAAAAACGAATGACATTTAGTATAAAACTAACGTTGGGCCTATTATCAAACATATATCATGGGCAATGAGAGTGGATTGCAAAGTAGCGTATAACCTTTTCAGCTAGAGATTTTGCTTAATGCAGAAAAATAGCATATGAATCGCCATAGAAATTTCATCCGGTAAGAATAAAACCAGAGCCAATAGCCATTTGATTTGGAATTCGATTCCAACATGGTTTTTTACTAGTTTCATTTAATACATTGCAAGACACTATGGGATAAGTGAAAAAAAAATTTTTTCAAAATTATTTGTTCAGGTAGGATATCCTATAGACATTTTCTGATTGTAGATTATTGAAAATTTTACGTATGTTTGATGCCATCTGTTCGCTAGTAAACACTAGTGGGATGTTATACTCATTATCATAAGATACATGGATGGTGTTTAGTTTAACCAAAACATTTGGCCTTATCCTAATTATTCTGTGTATTAGTCAAGTATTTCATTCAAAAAATTGCTGCAGTGCAAAATTGCAGATTGAATAATCGAAAGTATTTTAAAAAGAATTTAAATCTTTTATTATTGAAGAATATAAGCTGGTACATAGTAACATGTTTAATTATTGAATTGAACATGTGTACGAATATTAATAAATGCAAAATAGCTCCTTCAACTAATAAGTGCGTAGTAATTTAACAATATTTAATCTAATTTTAACATAGCACATATCACTGAATTGCCGTCATATGCTTTGACACTGCTTGTTTAATATACCTACACTTGGAGGTAGTATCGCAATAGTGTTTTGAAGATTTCAATTTTTTGACGATGTTATTCAAAACAGATTGATCTTTTTTATCATAACCCGTCATGTTCGCTCGACTGAAAGCTTGGTAGAACAGCTTGAATTTGTTCGAAGAATGGAATAAACCCTTAATTCCATGTAGAGCAGAAACTCCATATTCCTGGATATTACACGTCGAAGAAGTAAGTGGCATGTTGAGGAAATTCATTGATTGCAAAGTACAGTTGAGTACAGTATGAGTTTCCGGATGTAGTAAGAAATATAAATTCAGTATTGCTTGTTTCATTACAAGTATAAACATTCATTAGTATTATATTACTTTATAAATTAAAACAATTATATAGTAATAAAACTTAAATACAGAGTGAATTATACACTATTATTGAATATTTTATTGTCAATATAATTACTCACTTGGGACCCAGTCCTATGTTTTCTTGCTGATTCACATCATCGCTCCAAAAAGAATGATTCAAAGTTTTGAATTTCTCTGATGCGTGTAAAGTTCATCAACATAATTCCTATGTTGAATACAGGAACATTAAAAGAAAGAAATTTTTTGAGCCTCCAGCATGAAGCTGTTGATACTATAGCTGTGTCAGAAAATGTGTTGAATTCTTGCCAAAGGTGTAAGATGTTTCGAAAGAAAATAATGTCTGTATCCAAATAAATAAGACTTTCTGTGTTTGGTAAAATTTTCAGCAAGAAGAAACGAAAGGCCGCACAAGGGCGTAGCAATGTGCTAAGACATTCTGAGCCTGGATTAAAATCTGATATATCAAATACTTATCAATAATATAATCATTCTATCACAAATTTGAATCAATAATGCAGCTTTATATTATTAGTTGATATACTAAAAATACAATACAGCAATACCAATTACGTTATGTATCACATTTAATACTACAAATAAATTTAATGTTGTGTAGTCACCGTGGTTAGTATGACTTGCTGTAGATAAAATGTTAAATAACTGTACGTAAAGCAGTAACGAACTAGAAAGTTTATCAAATTACTTTAAAAAATATTATTGACAAAATAAAAATTAATTTTGGATTTTTTATTTCGTTTGAGAAATATGAAAATGAAAATTTCAGTGCATTTGCATTAATTTTCAAAACTCGAAGCCATTTACTTCTCGTATTACATAAGCCTATGTAAGCCTATTACATAAGGAGTTATAGCGAAGGGAATTTACTGATCTCTATTGGAATGCTTTAGCTTTCTGAAGCAAATTTGACTTTAGATACAACTAGCATTATAACTTGCAATGTGTTGGAATAAGATGCATATTAATTCATTACACATTCTATTAAGTTTATAGTAGTCAAGACGCGAGGGTTTTACACCAGCACATTGTGAAGCTTATAAGACATACCTGGAGGATGGTCTACTTTATAATGTTGTAGTACCATATTCTCGGTATACGTTTTGTTCCAGGTTGAAATTTCAGCATATAAATCATCAAAAATGGATTTCTTGTTAGTAAAAATTGCAAATTGCAAATTTACATAATCCGGTGAACTGTTTGTTTAGTTTTTGTATGAATAATTGATTTGATAACAGTTCGTAGTTGATTCTCTTGTCTGCTGATTTTGTATAACAGATCACTCCCTTTGTATTCTCGTCTGCGTTGCACTTCACAGACAATCAATGCCACAATAATTTTGCATGGCTGTGTAACCTCTCCACTTACAGGACATGGTTTATGCTCTGAGATTTCTAAAAACAAAGTTTATTAATTTCTAAATTTATGTTTTTGGTTAATTTTCTCCGAAGAATGGATCACAAAATTCAATTTTACTACACAATAGGTGTAGACAATTATTTAATCCAGCTCAAATTTGTTCTCAGATTTCTAAGGAAATATTGGTTTCACATCAAATTCTTCTTGTTTAGGATTTAACTGATTTCAATGGAAACAACAGGAAAATATTTCTTCAGTGATGATTTTTCTTTCCCCATTTTATTAAGGTGTAAATTGAATGTATACAATTTGGAGAGAAATTAAGAAAGAAGATGTGAAATTCAAACTATGGCACGGAAGTTGCCTATAAAAGAAGTAAATTTCCATGTGTGGGGTTGGAATGGGTGACTCAAGCTGAAATATGAAATAAGGCGAAGTGACATAAGGCGACCTATTCTTACCCTTAAGTGCATGGGCATCCGCCGGGAATTTTTAAATTGGTGATATAAAGAGACTTGTGACAGAAGAAGGAGTAACATTAAACGAATTCGACTGTATATATATTTTTTTTAATTAATATACGAGGAGATTCGGTAAAAATATCTGTGGTTTCGAAATAAGGGAAAACAAAAATGTGGCATTATTTGTGACTAATTGCTACAGTGGATTAAAATTTCTGGGTTACATATGGCAATGAATATACAAATCTATGTATCCGGGTGAGAGGTTGGTTTGTCATACGACAAATAGTCACAAAATAATGGACAGTAAAAGTATCACAGAAGAATAGTCCGACAAAGTATTTTGACCTGAATGAATATTCACTTACATTATGTAGTTCAGGGAAGGAATTCAGAGCGTCGGGTAGGATTTGGTTATGCTTTAACCAAGTGGTTAAATCCTTAACCGTATTCACTGGTTCAGTTAGCTGGCGGTTAGTATTCGGGTTCCGTAACCAATCTAACCACCTGCTAACCACGGTTAAGTGATGGTTAGACGCATTAACTCATCAGTATTTGGGTTGTGTCTATTCACAGAGGATGGGAGGAGCAGAGGTAACCCAAAAATTCCATCGCACCTCAGAGGCACCGATAAGTCGTGGTTAAATCTGAAATTGAGTTAAATTGGAAAATTTTCGTGAATTTTTCACGAGCTTTTCCAATTTAAATTTTCTATACTATGTAATAATTAATTGCTGTGTCAACGCCAATATTACCATATTGTGTCAACGCCAGCAATGATATCAATAATAACAGGTATCTATTATTTTATCCATTGGGGAGCTACTTCTCAAACCTACTACTAACTATTATTAATTAAAGTGACGGAGATAGAGGTGTGATGTAAGAGTTTGGATGGAGCACGTGCTCATCTTACTTATGACATGAACCACCTCTATCACCGACTCTTTAGTGCTTCGGTGGTAAAAAGACTTAGTGTCAGAGGTAGGATGACTACGACTCGTTCTACCTCCGACGACAACCGTCTATACCACCGTCGATTTAATGAGACAGTGGTGAAGAGTGCTGACATTAGAGGTTGGATAAGAATTTACTAATCCAACCTCTGATGTCAACCCTTTCTACCTCTGTCTCAGTAAAGTAACATTGATAGAGAGGATTGACATCAGAGATAGGATGAGTACATGCCCATTATATCTCTGATGTCAATTCTCTTCACCATTGTTCCAGTAAACTGACAGTGGTAGAGATATTTGACATGAGGTGAAGGATGATTACATGCACATTCTACCTTTGATGTCAGTTATTTCCACCACTGTCTCAGTAAAGTGAAAGTGGTGATGAATGTAGCAATCAGAGGGAGGATGAGCACGTAGTCATCTTACCTTTGACGTCAATCGTCTCCACCAACATCTCAATAAATCGACTGGTAATGAACGTTGCATCAGAGGTAGGATGAGCATGTACTCATCCTACATCTGATGTCAACACAGTGTTGAAGGGTGTTGACATGTGAAGTAGGAATAAAGTGGTGGAGTGTTGACATCAGATGTAGAAGAGTACATTCTCATCCTACGTCTGATAATCAACCCTCTCTATCACCATCACTTTACTGAGACAGTGGTGGACTCTTTACGTAAGAGGTAGAATGAGTACAACGTACACATACTACTTCTGATGCTAACCCTCTTTACCACTATTTCAGTAAAGTGACAGTGGTACAGACGTTTGACATTAGAGGTAGGGTAAGCACATGCTCATCCTAACCTCTCACATCAACCCTCTCTAATCACTTTAGTGAGACGGTCCTCTATCATCATAGTACTTGCAAAAATGTTCGAGGCATGAGGCTAAAGTGACGGTGGTAGAGAGAATTGATGTCAAGGGTAAGGTGAGTATGCGCTCATGTTACCTTTAACAGCTAACCCTCTATCACCGTCTCACTAAAGTGACCATGGTAGAGAGGATTGATGTCAGAGGTAGAATTAGCACGTGCCNACCCTCTATCACCGTCTCACTAAAGTGACCATGGTAGAGAGGATTGATGTCAGAGGTAGAATTAGCACGTGCCCCTACTATCTCTGACATCAACCTTCTCTACCACCATCACTTTAGTAAGACGGTGGTAGGGGACGGTTGGTATCAGTCGTAGGATGACGCAATAATCCTTTTATCTCTGACGTCAACCCTCTCTACCATCGCACATTGGTTAGTCTATCCAACTTGAGTCCAATGAACGCACTCAAAGGTCAACTATTCAACTTCTGATTATGTGGGTGGAACCACGGTTGTGTGAACCCTAGTCACTGGACTATGACAACGCCAACCGTGATTGTTAGATGCTAAGGTAGTACTTATTTTACCTGCACATAATTCGGTGGATATCATACGACGACTAGTATCCCTTATCCTGCTTAATTAAAAAATTATTTAATCAAATGTTGTGTAAGGTAATGAGGATTCAATCGAATTATTATTTCGACTTACCACTAATCGATTGAATATCTCCAAGGAATATAGGTTCGTCGATTATCAAATTTTAAGATTAAAGTAACACCTATCACTGATAGAAAAATGTAAATAAATTAACTTAAAGTTTCCCACTACGGTTAAGTAGAAGTCAAACTCCGCCTCTCCTTAACCATCATAACTATAACCGACTGCTAACCAAAATCCCGTCTGAATTAGTTTCTAACCGTTCTAATTCTCGCGGTTAAGCTGGTTAGCTAACCGTCAGTTAAAAGGCGGTCAGGAGAGAATTCATCCCCAGGATTTCAGCATTAGTTTTCTATAAAGTGAATCTGGCACAAACTATTAATTTTCGAAATAAGCAGTTTTGTTTTATTAGTTACACTGATAAAGGAATAAGTTGTTATTGCTTTTTGAATAATTTCTTTTTCACTCCCGTCTTCATCGAATATTTTATTTACTGTTTAAAAAAAGCAATTAAGTCGCACCATATTTCCATAAATTTTGTATCGCATACACACCCTGAATTGTACAATAATTGATGCACTGTAATTTATTTCGGAAAAGAAAAATTTATCGTCATCTATTTTTCTTTAGTTTACGAGAAGATATATTATGAACGGTTAATTATTTCCCGATAACTTATAACCCGATTTAAATTAAGTTCAAAATTCAATATAACCATCCTAGTTTTAAATATAAGTACTGTGGTGCCAGCTGAAACTGAGGGGAACTTAGACGAGCTGAAACGCGCAACGCGGAACTGAGAAACCCTTGCGGAAAGCTCTGCTGAATGTCGTTTCAGCTCGATCTTTCAGCAGAGGTCAGTTTGGCAGTATTCTGGTCACTAACGGAAATCAAACAAATGACTTTTCTAAAATAAGATAAATTGTTTTAGAAAAATCAAAGTTAATTTTTCATTTGAAAATGAATAGTTTAGAAGATGATATAATAATTGCAGCGACAACTGCTTTATTATTAAACAAAAAGAAAAGACGGAAAAAGTTTTGAGCCAATCCATATCTCAAGCTTAGAGGATCAAAAGGAAGGTTCTCTCGAGATTTTGACTAGACATTTCAATTAGAAATTAATCTCCTCAGTTATTACTAGGATTCCGAATGACTGACTCAGTGACTCTGAGTCATGACTCTGACTCATCGGTTTCTCGGAGTCATTGGTTTTTGGTAACTGACTCAATAGACAAATGACAGTCACTAAATCATGACTCTGAGTCACCTGACTCGTGACTATGTGCCTTTCCAAAATGACTCTGAGTCGTGACTCGCTACGAAGAGTCATGACTTCCAAACAACAAAGCGTTATTAATCTTACTGCTCACATTTTACTTCTTGTGTATTACACAATTTCTCGTCAACTCCCGTAACCCACCACAAATCTGAGAGTGGGAGTTAGTAGCCGCGCGCCTCGTGTTTAGTTTCAATCACACTTGTCACTACTCATCGAAATCGAACTCCAGATATCAAGCATATTGAATATTCAACGCTTCTAAAAATTCCAACTCACAATCAGAATCGAAATAGACATTTGAAATAGAAATATAAGTTGAAATCGATTACTTTGAAGAACCACGGAACCCAAACCCTACTTCATAATTTTAAATCGTTTAAATCTAAATTCATGATTTTAAAAATGACGAAATCGAATTCCTTAACATTTGAGGCCATCGAAATTAAAATCTAGAGTACGATTTGTGATTATCGGAATTTTAGATTAAAATATCGAGACAATATAAATAAAATTTAGTTTTCTTAAGATATACAAAGTTTTATCCTTTTTGAATGAATTAAAATTGATAATTTCAAAGTGCTCGATATCGAAATCCATTATCCGAAGAAGATAAAAATCGAAATTTAGTTCAACTTTCCATTAGAAATTAGAATTTCACAAATTTATTTAAGAGCCTTTAAAACCGAAAAGAGTTAGGTAACTTATCGTCTTTGTACCACTCATTTTGAGCTTTTATTACGTTAACTGCTAATTTTACTTTATAAATAAAAGTACAAAATTTCTTTGAATCTGAGTCACTGAGTCACTGACTCATGACTCAGAGTCAGAGTCATAACTGAGTCACCTGACTCTGACTCCAGGAGTGATGCGATAAGAGTCACTGAGCCAGGAAAAATGAGTCATTTAAAATTTACGACTCTGACTCAGTTTGAAAATGGGAGTCAGTGAGTCATGACTGAGTCACCTGACTCTGACTCTGTAGATAATCGGAGTTATTCGGAATCCTAGTTATTACAAATACATTGTTTTAGTAGATTAGAAATTTTTTAATTCAAAAACGGTGTGTTTGAAAATTAGAAAGTGTCAGAACTCCCCTTCTTATGTGATTCCGCTCTTCTCTCAGCGGAAAATGGGTCTCACTTTCAGTGCACTGAAAAAGGATTCCTTCAGCTCAGCTAAAAAATCGTCAATTTTCAGTTTCTACTCCGCTCGCACCTGAATACCACCAAACCGAATCATTGCGGAATGGTCAATATTTTCAGTTCCGCTCAGTTAAGCGCGATCTGAATACCAGCCTTTAGTGTAAAGAGTGCAGCAGAAAAAAAAAGGACTGTGAGGTAAATTGAGAATTTACTCTTACTAATCGCGCGAATTTCATATTAGTAATATTTTTTTCGGATTAAGCAGGATTTTATAGTGTGGAAAACAAGTTTCCTAATTTCCCTAGTAATACCACCGAGGAAATGGCAGCATCACAACAATAAGTTATTAGAATTCGTATCGGGTGACTGGTCGAATCTAACCCGGGTATTGCGAAATTGGAGTATGTTAAACATTTTCAACTGGAAAATATCCGTAAGCAAACAATTTATAGGGTAATTAAAAGGGTTGAAAATGAAATCCCAATGGAAAGAAAAGTTGGTTCCGGGAAAAAGCCCAAAATTATGACGAAAGTGAAAGTCCGTAAACTGGAAAAGTTTTTTGAAGGAAACGACAAGATTAGTCAACGGGACGCAGCAAAGAAATTTAACTGAAGTGATCGACATATTCCTCGGACACTACAAGACGAGACCAACATAAATGTTTCAGAAAAATTCGTTTCCAGGAGTACATGGAAGCGCAAATTTTTAAAGTTAAAACTCAGTGCCGAACATTATGCAGAAATTCTCAAGGAAAAAGGTTCATCATTGACGACAAACATTACTTCTCCTTAACCCGACAACATGTAAAAGAGAGAGGGAGAGAAATAAGAAAGGAGGCTACTACAGTTTTTGTCTGCGCGATTGTCAGAATTCGATTGGTCTCGGCCGTTTATTTACCGATACTTAATTAAATTGACTCTAGCGAGATAATAATTAATATTAACTAATACTAAAGAGCTTTCCTTTATGGCCGCCGGGCCGCTAAGGCGCCTTACATCCGTTACGAATATACAGAGTGAGTAAATAAGGGCTACCTACAGATCCTCACTCCACCAGACCTTTCTGTGTTACCCACCAAAAATCGGCGTCAGAATTTTAGTTATGTTATAACATCACATGTTATATTCAAAACAAAGAATCATTTAGTCGAAAGTCGTTTTATCAAAATGGGATCAACCCATTCGATTATTTCTTTTGGAGTTATTTGAAAAGCATCGTNAGTCGAAAGTCGTTTTATCAAAATGGGATCAACCCATTCGATTATTTCTTTTGGAGTTATTTGAAAAGCATCGTTTTCAAATCACCTTCCACAGTAAACAGTGCAGCTCAAGAATAAGATTGAAACTTTTGTTGCCACCGTCAATGAAAACCCGCAAATGCAACGAAATGTCCGACGCGGATTTTATGAACGAATTAATCATTGTCTAGAGATGGACGGTAGCATAGATGGGCGACCTCCGGCCTCCGACCTCCGGTCTTCAGCCTCCGGAGGCCGGAGGACTCAAATACAGGCAGAGGTCGGAGACCGGAGGTTTGGAGGACTCTAGTGATGTCGGAGGTCGGAGGTCTGGAGGCCTGGAGGACTCGTGTATTATTGGAGGTCGGAGGTCTGGAAGTCTGGATGACTTGTGTAATATTGGAGGTCGGAGGACTGNGGACTCGTGTATTATTGGAGGTCGGAGGTCTGGAAGTCTGGATGACTTGTGTAATATTGGAGGTCGGAGGACTGAAGGTCTGGAGGACTCATCTAACATTGGAGGTCGGAGGTCTGGAGGACTTACGCTCGGTTTAGTGTTCCCTCTATCTCTTATGCATCTCTTCAGCAAATGATGTATATGTAAATATAGTGCCGGTCGCTCTAACTTCGGCATTTTAATTACGCGTAGTGACAATGCAGCTACTCGGCAAAACGAAGTGAACCTTACACCTGACAGGCGAAAGCACGCTCGTTTATTAGAAAAATCGACTCGAGTAGTGTCGGTGAAATTTCGTTCTCATATTTTTGATTCATAAATTGAATTATATTAGTTATTTTACGATGTCAAAAGATACTGAAAAACAGAAAAAGTCAAAGCAACTCACAATAACAACTAGTGGTCAACTAAATACAGGATATTCAATTTCAAATGACAGTTCAAACCTCAAGTTCATCCATGGTTTAGACAAGTTTTATGAATTTATTAGAAGAAACGGTAAAAGTGTTGACCTAAGATGTTACCTGTGTAAAACTCAAGTAAATGGAAAACCATGGTTCAATTTCACACGTCATTTGGAGGTAGATTATGGGGTAAAATTATAAGCTATATAAACAAACACGCTTGTTTTAATAATTTTGTTACTACTTTAGAGAAATCACCCAGATGCTTATCAAACATACGAGGTGGACAAAAAAAACTGAAGCTGCGCCGAGAACATCAAAACAAAGTAATCTTACACAAGACTTTGGTGTAAGCTTGGCTTCGGTTGCAGTACAGCAAAAGGGCTCATCGTATTTAAGAAATAACCCGAAGCAAATGAGATTTGAACAATGTCTCCTAGATTTAATCGCATTAGATGGAATGCCACTGTCCATAACATCTAAAAGATCATTCACCCAATTGGTCCATAGTCTTGATTGCAAAATTTGGATTCCTTCAAGACGGACGATAGGGAAAATGTTTGAGGATAAATTTGAAGATAAGGTAAGCTTTAAATTACAAAAACATAAGCGTGGTTTGTAATACATTTGTGTAATGTGTAATTTATAGGTGATGCCTCAACTTCGAAAAAAGTTAAGTGGGTTATCCAAAGGCTCACTTCACATTACTCTGGATATTTGGTCGTCTCGTCAAAAAAAATCAGTGATGGGATTTAAGGCCCAATTTATTGATAACTCATGGGAAATTAATAATGTTGTTCTTGGGTTTAAGCATTTCTCGGATACTCATACGTCTGAAAACTTCAAGGCTTTGTTCATACGGTTCATTTCAGACAAGAAGACACTGGATGTGAATATAGATCAGGCACATCCTTTCCAAACATATGCGCTTGTTTTTCATATTTATTTCACTTTTAGGTTGGTTTTATAACAGCGGACAATGCAGCAAATATGCTATCTGCTTTCCAATATGAAGAACCACAAGTAGACTCTCAGAGTGTAAGCGATGATGAAGCAGTGATACTGAAACTGAAGAAACCTGCAATGGCACAGCAGAAGAATGGGAAGATATAGGTAGTGACGAGGAAGAAAATACAATAACCAACGGAATCCAAGATGAACGAAACAAGAACTTTATCAGTGTTTTTCAAAACTGGCTCAATGTGAAATTGCTCAAAATTCCATGTATGGCTCACTTGATTCAGTTGGCCATCAAAGATTGTATTGCCTCATCTCCTTACATCCTAAATCTACAAAGAAGAGCTAACAAACGGGCTAGGACTCATCAAGCCTTGTGTCACGAGATGGAACTCGTTGTATCACAGTTTGAAACGAATTGTTGGGATAAAGCGGGTGAGTAATTAAGTTATAACATTGAAGAACCATCGAGATTGTTTTTCTTTTAAAAATTAAACAGAAGAACTTTGTTGAGATTATGAATGACGTATTACAAGAAGCAAAACAAAGTGGAAGAGCCAAGTACAAGATACCGCAGGGACTTGGCAAAAAGGAAATAATCGATCTTAAAAACCTTCTCAATCTCTTGCAACCATTAGCAAATTTGACAGACGACCTTCAATCCGACAACGTCACCTCTTCACTTATTCTTGTAGGACTAGTAGATGCTTTTGAGAGTAAGAAAACTAAAAAAGAGGTTTTTTATAACTTAAGTTAAATTTTATTGGCTTTTAGAAATTAGATCCATTGAAATTGAAAACGGGTCCAAGGTTGAGTTAGACGACTTTAAAAATAGTCTCATGTCTAGTCTTGTGGACAGATTCACCAACGATAAATCTAAGGGACAGTTTGTTGAAAGAAACGGTCGACGCAAAAACATTGTTACTGTTAATGTGTTTGATAACCATGAAATTATACTCGCATCTTTGTTAGACCCAAGGATTAAGGACAACGTATTTAAGCGTAAGTAACATAAAATGAACATCGAGCTTGTTCTTAAAATTTTCTTACTGCTTAAGTTGAACTGAGTCCAGACTCATCCTTCAGTGGGAAGATTTGCTCATCAGATGATGCTCGGAACATTTTGATGAAAAAATTGAAAGAAAATGAAAACCCAATTGATTTCGTAGAATCAGAACTGGAACCTGTGATTGTGCAAAATTTGGAACCTGAACCAAAGCGACAAAAACAATCCATGTTTGACATTCTACGAAAACTTTCTGAAACAAAAACGGAAAGAAACAGAAATCAACCAGTAGTATGTACGGGGCGATAAATGCGTCAGCCCTGGGGCTAAAATCTATTTTTGTTCACCCTAAGACCCTTTCACCCAAAATCTATTTTTGTTCACCCTAAGATCCTAAGACCCTAAAGACCCTTTCACCCAAAATCTATTTAACAAGAATCTTTTCTGGGAAAGTGGGATTCTGGGATTCTGGGAAAGGCCCTAAATCTATTTTTGTTCTTAGACAAGACCCTTTCACCCTAAGTCGAAACATGTTTAAACCTGTCTGAGTCTATGAACACAAGTATATCTATTTTTGTTCACCCTAAGACCCCTTCGCCCTAAATCTATTTTTGTTCTTAGAAAAGACCCTTTCACCTTAAGTCGAAACATGTTTAAACCTGTCTGAGTCTATGAACACAAGTATATCTATTTTTGTTCACCCTAAGANAGGGTCTTAGGGTGAACAAAAATAGATTTTAGCCCCAGGGCTGACGCATTTATCGCCCCGTACATACTACTCAACCATTTTAGAAGAGCTTGATAAATATTTTCATGCTCCCCTCCTAGATCGTTCGGAAAAGCCTCTACAATTTTGGAAGCTGAACGAGAAAAATTATCCTACATTGGCCAATATTGTGAAAATTTATCTGGGATTTCCGGCAACCTCCGGATCTGTAGAACGCTTGTTTTCTATAGCAGGAGCTATTGCAAGAGCTAGGAGAGCTAGATTACAAATTAAACTTTTGGAGGCGATATTATGCTATAGAGACTATGGACAAAAATAATAGGTTTAGATTTAGACTTGTCTTGTTTCTGAACGTTATGAAATAAAATTTTTTGTTTAAAAAAATTACGATTGTATAAAAACATGTAGTTTTAATAGCTGAACTCTGAAAGTATAGAGTATAGACTTTACAATAATTTAATTATATATTGTTATTTATGTCGCCGTTTTGGATGTGTCAAAGGATTTGATGCTAGAACTGGAGGGCTAGACATCTCCACTGGAAGTCGAGGTAGGAACGCTGGAGGTCTGAGAACTTTAGGTCTGGAGGTCTCCATTGGAACTGGAGGAACTGGAGCTATGGAGGATTCCATTGGAACCGGAGGTCGGAAGAGTGGAGGTCTCTACTGGAATTGGAGGACTGGAGGTTGGAGAACTGGAGGTCGGAGGGCTAGAGGTCTCCAGTGGAACCGGAGGTCGGAGGACTGGAGGTTTGGAGGTTTCCTTTGTAACAGGAGGTCGGAGGACTGGAGGTCTCCATTGGACCCGGAGGTCGGAGGACTGGAGGTCTGGATGTCTCCATTGGACCCGGAGGTCGGAGAACTGGAGGTCTGGAGGTCTCCATTGGACCCGGAGGTCGGAGGACTGGAGGTCTGGAGGTTTCTATTGGACCTGGAGGTCGGAGGACTGGAGGTCTGGAGGACTAGTTCGACGCCCATCTATTAACGGTAGTCAGTTTTAACAAATGATCCATTAAGTAGTTGCTCCTAGATTTAGTTATGAAACAAGCAAAATTCTGACGCTGATTTATGGTGGGTGAACGTGAAACAGAGAAAGGTCCGGTAGAGTGATGATCTCTAGGTAGCCCTTATTTACTCACTCTGGATATATGTTGTATAATTGTGATGTGATGACTCGTACCGATGTGGTGGTTTTGGCGATGACTTGGCGAGTGACAAGAGGACGGACGGAGAGTTGAGGCTGATGTCCACTGAAGGGTGATGGTTGCCTGACTTGTGAGTAGGTGGAGTCGTTTGGACCTTCTGTCGTGAAACTGGATTGACTGACAGTAGAACACAGTAATCGTACGAATGGTAATAACCGGCCTGGTTCCACTACGTCTCTGTCAGCTTCCTGTAATTGACGAAAACCCGAATTAGGACTGAGAAGTGAATATCAAATTGAGAAGAAATGAGAGAGAGTAGAACAAAATGAGCTCTTGCCAGTCTCGTGGCTTAAAGAGAACTCCCAGAGATTCCGTTCCTCTCCTTGCTCGTTTGTGTCTCCTGTTGTCCTCTATGCCTCCCTGTCACCTTCATGTGGGTTGGTGATGTGTAGTGGCGGCAATGACTTTGATACNATGCCTCCCTGTCACCTTCATGTGGGTTGGTGATGTGTAGTGGCGGCAATGACTTTGATACATTATTTGAATTTGAACTATAATAATCTTAATTAATATCATTATTGTTAATTTTGTAGTGAGTTCTGACTAAGGGTGACTCGTCAGACCTCACATACTTCTTACTTCATCCCGNGTCTCGTGGCTTAAAGAGAACTCCCAGAGATTCCGTTCCTCTCCTTGCTCGTTTGTGTCTCCTGTTGTCCTCTCTGCCTCCCTGTCACCTTCATGTGGGTTGGTGATGTGTAGTGGCGGCAATGACTTTGATACATTATTTGAATTTGAACTATAATAATCTTAATTAATATTANTTCATGTGGGTTGGTGATGTGTAGTGGCGGCAATGACTTTGATACATTATTTGAATTTGAACTATAATAATCTTAATTAATATTATTATTGTTAATTTTGTAGTGAGTTCTGACTAAGGGTGACTCGTCAGACCTCACATACTTCTTACTTCATCCCGTCAGGCATCGCCATTAATCAGAATATTTATAGAAATCAGTGTCTGGTAGTGTTCGCATGGCTCTGGCTCATGAGCTGGCTCAATGGCTCTGGCTCTGGCTCTGGCTCATATAGTAATTTGGAGCCAGAGCCATGGCTCATAAGCCAGCTCAACGAAACTTGTGAGCCATGGCTCAATGGCTCAATGGCTCAAGTTTTCCCCTGAATTTTTTCACTTTTCCCCTAATTTTTCTTTTTTTTTTCTACCAAATCATCACTTTTTTTTTATTTTAGGTATTTTTGGTCACTGAAAGTCAATTTGCCTTTAACCAGTTCATAATTATGATTTGTGTTGGCTTATTCTCACTAGATCATTCTCACTTATAGCAAAATGTGTATATTAACAGAAAAAATTTGTTTTTTATGTTGAGCCATGAGCCATGGCTCTGGCTCATGATCCAGCTCAACAAAAGTCCGGAGCCAGAGCCATGGCTCATGAGCTGGCTCACATCTCGGGTGAGCCATGACCCATGGCTCATTTAGCCAGTGGCTCTGGCTCACACCAAAAGCTGAGCCATGCGGAACACTAGTGTCTGGCAAAAAGACTCATCCCATTCATTGAAAAATATCATTCGGACGGCAATTACATCTTCTGGCCAGACAAAGCATCTTCTCATTACGCGAAAGTCGTTCATTTTGTACCAAATAAACAAAATCCAACCATCCTAACCCAGGTCCGTTCAATTAATGATTTTTTTAGTTGTTTAGATCAACTAGTGTACAGAGGTGGTTGGGAAGCCACTGACACTACTGCTTTAATGAAAAGAGTGAAGTATTGCCTGAAACAAGTGGGCATGTCAGTCGTCCGAAAGAGTATGGAGAAAGTTCGGAAACTATTGCGCGCCTGTACCGAAAATTTACCACTCTCTATCAACTATTAGTGGAACCGTAAGGTGAATATTATGGTCTATCGAATGGAATTACATTTGGAATTTTATATTTGCAGGAACTTAATCAAAATATAAAATTTACACCAGTCCCTTTTTTCCGCTTCACCTGTTATTTGGCAAGGTTTTGTTGGACGCCCCTGTATAATTAAGAATTAAAAAATTATTTTAACATTCATTGGCTCATTTAGTGTTTATGCAAAATTATTTTATAAATATATTAGAATTATGATGGCTTTATTTGATTATTATTTAATTCAAACAATTAATTATAGCAAAATATTAAATTACATTACATATTTATGCTTCACAATGTTTGTTTTCTGACACGTCTGCCGAGCAAATTAGATAAGAGATCAGATGAGAAAATATTTTATTTTATTTTTGTTAATGAAATATGTATTAATAATTGTTTCGATGTGTCGATTTGATATAAATATAATGAGACTGGTGCATTTTAGTGACTACCGTTCATACGTTGTTTTTTTTTGAATTTCAAATAAACATAAACTCACGTTTCTTTTCGCGTCTTACAGATTTTCCTATTACGTAAAGCATTTGAAGTTAGTTCTCATCATAGTATTGCTCTACCAATACTGTCCCCTCCACTAATTCGTCAGCCCAAATCGAGTCGATAGACGAACTGGTTGTTTACATGTTTTTAACCGATTTCCCTATAGTAACACGACTTTAAGTATAAAACAATGGAAAAACCGCGCCATAACACGACTAACTAATTAATACTAATCAGTAACTCGACGGTAAAACAGTGGAATCTATTCCCCTTCTTCCAAGACACCTCGCTGAGCACTTCCATTCTTCTATCTGCATACTTACCAAACCGCTACTGCAGTTACAACTGAAAATGTTAAATAGGAATAATACATGGGATATGAATATCCCACACCACTACGAAAATAGTTGTACCTGCAGCAATTCCGAGAGCAAAGGCTGACGAAATTGTTCCGAATTCAGAAGTGTTGGTAACCGTGGAAGGAGTGGTGGATATCATGACAGTGATGGAGATCATGACAGTGGTGGAGATGGTGACAGTGATGGAGGTTTATTTTGAAAGGATAGGTTCAACTGTATTTTTAAGCATTTTAAGCATTTTAAGCATTTTAAGCATAAGCTATAACGCCAATTTTATACTTTGCTTTCTCCATCCGTTGTTTCGAGAAAGTGCAATATTATTCGTGAATTTTATTTTAAAATGTCTCATATCTCATAACATTGTTGAAATCGTTGGTAAATTTAATAATACCAACGGACGGAGGTAGCAAAGTGTGGAGCGGATGTACCAAGTAAATTCAAGTACAATATTATGATTGGTTACGAAGCTTTTCAATAAATATGTTCATATATCTACGAAGAATGGCAATACGCGATTAAGAAATCGAAAATAAATATTTTTGCTAAAATCATAGTGAGGGTTTTCAATATTGCTCCTTTGGAGTAATTTATGCGGTCTAAATAGACCGATTACAGATTTTTACCAGACGGAGATTATGTTGCAAATTACCACCGCTTGCTAAAAAGTCGAAATCCTGTTTCTATTGAGAAATCGATTAAAAACATGTAAACAACCAGTTCGTCTATCGACTCGATTTGGACTGACGAATTAGTGGAGGGGACAGTAGGTGAGTTGAAGTGGTAAAAAATTTCTAGTAACTTTTCGTAAAATTCAGGCGCGTAAACAGCGCGGTCAATTGGTACGTCCCAGTAACTTTAAATCTAACAATTATAACAATATAATATATTATGTATAATATATATTACATAGTATATATAATATATATAACAAATATAACATTCTGACTTTTCACATTGTCCATTTTAATCACCAAAATCACCACCAATTCAAATATTTTCAACTTGAAAAGTGAAATGTCTAAGCAAAAGAAAGAAAATAAAGGGCAACGTACTCAAACTCACGAAAATACGCAAATCCCGGTTTGCGTAAAAACCCAGAAAGATTTTACGAAATTGTATCCTCTCTCATTGGTTAGAGCCACTAAAAGTCCATACCACTTGAGTGAGATCATCTAAAAGAGGCAATTTACACAATCTCACACAAATCCACGCAAGATATTGGTAGACCCCTAGTGTAATTTCGAACCTAACATCACTTGCTAATGATCAGGGACGCTCAAACGCATAAAACGCATAATCGTTGCGAAGTATATAAATCATGCGGGAACAACGCGTGATCATAAATCTCGTCGTAGTAGACAATTTTATGCAATAAAAAAAAGCATAAAACGCATAATTTTTTAGTTGACGCATAATTTTACCTTAAGCCAGCAATTCTTTAAAAAAGAATAGATTTTGATTTGATTTTAAAAGATATAGACGAAGTTGCGTATTTTTGTCACCTCAACATTAGATTTAAAATTTTTAAAATTAATTTTATAACTTTTAGTAATAATAAGCAATTAATTCTTTCGTAGATTCGTTAGCAAAGGGAAACAGAATAGTTTATTGATTGAAGAGTCTCTGTAAAAATCTCTGATGTAACTTGAAAAATTCATTTGATGTACTAAGGTGAAACAATTCTTAAACAAGCTGAATCTTTCTAAACACTATATCGTTCTTTCAATGAATTATTTTTGAACGAAGAACTATTTAAACGATCTAGAACAACCATGTAATAAATTAAAGAAGACAATATGTTCCGAAAGGCGAAAATACGGCTTACGAAAATACGGTCTGAAATATAAAGCCGGAAAAACGCGGCCTGAAAAATATGGCTTATAACATAACGCCTTAGAATATACAGTCTTAACAAAATACGCTTAATTGAAAATACTTCTCATTATTTATTTTAGATTTTCTTTTAATTTTTTTATAGTTTTCCTTTACCTCTCATAGTCAGAATCCCTTAGGTCCCTTAGGTTGGTTAGGTTAATCTCGCATCATCTTTAACTCATCTCTTAACCGTGAAAATTTACTGGATATAAATGAGTCGGTACTGTTTGATATTTATGAAAGTTGCAATATGCACTCTGTTACAGAAAGATCTCAATTTTACACTTTGATCCAAACCTATAAATTATTGAATTTTCAAGACTACATTGAAAATCTATCGGATCATTTAATTCCGAAGGTTTCTACTAGAGCTACTATATCGGAGGGATCTCTTAAACCTTTGGTACACAAATCAGAAACTTTTAAGAGGTCATTTGTTTATAGAGCAATTCACATATGGAACTCTTTTGTAATTCATAATAGAGGTTTACCATCATCCTTTAACCTATTTAAAGAGAAAGCGGCAAAATATGTTATGATCGATCGAATGAATCAATACCACTATAATTGACTGATTGACTTTGGAATTTTGAGTTTTTGTGAAATTGATACAAAACTAAAATGTATTGTAGTTAGTTTATTTTTTAACTGCAATATTTGCTTCCTGTATTACTCTCTATGAGGAAGTAAGTACTATGTAATTTACACTTAAGTTGATAATTAATATCTGTTTCAACTCTAAAGTCATGTATGACTATAAACATAATTAAAACTAATACTAATTTTTAACTCTTTAGATTTAGTCCCGTATGGGGGTGTCTAAGTATATTAACATTTTTGTATCTAAAATGATTCTTTTGACACCTAAATAAATTACATTCAATTCAATTCAATTCAATTCAATTCAATTCAATCCTATGCAAACAGGAATTCTTATCAGAACGGTAAGATCTTCAAACAATACATCAATGTTAAATTCTGCTTATTTGTAGAATAGCCGAATTAGTAGAAATCTAAGTAAGCAGGATACGATTATCTAAGCTTTTATTTAGATTTTATTTTAGGTTCTTTTTTAGGTTTTCTTTTAGGTTTTCTTTTAGGTTTTCTTTTAGGTTTTCTTTCAAGTTTTCTTTTAGATTTTCTTTTAGGTTTTCTTTACGTCCGTTGTAGATGTAACTTTATCCTAACTCTCCCGTTACTCTTCGCATTACCATAACGTCAACCGTTACTCTTAGCGCATTTAGAGGTAATTTGATCACAATGCAGAGTTATTTTAACGCTAACCTAATTGTTAAAGTTTTCTTTATAGAAGCTCTAAATTATCCGTGCGCTGTCGTAAAGTTGGTTGGCTATCAACTTTATTTAAGTTAGATAAAGTGACGCAAAAAGTGAGGCGTTACGGCAACTGTAAATTGATTCTCTAAAGTGAAATAGCACTCGACTCATCACCCGAGTAACCATAGAGTTGCAGTAACGTTAGGTATAAATTGAAATTTGAAACATTTTCAGAAGAATAATTCGGAGGAAGGACACGTTAGAGTTAGGTGCACAACGGGCGTTAGGATTTTAGGTATCCTTTTAGGTATTCTTTAGGTTTAAGTTGATATCGTTAGGGTTTTGTTTAGGATTTTGTTTTGGTAGGTTTTAAGTGTGGCAAGCGTCGGGATGAATTTTAAGCTTTTCTACAATTATCTTTATATAGTATTTTTAAAAGTCAGTATTTTTATATGCCGTATTTTGTATAGGCCGTATTTTCCAGGCCGTTAATTGACTGCCGTATATTCTGAAAACGTATTTTCATAGAACCAACCAATGTTCCTGGCAATGAATAGAGGAATTGACTGACGTAGCTACAAGACGCATAAAACGCATAATTTTTTACTCATGACCGCATAATCCTGTAGCAATATTTTGCATAATCGGAGCGTGTCTGCTAATGATATATCTACGAGCCTCTATTTAGCTTTTCAAACTGATGTCTCTTTTCGCTTTTGTAGTTTTTCTCTATTAAGTGGAGCATTTCATGTTAGTTCTCTTCATCTACCAATTTGGAACCTAACTTTGCCGGCTATTGCTATATCTATGCGTCTCTTATTAGACTCTACATACGTCTTTCCTCGCTTTTTTCGTCAAGTATTTCTCTAGTTAGTACTCATCAAAGAGTAATTAGAACGTAAATTTGCCGGCGTCTCTATTTCGCTCTACAAACTCGTTTCTAAACTACAGGCAAGGGCATAAGTAAGTAGACATCGAGGAAGTGAGTTAGATGTGAGTTAGCATGGAGTGAGATCGAGGGTTTCAACCCCCTAATTTTTTATACATGCCTTTTGCAGTTAAAACTTTCTCCATGTTTACTTATTTCTGCGGGACCCTCCCTGTAGGTGTCTGTCCTTGGCTCTAGAAACTCACGTCTGTTCATAGCCCACTCTTAGCAGTTTCAAAGTTTTCTACCCATTTTTCTCCTCTACTTTTTTCCCCTTCAATACAGTTGCTGAAATTAGTAAAAAATAAAAAAATAAAACTTAATTGCGCAGGTTCTGATACAATAAATATAAATTTATTACTTAATATTTTAAAAGTTTGAACCATTTTACCCGGTCGTCTGATTGAAAACGTTTGTTCGACCCGGCGCTAATATAAAAAGCTACTCGATTATTCTCTCTCCATCACGCCCAATTTATAAAATATTGCATTGCGTACAAACCATAGACGATTATTGTTTTATTAGAGATTTCCACGCTAGAACCACCCGTACACTTTAACTTAAAGAGATGTTGATATGCTGTTCTGTTAAAGCGATAAACAAATGAAATAAATGTAAGTCTGTATAAAGCTCAAAAAATCTTTAGAAAGAATGCGCGCATCGAGTAATAAGTACATACATCGAAATTTACTCTTAAAGACCCTAAAATTTATTTTTACTGGTAAAACACACTAACGGGCACATTACTAATGAGAGTAGCCGCTCTTACTTCACTAGTGTTAGTAAAGTAAGGTAGCGTGCTATCCCTAACTTCGGTATTTCTAATGAAATCGGCAACTTTCCTTAGTCCAGTGTGCGTGGCCTGCTTACAACTACATGTTAAGATAGGAGTTTGTATTGCCCACCCCTCAAGTGCTAGTACCAACTAACCCTTCGTGGTAACTAAAGTTAAGTAGAGATAGGATAAGAAACTGAAGACGTGAGTAGGTGCAAACTACAATAATTAATCAAAAAATATTTGATGCATTTTTGAACCAGGAAATTCTTCAAAAATTTATAAAAAATAAGTTTTGATATATTTTTAATTAATTAAGGGTGATTTATTGTTATAAATCAACTGTTTATGTGTAGTTGTATGGTGTAAGTGAGGTCTCGACCTCACTTACGCTTTACTAGACAACTCACAAAGTGTAAGTTGTAAGTTTCTCTGCAGAATACCGTTAGTGGTAAGCTTAGTACATACTAGTACTTGGCTTACGCAAAGTGGCCATTAGGAATATGCCCGTAACTCTTGTAAGCATACGTGGGATGTAAGACCCCTAAGTATTTCCTAAGCACAGTCACCTAAGAACCTTAGTATTCTCATTCTCATTCTCCACAGTTGAACTCGGTGTTAGAGAGTTTGCTGACTTCTGGGGGAATGAGGGTCTTATTTTTGGATATGAATGTGAGACTAGCTGGATACCGAATTCAAATATATTTTACACACCCTTTTGTACAGTAATTCAGAACTTATTATTGCTACACGTTATCAGATAATTCAAAATTCAAGAACTAATTACACTCACTCATTTTAGTTAGCCTAAGTTCACTCATTTATTTACTTATTCAGTATCACTCATTAAATAACATTAAAACAATAATTTCATCGATTTCATCGATAAGTCAACACAGTTGACTTATACACCCAAAAAAATTTTTACCGATAAAACACCCTAGGTCTTGTAGCATGAGTGGGATGGAATACACTAATACGTACTAGTACTTGGCTTACGCAAAGTGGCTATTAGGAATATGCTCGTAATTAACCAAAAAAAAAAGTTTGATGCATTGGAGAGGTTTCGAAGTGTGCCAAATTGATTCGCCTTTACCACAACTTTCACCGTCTGATTGAACACTCCTGCACTGGGGAACTTTGAGAGTCAGCCAGAAAATATTCCCACTTTTGTGCCAAATATTTGTCTCACTTCTCAGCCAATCCCATTTCGAGTTTTCGCTTAACAAATATCATTGGTCATATTTTGATCAGTGTTTCGATATAAAATTTTGAAAATCACTTTAACACATTTCCAAATAATAGAAAATGATAATCAGATGTGAATTTCTAACAAATCGAACCAATAGACAAGGTGATATCGCTCTAGTCTCAAAGAATTGCCATTTTCACTCGCGGAGAAAGTACCAGTTTCCTTTTTTTTTCTTCATATTTTTGGACATATTTCGTAATTTCTTTACTAAATATCTAACGCAGAACTCTTAACCACCGATTGCCTTTGCGTCATAGTCGAATCGACGATTCTAATTCAACAAAATTTTGATTATTCCTGTATCGCAATGGTCAATGCTTTCATTTGACGTTTCATGTCCTAAATATGAAATTGAGTATTTTCTTGTGAATTTTTTTGTACAAAATTTGATTAAAATATATGAGAAAGTCAAATATAATGATACTCAGAAAAACATTCGTTAAGTTTGTTGCAAAAACTCGCGAAAACGTGAAGTTCGTTTTAATTTTGCAATACCTTTCTCCCTTTCTTTTAACATTTCTTGGACAATTTTTGGAATTTTTTATTTATTTTTTTTTGCATTGTATTTCTAATTGTAAATGCCACTTCTTTTAAAAAAAATTGTAATTTTAACCATCAAACTTGGGTGAAATCATCCAAAAATGGAGTTTGATATGTTTTGTGCAACAAACTGTGTAGAAAGGAAACACTCAGCAACAAATTTATGACAAAAAAAGAAGACATTATTTAACATCAACACGAAGGACGTGAGGATAAGTTTCGTTTGCTTAAAACTGTGAAGCTTTATTATTCCAAACTTCTTATGTCATGCGCAAATTGTTTCAACAGTTAATGAAGAGGAGACCATCATATCTTATTCTCATAAAAATTTTGATTTGGATCTGGTAGGGCTTTTGAAGGCACAAGGAGTTGATATTCCCGATGTATTCGATATTGACAATTTTGCGGACAGTGAAATAAATTTGTTGATTTGTGGTATGCCTACAGATAAAATCATTGACTAACTACTGGTAAAATATACAGCTGCATACAAGATAAGATACCTACATAATATAAGTCTTGGAATTTAATATTTTCGATTTTTTAATATAATATTCAGCTACAGATGCTGTTCAACTTTAATGTGTTTTAGAAGAAGAAGATATCAAATTGATTTCACCAATTTTGACTAAAAGAAGTGTTTTCCTCCACCTGAATAGATTGCGGAACTTACAGGGTGTTTAATTTTTTTTTGCAACCTCTTTCTCCAATTTCATCGTAGCTCCTCCCACCCCATGCTGCTCCCAGCAAAAAATGACGTCATGCTTTCTAGGATGCAAAAAAATGTTAAACACTCTGTACATTTGCCAGGAATAGTCTCACTTATAAAGAAAGTAATTGAAGCTCTGACGCTGCTTGAACTAGAAATTCGAGAGAAATGACTGCATATTCTGAAACAATAACCAATCATTGACTATTTTCCTTCTCGCACTGACGATTTTCCTGGTGCTGGCTAAGCTTAATTTAATTTGATAATTCTAGATTTGGTGAAAGTAATTTTAAATTTCACAGTCTGTTTATAATACGGCTGTAATAAACTCCTTTATAGTTCATACTGAACTGATAAATTTTATTAAATTTTACAACCGGAATCCACTGTAATATGAAACATACGTGTAACTTGGTCAACTCGAAATCGAAATTAATAATTCAATCGAAATCGAAATTTATAGCTCCAAAAAATTCGAATTCTAAATCTAAATCGAAATCGACGTTGAACATTAGCCATTTTAAATTGAATTTTTTTTTGTTTAGTTAACTTATTGTTTTTCATCCAATAAAAAAGAGTGGAAAGAAGCCTAAAATATTTTATCTTGGAATCCCACATACATGCNTTAATATAATATTCAGCTACAGATGCTGTTCAACTTTAATGTGTTTTAGAAGAAGAAGATATCAAATTGATTTCACCAATTTTGACTAAAAGAAGTGTTTTCCTCCACCTGAATAGATTGCGGAACTTACAGGGTGTTTAATCTTTTTTTGCAACCTCTTTCTCCAATTTCATCGTAGCTCCTCCCACCCCATGCTGCTGTCAGCAAAAAATGACGTCATGCTTTCTAGGATGCAAAAAAATGTTAAACACTCTGTACATTTGCCAGGAATAGTCTCACTTATAAGAAATTAATTGAAGCTCTGACGCTGCTTGAACTAGAAATTCGAGAGAAATGACTGCATATTCTGAAACAATAACCAATCATTGACTATTTTCCTTCTCGCACTGACGATTTTCCTGGTGCTGGCTAAGCTTAATTTAATTTGATAATTCTAGATTTGGTGAAAGTCATTTTAAATTTCACAGTCTGTTTATAATACGGCTGTAATAAACTCCTTTATAGTTCATACTGAACTGATAAATTTTATTAAATTTTACAACCGGAATCCACTGTAATATGAAACATACGTGTAACTTGGTCAACTCGAAATCGAAATTAATAATTCAATCGAAATCGAAATTTATAGCTCCAAAAAATTCGAATTCTAAATCGAAATCGACGTTGAACATTAGCCATTTTAAATTGAATTTTTTTTTGTTTAGTTAACTTATTGTTTTTCATCCAATAAAAAAGAGTGGAAAGAAGCCTAAAATATTTTATCTTGGAATCCCACATACATGCTTTCAGTATTTCAGCTGCCTCGAATCAGGCACCGTACTTTTTACATGCACGTGTACACAAATTTTTCAGGCGTCTAATAGCATGGTTCTACTACTGCACATACTTTATTTTCTTTTACATGAAAGGGGGTGAGCTATTAATATTTATCTTACTCTACTGGAAAAACCTTATCGTCATTTTTGCATATGACTTTGGTCTATGTCCTTAATCACGAAGATAAAAGCAGTCTGGATTCAAGCCTTGTCAGAGTGCGTAAAGATTGAAAACACAACAGATACAGCTCTTATACCATTGCTAGATTGTTAGATAGTTAGCTCAAGGAATTCCACCGATTAAAACCGGTTACCATAACTAACTGCTTAGCTCGAACGATACACTAGTAAACATGACATTTAGCTACTCTAGTTGGGATAAATTAAAATTGAAATGCATGATGTTGAAGAGCTGAGAAATCTTCATCCATGAATTTTCAGGCCTTTGAAGTCGAAATCAAAATCGAAATTTCAATTTCGATTTCGAATTNGAAATCTTCATCCATGAATTTTCAGGCCTTTGAAGTCGAAATCAAAATCGAAATTTCAATTTCGATTTCGAATTATTGAAATTTTAGATTTAGATTTAGAAGCAAGTCACAAGTTATTACAAACAAAACCCCAGTTTTCATGATCCAGAAATCTAACTCTATTCATTCGAAATCGAAAGCCGTAACTTCCCAGGCAGTGGAAATCGAAATTATCGAATTCGATTTCGAGCTAAGTACAAGTGTGCTAATCAAAGTTTGTTTTGTAATTTATCAATCATAAAAATCGGGTAGTATTCCATTCAGTAGTGTTTAAAAGTATACAGTGCAGATGTAAGTTATTTAACATTTCTGAGCATGTATTGTTTCACAATTGATTTCCAGTGAGTCCGACTCCGAATGCAAGGGTAAGGCTACACATTACACGTTGTCTTACCAAATTCAAAGGTAAAATTCTTATAAATTGGTTGATGTAAATCATCGTCCGCTGATTGTTACCCAGTCGTTATGTAATCAGCCCATTGCATCCTAATAAAACATTTAAAAAAAAATCCTAACATTAGTGTAAAGGGGCTAAAAGAATCAGCGGATGGTGCTTTACTCCTGACAAGTATTCAATATGAATATGATCGACTAATACATGTATGTATATAATGTGTATGTGTATGTGTCAACAGCCATCTTAACCTACCGGCAGGATTAAGGAAGGAACCCGTTGCTGATGGTCCATGTCACACAAAGTTTTGTCGTTGAACTCGCCTGTTTTTTGGCGTAAAGCACAGTACACTGATTGTGACAACCAGCTGCACTAGTGTTAGGAATTTTTGCTAAGGTTTTTAGGTTTGGTTAGGTTATGTTAATAAGATGCAATGAGCTGATTACAATCAGCGGACGGTTATTTATTTCGACCCACTTGGCTATGGTACTCGTCCATTGTTACATAAGAACCTAAAGATTTAAAGAATAGGAGACCGAATTGCCAAACTTATAACTGGTGGGTACCACCACCAACAGTTGCCTTAATCCTACACCATTTTACCTTATATGCTCTATCTATTTTAGGTTTTTGAAAACTTTAACTATTAGTCCTGAACTCACTGTCATTTAATATCGAGAATGGCGACGCAACAACAGTCGGCGAACTTGGGAATGGCTAAGAGGAAGGAAATTTACAAATATGAAGCTCAATGGTATTAACATTGTGTGCTTGTTATGAACTTAGAAGTACCTTAGGAATCAGTGCGAAATACGTGACTTTTTTTGGATGCCTTTATAAGCAGAAAAAATAATAATAATAACATAAAGATAAGAATAAGAAACTTAAGGAATTTGTCACTGGTTGTCTAAGCTACATCAGAACCAAAACTTTTTTCTTATCACAGTTTTTTAACAATAGTTTTTAAATCTATCTAGGCCACTGTATGCAATGAATTGGTCAGTGAGACCAGACANTTTTGGATGCCTTTATAAGCAGAAAAAATAATAATAATAACATAAAGATAAGAATAAGAAACTTAAGGAATTTGTCACTGGTTGTCTAAGCTACATCAGAACCAAAACTTTTTTCTTATCACAGTTTTTTAACAATAGTTTTTAANTTTTGGATGCCTTTATAAGCAGAAAAAATAATAATAATAACATAAAGATAAGAATAAGAAACTTAAGGAATTTTGAAATTGTCACTGGTTGTCTAAGCTACATCAGAACCAAAACTTTTTTCTTATCACAGTTTTTTAACAATAGTTTTTAAATCTATCTAGGCCACTGTATGCAATGAATTGGTCAGTGAGACCAGACAAGAGATTTCGTCTGGCTCTTGGATCATTCATCGAAGAGTATAACAATAAAGTCCAAATAGTTCAGTTAGACGAGGATACATCTGAATTTGTTCCAAAGGCAACACTTGACCATCCCTATCCAGCTACAAAAATTATTTGGATCCCAGACAGTAAATCAATATACCCGGATCTTTTAGCTACAAGCGGAGACTATCTTCGAGTATGGAGAGCCAATGAAACGGAAATTAAATTGGAAAGTTTACTCAACAATAACAAAAACAGTGACTTTTGTGCACCTCTCACAAGTTTTGATTGGAATGAAGTTGATCCAAACCTAATTGGAACGAGTTCAATTGATACAACCTGTACAATATGGGGATTGGAAACCCGACAGGCCATTGGTCGAGTATCCAGTGTGAGTGGACATGTAAAGACACAACTTATTGCACATGACAAGGTGAGTAATCTAAACATACCTCTACACTTCCATAATCATAACGAATTAGTACTAATTAATAATTTGTTATTAAATTTCTTATCTAATAGGAAGTCTACGACATTGCATTCTCTCGAGCTGGTGGTGGACGTGACATGTTTGCTTCTGTAGGAGCAGACGGTTCTGTACGAATGTTTGATCTCCGACATCTCGAGCATTCAACTATCATTTACGAAGACTCTAGTCACATTCCCCTTCTTCGTTTGGCATGGAATAAACAAGATCCAAATTTTTTAGCAACTATTGCAATGGATGCTTGTGAAGTGGTCATTTTAGATGTGAGGGTTCCATGTACACCAGTGGCAAGACTAAACAACCATCGGGCTTGTGTCAATGGTTTGGCTTGGGCACCTCATAGTGCTTGTCACGTTTGCACTGCAGGGGATGATCATCAGGCACTTATTTGGGATATTGCTGGTAAACAATTTGATTTAGACAACTTACAATATAATATAATTAGATTTAATTTTAACTAATTTCAAATTAATTTGTTACAGGAATGCCCAGAGCAATCGAAGATCCAATATTAGCCTACACAGCAGCAGAAGGAGAGATAAATCAGATTCAATGGGGCGCCACACAGCCTGATTGGATTGGGATTTGCTACAACAAATGTTTAGAAATCCTTCGCGTTTAGTTTTAGTTTTTTTTTTTTTTGTATTCTACCGCAACCTTC
>NIPM01000103.1:107965-140454 GCA_002738285.1 Holacanthella duospinosa
GTGCCCCTCCATAAGGATTAAATAAAGCCTATTTTAATGGGAATTTGACAGAGGTCCTTAGGCCAAAATATCCTTTATCATATAACTTTATGGCTCAGCGAAATTGTGGGGCAGACTCCATTTTGTTTACTAGTCAATCCCATCCACAAAGGTCAACAAACGTTGAGCAAGTATCCAATGTTACTAAAGGTTGCTTAGAAGTAAGAAGTAACAATATAAGATCACGTTAGTGTCTTCCATTACTCTGACTCCTGAGTCATGCCGCTGACTCTGACTCCCAGGTTTTTTGGGAGTCGAGAGTCTTTTGATGATTCTGACTCCTTTGCGGTTGGGAATCAGACTCATGACTCTGGGAGTCAACTCCCAGACTTTGGAGTCATGACTCTTTTCTAACATGCTCAAATTCATATATCGGTATTATTTTTCTTATTTTTTCTCATCTACTTTCACTAATGAAAAATTAAAAATTTTAATTTCATATTGTTTTTTATTATTTTTTTATTAAGCATTGTGTGACTCCGGAGTAAGAGTCATGACTGTGACTCTGACTCAGAATTTATTCCCAACAATCAAGGAGTCAGAGTCACGACTCCGAGAGTCGAGTCCCAAAATTTAGAGAGTCAGAGTCATGACTCTGACTCAGGCCAAATTGAGTCATGGAGAACACTAAGACAAGGTTTGGTTTTGGCAACGCACTTGACGAATACGTAACCATTTGGCCACTGTACTTTCGAATGGGAATGGCTGTTGACCTTTGTGGAATAGAATGGCTGCAACGACCTAGCGACCACTCCCAAAACCACCGCCGTTGACTATTGTATGTTTAGGATGGCTACAGTTCCCTGAAGGGCACTCCCAAAAACCGTCCTTAAATCTCGAAAAAACGAACTCAGATCGTCATTGACTTTTGAGTTTGTACGTTGGCCGCCGTTTGAAACATTTTGTTTTTTAAAGAATTGGTCTGTTGAGGGTTAAGAGGAGTAATTAAGGTCAAAAAAAAAAGTTATTGAATTTTACCAGTATCAAGTTTTACAAACTATTTTGTAAGGCCTCGAAAATTAACAGAAGAGGCAATAATATTTCCAAATAATTTTACATTTATAACGTCTCGTCTTATAATCTCATTGTATTTGAGTTTATAATAATCATAATACAGTTCCAAAGTTTTACGTCAGTAAAAATTACTCCAAAAATATAAGTTTTAATTGGTAAAATTTAAAATCCACTTTTTAAAACAAACATAAAGAAATAAATATACAAGGGATGGGTAGGGATGATATAATTCAAGTTCTTTGCGTAATTCTCCTAATTACGTAAAGATAACAATAAAAAAATGAAAAAGGAAACTGGTGATTGAGAATTAAGTGGTTGGAAGAAAGCACCAGTCTCCTTTTTTTTTTTTTATATTCTTTTTCATATAAAGTTCCACATGGAGAGGGTTCAATTTCATTTTTGGCATTAGCAGAAATTTCGTGGTGGCTCCAGGCGGCTCGGCGCCGTCCACGTCTCCTCATCCTCATCTTTCCAAATCAGTCGGAAGAAAAAGAGAAGAGAAGAAGAAAAAAAAAGAGACATGGGAGTAGCAGAGTTCATTTGCTCCCTTCGTAGTAGTAAAGTAGTAACCGTCCGAAGAGTTTTCTGGCAGTAGATATCAATTATTAGCTTCCAGAATTCTCTTCCATATACTCCGACGAGCCTTTTTTTTTCCATAAAATCACCGAAAGACCACATCATTTCCCGTCGTCGACGTCGTCGTCTCCTCAAGTAGCACGCCAAGACATGAAGAAAAAAAAATCCAAGATCATTGAGGAGACGGACGACATGACGCCAGAGGAGATCGCGAGCCACTACATCCAGACTCAAGAGTGTATCTAGAACTTACATACAACTCTCTTGTCAAGAAAAATAAAAAATAAATAAAAAATGGATAAAATTAAAGAATCGAGGAGATGATGAGAGAGAAATTATCACACGGATGATGATGCGGATGGTCAAATCACTACCATCCGCTTTCACCGCTGCAACTGCTGCAACTCTTGGATACTTTTTAATATTTTTTTTTTAATATTTAACTAAAATCATATAACCTTGAGCTTGAGTAATCATAAGTAATGTGTCCTTAACCCTATTATCTAATCCCACACGTCTTTTCAGTAGTACATCAACGACGGCGTCAGGCCAACCCGCCCTCTGGGGTTTCTATTGTTCTTTCCAGCCACTTAAAGTACAAATAATTATCTTCTGGCTCCTACACAGAAGCTTACTCATTTTAACGCATTTTAATAATCTAATTTAGTCTATTTTAATACATATTAAAAAAAATTTTTTTTTTTTTTTTTTCAGGGAAATGTAATTTTCTGATACTTTCTCTTTGCAAAAAAAAAATGTTGATAACAAAGGGTGTTTTGAGGTTTTTAATTACTGGTGGTGAAAGTCATGTCGAAGGCTGCTTTTAGTTTTAGTTAGCCTTAGGCCAAAAATAGTCTCCCATTAACGAAAATCCATTAATTATTACTTAATTTGAACTGAACTTATTGTTATTAATTACACTGTATCTTTCACTCAAATCAAATGAAACAGAAAAGTCATTAAGAGGAGACTAGTTATAGACGAAGCACTTAGACAGTGGTAACTCTGGCACTCTTAAGTTATACAATGCTCCACAAATTATTAAGACCTGTATGGAAACTAATACTTTTGTTTCATGCTATTTTGCTGGGGAAAGCAGGTTAGCTTTTTATTTTTGTTAGTTTTTTGGTAGAGAAAGTAGTAAGTTTAAATTTTTTCTGGGGAGACACTTTTCAATTTCAGAAAGACCATTGAAAAGTGCTAGGATACGAAGTTGAAATTAATACTCTATACTATCAATAAAAACTAAAATTTTTGGATATTCTTTTGAAACAGCCATCTTTTATATCGTCTCGCAAAAAGATCANGTTTCATGCTATTTTGCTGGGGAAAGCAGGTTAGCTTTTTATTTTTGTTAGTTTTTTGGTAGAGAAAGTAGTAAAGTTTAAATTTTTTCTGGGGAGACACTTTTCAATTTCAGAAAGACCATTGAAAAGTACTAGGATACGAAGTTGAAATTAATACTCTATACCATCAATAAAAACTAAAATTTTTGGATATTCTTTTGAAACAGCCATCTTTTATATCGTCTCGCAAAAAGATCAAAGATTTTCAATTTTCAAAAAATCGTAACTTTTCTAGTGATAGTAGAGATTTTTGATTTGATTTTTTGACGTCAAACGCTACTTTTCAATGATCTTTCTGAATCTGTTAAAAGTTTGACTAGAAAAAAATTTTGGTTAGAAGATATATTAACTTCATAAAATCATAAGACTACTTCTTTCTCCAGCAAAGAGCATGGGACATGAGTAGCTAACCAGCGGTCTTAAGAATCTGTGGACCAGTGTAATAAGAAAAAGTTTAGAGTTTTATGAATAATTTTTTTATTTTATTTTTCCTAAAAATTCTAGACAGTCATGATTCGTTAAACAGTACAGCTGTGTGTAGTTCTCGGAAGTTCAATTAGCGTAATTCGTGATTGTTTCTTGTGATTTGATATGTCTGAACGGACTATTATGTTTTAAAAAAAAAATTCATTCTGGCGGCAGAAATGGAGTGATGGTGCCGAAATGTCCGGATCCTAAAAAGTATCCTTTGGGAAGAAATCTAAGCTCATACATCATTCATTCTATGATTGATGATTAATGAGTAAATTGAGGTTTTGGCTTCTAGTCTCATGCCAAAAGTACTTAGCGGCTAGAAAATATTTACAAAAAGAGACTTTGTTTGAGAGAATTGTGAAAGCGTCTGTTTGAGTTTAGGTTATTGTAACATAGTGTGTGAAAACATGGTGAAAGCAACTAATACATACATACACTAAATCCTTACAAATCATAACCTTGTTAATAACAGAAAAAGGATCTTCAAAGATAAGTAAACGTAAGAGATAAAGAGTTATTAAAAGGTTAGGGATAAAGGGTCTGTGCGGGTATGGATGCAGGAGGTACCCTTAAAATTGAAAAATGAGTACCCTCCCCCTGTTTCTACCTATTAATTACGTCTGGTTGGTAATTATGATGAGTCCTAATGAGGTAAAAAAAAAATTTTTTTTTCTGTCGAGAGCCCTTAGGTTGTTAGTCTCATAAGGATATCAAAAGATTTAAGGTTATTTGTTGTTGTTTTTTTTTCTTCAGATAGATTGGAACAGGCGGGACGCGCTGGTGCCAGACTGTTTTTAAGTCTCAGGTTTCGGGGACTTATTATTCTCATTTTCCCATCATCTTTTACTAACAGGTAAACCACCTATGGGACAGTTTAGTATACCTTAAGTGAATTTTTTTAAATAAAATTATACTCAAATCTTATCAATGTGGTTATAAGATTAAAGATATAAGAAAATTTTAAACAAATTATATAATAAGTCATGTAGTGTGACCTCATGAGGTCAACAAAGGTCAAAGGTCAAGTACTCAAATACGTAACATACGAAGTATCTCTGGAAGCCTATATAGCTATAAAGTTCAACAATTCCTTTAAGTACGTATATAAATCATTGGTTTGATTGTTGACCTCTAAAGGTCACAAAATTACAATGTCTAGAATATGGGCAAGTGGGGTGTCCTTTGAAAGCTCTTGTCATCAATAATTCATTTTTTATATTTATTTTAATTAAAAGTATAACTACTGACCTACAGAAGTCACCAAATATCCTATATTTTACTATCATTCATCTTAACTGGGCAAAAACCGGATATAATTTGAAAATTACATAGTTCGAGCATACCTAATCTAATCATAATACCTCAACCTCATACTTCAACTAATCATAATACCTCAACCTCATACCTCAACTAATCATAATACCTCAACCTCATACCTCAACTAATCATAATACCTCAACCTCATACCTCAACTAATCATAATACCTCAACCTCATACCTCAACTAATCATAATACCTCAACCTCATACCTCAACTAATCATAATACCTCAACCTCATACCTCAACTAATCATAATACCTCAACCTCATACCTCAACTAATCATAATACCTCAACCTCATACCTCAACTAATCATAATACCTCAACCTCATACCTCAACTAATCATAATACCTCAACCTTATACCTCAACCTCATACCTCAACTAATCATAAATCATACTCAACTAAACCATATAGGAACGGATTCACCGACCGTAGGTCATTATGTAAACTTATGCATCCGCTAAGACTTTAGATAACTAAAAGTTAGAGTCGTAATTTGAGTTTTGTAACAAATGGAAGCTATAAATGAAACTTGAAAAGCTTTATGATTATGATTTTGATTGTTGATTAGTANACCTCAACCTCATACCTCAACTAATCATAATACCTCAACCTCATACCTCAACTAATCATAATACCTCAACCTTATACCTCAACCTCATACCTCAACTAATCATAAATCATACTCAACTAAACCATATAGGAACGGATTCACCGACCGTAGGTCATTATGTAAACTTATGCATCCGCTAAGACTTTAGATAAACTAAAAGTTAGAGTCGTAATTTGAGTTTTGTAACAAATGGAAGCTATAAATGAAACTTGAAAAGCTTTATGATTATGATTTTGATTGTTGATTAGTATCCTTTGAAGCAGGTGAATGAAAATTGAATGTAAATGTTGATGATGGAGACAGAGGGTCCTTGAATTTGTTAAATTGAGATGAAGTAATGTTAAATGTTCTTAACTCGTTACCCTTAAAGGCGTCGACACGTCCGTCTGTTAAGTCCTTGGGGTTCTCAAGTACAATATATTATTAATATCCAAGATTTGAGCATTATTGTTCAAGTGGAAATAAAGTAAACATAATTCAGGCTCCAGGACCAAAAAGCCTCTTGGCCTGTCTTAAAAAGTTTTAAAAGGAAAACCAGGGAAATATAGGAAGGCTTATAGACTGAATTATTTGACTCTCTCGCCCTATCTTCTTACAACTCCATGTATCCAAATCATTTTCTATTTTCTACACACTCAAGTAACATCTTTATACATTTGTCCTTAAAAAGTAAAACAATAGTGTGAATTCAAAAATTTCTATAACTTTTTCAAAAATTTTTTATTTTATCAATTAAATGAAATCATAAAGAAAGCGCCGCCATTCATTAAATTTTATTACAATTTGAGTACCCATAGCGTCCCAAATCAACTTGGTTTAGTGGTTCATTAGACTCGAGAGAAAGTGGTGCTACACTCTCACAAAAATAGATAGTGTCAAGAAACTCACAAGAAAAAGTTAGTATTTTGTAGTTTCTACTACTTTCTAGTGAAAACACAACAATGGAAAATAACTACTACACAGTCAACAATAAACAACTAGTTGAATTTTTTTTTTTTTTTTACTTTTGAGTAGTATCAAGTGAAGAAATTTTGATCCAACTACAAGATTTTCTATAAACATCCGACTACAAGATTTTTATAAAAAATTTTTTATAAAAATTCAAAATGGTTATTGAAACGACGAGTTTCTTGGGGGGATTTTTATCATTACTAAGAAATTTGAAGAGAAATTATTGTAAAAATTCAGATGTGGAGTCCAAGTCCCAGGTGTGTTATTACTTAATTTCAATTGAATTTTTTTTTTCTTTTTTTGGAAATGGAGCAAAAGAAACACTTTCAATGAAGCGTTGACACTCTTAAAACTTCATTGTCTGTGTATGTATTGTAAAAATGTGTTGGGATTAAGTATATATGAATGAGTTTTATACATACTATTTTTGACTATATAAGAATGTAAGAATTAAGTCATTGTTAAGGAAATCCCGAGGTATTTACTGAATATGTATGTGCAATGGGAAATGATAATAATAACAATGGATGACACTTCTATTAATATCTTTTGTCACAGTGTATATAATTACTTACGGTTTTTTTTTTTTAAATCTGTTATTTTTCAGATCATCCCTCATGCTGAAGACAAAATCCATAGAATCATCCCTTGTGACTCAATAATTATTTCTGACAACAATAACTACCTCAAAAATACAGTAGTTCTAACAAAAGATGAACATTTTCAACAAAATGATGTTCAATTACTAACCCGGTGGTCATCTAATTCAAATTGGACTAGGACAGCTCCATTAATTTCAAAATATAACTCTACTTTATCCAGTAGTAGTAGTCAGTATGATTGGTGGTGGTTATGGTGTATTGGGATAGTTGCCGGTGTAGTACTTCTCTCTGGATTAGTCATCGGAGTCCTACTATTGGCTAATCCACAAAATAAAAATTATATATTTGACATCCCTTATGAAAACTCAAGTGAAAGTGAAACTAATACATCAGAAATATTATTAACCTCAGTTCAGACTAAATATCATCTCCTGAGGGTAAATATGTCAAAACAAGCATGGTTTGCATTACAAAAAAATGAAAAAACAAGACATTTGGATAATACTGATGAAATTTCAACTGATTTTTTTTCTACTTCTAAAGACAAAGTTCATCGAGTTCCTTGTGGTACGACGTCACTATCGACACCTTGTTGTAAATTAGAAAAATCAACAGAAATTCTTAAATATCCTGGATGTGAACCACTTCAAGTACCAAAACATAATTGTCGAGGTGAATGTGATATTGTTTATATTGAAGGAAGAGCCTTTGAACCCATTCCACGGTGTCAAGGTGTGAGTAGTAGAAAACTTAAATTTAAATTAATTTGTGGGAATCAAGTAAAACGAGTATCAAGAGACATTGTTTCACGATGTAGGTGTGCGTAGTTATAAATAGTCAAGACTCGAGCCAATTCAAAACAAACCGCCAAGAAAATTCTGTGATTTAATAACCAAGAACGAGGTTTTAATTAATTCCAATTTAACCATTAATTACTTTTACATTAATTAATTTTTTTTTTTTTTTTTAGAAAAACTTACCGTTTTATAATTATTATTATTAATTATTTATGTATGATTGAGAGAAAATGACTGGATTTTGTAATAGTGTGTAACTCTACTTATTGTTAATAAAATACACGACGACGCATGCGCAATGAACTGTCGTTTATATTTTATATACTAAACACTCCATATTATATTTGAAACTACTACCGCGGAGAGGTTAGTTTGTTTTAATTTCAACATAAAACAGTACCAGATTTATTCAATTGTTAGGTTGTTAGGTTGTTAGGCTGTTAGGTTGTTAGGTTTATATTTGAAACTACTACCGCGGAGAGGTTACTTTGTTTTAATTTCAACATAAAACAGTACCAGATTTATTCAATTGTTAGGTTGTTAGGTTGTTAGGGTTGTTATTAATTAATAATTAATCATAGTTGAATTTTTAACAATATGGAAAGATCCATTACAGTGGAATTTGGATATAGTGAATTAAAAGGGAGAAAACAAATTGCTTTATTGTAACCGATAAAGTGAAATATGATGATCAAAAAAAAAATTTTTTTTTTTTTTTTCATAGTAGCCAGACTATGAATTATTGAAAAGAGACAATTTTCGTTTTGAATAAAAAAATTTGTTTCGATGAACAATAATTAAATTTAATTGGATGTAGTATAGGAGTTAACATTTTGAATCAAGCGGTATGCTTACTTTACTTAATATGAATTATTTTGTTAAATTGATTTTTGATTGTTGGAATTTTTTTTTTCTGAGAAAAACTACTAATTTGGAAGGAATTTTCCTTTAAAATAAAAGAAATCTCGTTATAATCGGCACAAATTTTTTGCATATGGTTTAAATTTTTTGCTTCATTAAACAAACTATTTTAACTTAAGTGTGTACTATCTCACGGCGTTGACCAGGGAGTTTGTTTCAATTATATCCTGACTTTCATTGGAACCGAATTCACTACAAACGGACGTTGATTGTTGGAATGAATCAAAAATTTGCAATAGGCTTATTTTAAATAAGATATTGTTATGAATTAGTAGTAACATTTAGGTAAATACATCTGTCAACTAAGATGAGATGAATTTTAATTTATGCACAAAGAAAATGGGTATGATGAAAAAGCATTTTTCAATTTACCAAGTCAAAGTTAAATATCTCGAATCTAGATTTTCAAATATCGAATATCGAAATATGATTTTTGAAAAAATAAAATTAGTGAGGATGAGGTTGTCTCTGAGATGGAAAATTTCCTTTTTTGGCAGCTATTGGAAGCCTTTCACCAAACAAATATGGATTTGCATTCTAAAACAAAACAATTATTATTTGAAACTTTTATTTTTCTGCCACTAATGGCTAGGTGCACCATGATAGGTTAGTTAACTATCGGTTAAAAAACCAACTAGTCCAACGATAATTATCTCGATGAACACTCGATCTAGCGGCTTAGTTGTGATTACAAGTGTCAAGTAGCCCTCTGCCAATTAATTTGTGTTTAAAATTAATTTTACAATTTTCTTCGATCAAATTATAATCAATGGTTCAATTTTTTTCAAACGCTGGTTACAACTAACCGACCATGATGCAACTAACAATATACCAATTAAATTAAGTAAAAATTAAATTAAAACCCCTGCTCATGGAGCATCTATTTTGGTGTTCGATGGAATAAATTGAAATTCTGATACACAGTAAATTACTCTGGCAGCAACATAATAAATGCAAAATTTTATCATTGCGTGAACCACTCAAATTATTTGGTTGGCCGCTGGAGGGATACAAAATTAAGATAGTGTGTACCTGACGTTCTATCCGATTGATCTGAAACTTACCATTATTGTTCAGAATGACATTTATACAAAAATTTACAAAGTTGCAGGTTAATCGGACAGCACGGGAAACACAAATTCCGTGCTAACTTTTTGTTCACCTAATGGTCAACCGTAGATGTGCACTACCTGTTGCCCACCGCCCACCGCAGGCACAGCCTAGGTCTGTTCACCGCCCACCAGTCCACCGGTGCCAAGAGCTGCCCACCGCCCAACAGCCCACCGCAGTCTAAAGCTGCTCATCGCAGCATGAAGCTTCCCACCGCCCACCGAAGCCTAGAGCTATCGTGCATTCGCTATTGCTCATGTAAACGTCCAGTATGCATGTACAATGCGCATACACACGTCCTCTGCGCAGTAAGCATACTGCGCGCAAACATGTCTTATGCGCACGTAAAATCCACATTGTGTACTTATATTTTTTGCGGATGTCCAATGTATACTGCGCACAAAACCTTTCATTCCTCATGTACAATACGCACTGCTCTTCCACAGGTTAAATACAAAATCCACAATGCGTAGAGAACAGGAGGGGAGCAAATCGGCAATATTCTTATGGAGCAGGAGCGGAGCTAGCGGGTAATATTTTTAGAGAGCAAGAGCGGAAGCAGAGAGAACGTCAAAATCATGAGGTGAGAGCGGGAGTATAACAGCCGACCTTACGGCGAAAAGAAATATGTTGGCTGGTGACTACCTATAGTGCATGTTATCTTATTCCAGTACCAGAATTTGGCAATGTAACTAAAAATTTGAATTATGAAAGCTCACTGTTGGGTAGTTCTTCCTCAATTGTGTCAAAACCGGTGTCATCAGAGTTTCTACCAATGATCTATTCCAATTACAACTAATTACCATAATACGTGTATGTAGGTGACATATCACAGCAACAAGCTGACTTGAATAATTGTCAAGTCAATTAAAAATTAATTTTTAACACTAATGAAGTTGTTGTGTTGGCAACATCTGTTTTTTTTTCGAATGCCACAGCCCCCAAACCGGAGGAAAATTGCATCCACATCAACTTCATAAAATTGACGTTAATGAGAAAGAATTACCACGTTATCTAAAATAGTCCACTGCCCTTCAGACTATCGTAGTCTAAGCATTATACACTGCCCGCAGCTCACTCTAGTCTGATTTTCCCATTGCCCACGGCCCACCGCAACCTACCACTGCCCACCGCCCACCAGCCCACCGCAGCCTACCACTGCCCACCAGCCCACCGCAGCCTACCACTGCCCACTAGTGTTCTCCATGACTGACTCCGGAGTCATGACTCTGACTCTCATGACTCTGACTCTCAGGGTTTTTGGGAGTCGGGAGTCATTTGATGACTCTGACTCCAAGGGTTTTGGGAGTCGACTCCCAGAGTTGGGAGTCATGACTCTTTTGAAACATGCGCACATGGGCATATGGGACTATTTTTTAACAAAATTTACATGCAAATATTATTTTGATAGTTATTTTTACAAAGAAATATTAAAAAAAAGTTACGAATTGTTTATTTAACCTGATGAACGTGGCTTTTTTAGTTTCTTGTTGTCAAGGAAACTTAGAAAATTAGCAAACTTAGAAACAAGGAAACTAAATGTATAAAAAAATTCAATTTCAGACCTGATTTTCCATTTTTGTATTATGTAACTCCGGAGTCGAGAGTCATGACTCTGACTCTGACTCAGAGTCGACTCCCAAAATTCAAGGAGTCAGAGTCATGACTCTGAGAGTCGACTTGTAACATTTAGAGAGTCAGAGTCATGACTCTCAGAGTCAATGACTCTGACTCCGGCCAAACTGGGAGTCATGGAGAACACTACTGCCCACCGCAGCCTACCACTGCCCACCGCCCAGCGGCCCACCGGTGGGCGGTGGGCGCCCATCTATGTGGCCAACCAAAACATTACTAAGTAGTGGCTCAAGTAATGATAAATTTGGTACTCCCCCAAGTCCATTGAGTGAGATATCAAAATTTCAAATTATTCCACCGAATGCCAAAATACGTTCTCCGTGGGCGGGGTTCATTACCAAATCAACTCCATGATTGTGTGCATCTGATGTTGCTGCTGCTTTTACTAAATGATTCAATCGACTCAATTCCCCTTCATGTGCTAACTATAATAAATTGAATAAACTTGTTTTAAAAATCTGATAATTTTATATTAAAAAAAATTATTTCATTTCTTACTTTTGAATTGTAAAATTTTTTTGCCATCACACCTTTGTGCTCACCGTTCAAATTCTGCCAAAAACAAAATTTAATTATAAATTTAATCATGTAACAAAGTAATTTAGCTTTTCACTAATAAATATTAACCCTCTGTATTCTAATTCCATATTACGTAAGATGTAAAATTTGTCAACAAAATCAGAACCTGTAGGTCTCTAAGAAATTCATGTTGAGGAAGGTCAAGGTCAGCGTCATTGGTTCCCTGTAGAGGTTGACAATCGAACATATGCTCAGTGTCACACATACATTCCTGAGAAGCTTGATATGCTCGACTGAAAGCAGCGGTATTTTCAAAATTTTCAATACAACCATCTTCAACTGTTTGTCCTACCGGACATGGATTTGGTGGGTTACAGTATGCTGGTAAAATGGCATCAGTTTTCACTTCAGTTTGTGTCTTAAGTCCTTTAATTTTTTGTATCTCTGAAGCACCACCTTAAAAAAATTTTTTAATCAATTTTAATTAAAAATTCTTACAATTTGACATAAATGACTGACTCTGAGCACGAAAGATCAAGANTCCTTTAATTTTTTGTATCTCTGAAGCACCACCTTAAAAAAATTTTTTAATCAATTTTAATTAAAAATTCTTACAATTTGACATAATGACTGACTCTGAGCACGAAAGATCAAAAATAAATTTACCACTGATGTATTTGTTCCCCCAAAGATTATTTTGTTGAAGATACTCATGATCTCGAATGGTTGGAAAATGCAAATCGTAGTCAACACCACCTTCCATTATTGGGTCAACAATATCTTTAGTCGGACGACCAGGGAGGAAAGCATTGTTGTTCATTCCATCCAATCTATTCAATGAACTATTTTTTTTAATCAAATTAAGACGAAATTTTTTTTTTTTTCATTTATTGACCTCACCTTGACCCAAGGTCAAAAAATTGACCATCTTTTTCTAAATCTTGATTCATTCGATCCATAGCATCTTGAATGAATGCGGCTTCGTTGTACGGCTTCAAAAAAAAATTTATTAACACATAATTTGTTTCCAGGTGTAATAACTACATTATTTAGTATACTTTTTTTTTAAATTTTGTTTACCTCTCGCATTGGAGCATAACTCCAAACAACAACAAAACTTGAAATTGTGATGATCAAGTAGATAAACATATTTTCAGATGAATTTAGTAATTAATATTAAACTTATTTTATTTCAACAGAAATGAAGTGAAGTCTATGCCACTTTCTCCTTATGTTGACTTAAAAAGAGGTTGTTTTCTCTTTCGATCGATATTACTCCTGGACCAATCACAGAGTGTCTTTTCGCAATGACGGTAATCTTTTTTTTTTTCTAAAATATGAAAAAGTCTACGAATGCGCTAATTCCATACTGCTCTCAATTCTTCAAGTTTTGTGATCCATAAGAAAAAAAAAAGTCAATGTTAAGCAAGAGAGAGAAAGTTGACTTTCTCTGTTCATAGATCGCGATGCGATACAATGCAAGTAAATTAAGTAAAATAGAAAATGGTAGAACCTTACTTAAAAATGAGGGTTTAATTACAAACCAAAGAATTTTTAGTAAAAAAAAAAGTTACATAATAAATAAATATAAAGAAATTGTGGACCCGCTTATTACCTGAGATAAAAAAATGTTACTTGAAAAATATTTTTTAATTTTTACAAGTTGACATGACATAAGTTTGGTAATGATGAACAAAGCAAACTCAGCGCTATACTCTTCTTATGGAGATCTCGATTACAAATTTCCTAATTAATAACGCTTTTTTATTAATGGACAATTGATTGGACAAAAATTTTTACTGGAATTTTTTTTTTGGGAAAGTATTAACAGTTTTAGAACGAGCATCTGAAAGTAAGTGGAACAAAGTAAAAATTATCAAGGCTCTATGATAACTTAGAACAAAATTTATGATTTTTTGAAAATTGAAATTTTTTGACATTGTTTTGAGACGATCTACTAACGACTTTAAAAGATGAACGTTTCAAAAGAACATCGAAAATTTTCAATTTTCAAAGAACCATAATGTTCTCCATGACTCTTACTCCCAAGCTTTTTGCGAGTCGGGAATCACTTGATGAGTCTGACTCCTTCGCATTTGCGAGTCATGAGCATGACTCTTTTCCAACAAGAGCAAATGAGTATATAGCTGACTTATTTTCCTTATTTTTTTCTCATCTATTTTGACCATTACATAATTAATTATATTTCAGATTATTCTACCTGATTTTCCATGTTTTGTATTACGTGACTCTGACTCTGATTCAGCGTCGATTCCAAAAAATAAAGTGAGTCAGAGTCATGACTCCCGAGTCGAATCCCAAAAATCAAAAAGTCATTCATGACTTTAAGAATCGGCTCTCAACATTTCGAGAGTCAGAGTCTGTGAATCTGACTCTCAGACTAATCTGGGAGTCATGGAGAACACTAAAAAACCATAACTTCTGAAACGTTTATAGTAGACGTTATTTTTTCAATTTTATATCCTACTTGAATTATGTAGTAGGTAGTTGAATTTAATAAAAAAATTTGAAGAATCTTCAACCTTTAAACTGATTTGATTTCACAATTATTTTGGCGACATAAGTTTACTTTTGGATATCGCTTGTGTTTGTCACTGAGAGTTCCCTTAGTCATTTTTGGGGGAAAGTCGAAAAAAGCACAGTAAACTTTAATGTGGAACATACTGTACTATTTAACTCCAACCTTAATAATGAATCCTGTTGAATGCAAAATTCATAACCACAGTTAGCAGAAGTTATATCAGTTTCTATTAATCACAAACATTGACATATTTTTAGCAGAAAAAGAATCAGCCTCATCGACAAAAAATTGGAGATGTATTTTAAACTAACATAAGAGCCCCTGATATTGGAGTGAAACCGAAAGTGACCATGAACCTTGGGTAGAAAAAATATAAAAATCAATTATATTGATACGGGGGTGCTAGCCTCTCTTATTATGTCTCCTAGCACTAATGGTAGACAGACGGTTACACCGAATTCCCACTTTAGATGAACGAAAAACTCGAAAACCGAGAACTTAACTGACCAGACTGACGAACGGATGGGTACAGACNCCCACTTTAGATGAACGAAAAACTCGAAAACCGAGAACTTAACTGACCAGACTGACGAACGGATGGGTACAGACTCCTGACACTGTCCAAACCCGAAGACTTGACACACTAACTGACTCTGACTTGAGTAAATGAACCAAAAACAAAGCAACTGACGACTAACAATTGATTCTAGTTTTAGACAGGTACATTATTTCAACAATAAATCAATCAATCAATCAATCAATGAATTTATTTGACTTTGGCCATCGCCTTATCAATGAAATTACCGCATAAGTAAATTTAAATAAAATAAAATTATGAGTGTTAAAATTACTGAAAAAGTTTTAAAATATTTGAAATTAAAAGTGATAAATAAAATGTGAAGTTTGGATCAGACTAAGAATTGACTCTAGTTTTAGACAAACATTATTTCAACAATAAATGGCTTAATAAAAAAAATTATTGTCTCAAGATTTTATTTCTACTCATCCTTGACGTGGACAGCAAGGAATTCCCTCTCACGCCATCCCGCAAACCAACAACCGCCCTCTCTGTCCTTCATTCAAATTGGTTTTCAAAAGTCAATCTATCTCAAATTTCAGTTTTTAAAATTAATGTCGATGAATCGATTTGTCTTCAGAAGTTATTTGCTAAACTTGGTCCAATCTTGAGAAAATATTTAAGCGTAGTTACTGCACCAACTGTCACACTTATGTACTTGCAACCCTTCCTGCAAACTATCAACATCCGTCTATTTGAAATGTCTTTTAAGAAGTTTTGGCTAAAATATGAACGAGGACTTAATTTTTTAATTCTTGATTTTTGGCCTATTAAAAAATAAGCGAAACCTTTTTGTTAAAAGTACAGAAAATAAGACCTAATTGTTTAATTAAAGTTGTACCTACAAATTGCACAAACTTTTGTCAAGCAGTAGAAATCAATTCACAACCAATTCAAATATTTTGCTAAAGAAATCCGCATAATTATCTGTATTTGGAAAGGAGGGAAGATGATAATTCAGCTTATGGACTTAATCAGTGGAATAATAAATAATATGTATATAATAATTAAAACAACAATCATTACTACAGAGAGATTTATCCATTTTTGCACCATATTTTTCATAAATTAAATTACATATTGTACATAATATTTGGAGTCAATCGAATTTTTCTAATAACGAACACAAAAAGTGTTCATATTGAATGAAAGCACAGTGGATGAGTGAAATAGTTAGATAAAAAGAAGGCTTCCATTTGAAATGATCGTAAACAAAAAGATTGAATGCCAAAAGATGGTATGAAAAAGACAGATTCGCAAAAANGGCTTCCATTTGAAATGATCGTAAACAAAAAGATTGAATGCCAAAAGATGGTATGAAAAAGACAGATTCGCAAAAATCTCATATTAGTCTATTGAGTAAATAATATCGTAGACAAAACTATCGTTATGATAAAAATAAACCTTAGATATAGTACAAAGTACTACAAAAATCTACATCAGTTGTTCACAAATCACAACTGTTGATTAATTCATTTGAATTTGAATTCTAAGTTGTTATTTAAAATAACCAACTTATTCATAATTAAAATTACTACCTTTCAGTCCCTTTACCTTTTCGTTATTTTTTTTTTGAAGCTGTACGTGAGTCTGTCAATTGTAAAATACAGTGTTGGACAAATTCATAGCAAAGCGAGAAGCTACTTGCTTTTGGCCCATGCTCTTTGCTGGAGGAATTCCTCGGTTATTATTATGTCCACAATTTTTTTTGNAAGCTACTTGCTTTTGGCCCATGCTCTTTGCTGGAGGAATTCCTCGGTTATTATTATGTCCACAATTTTTTTTTTTTGGTAGAAAATGTTTTTCAGTTTAAATAATTATTTTTATATAAAAGAATATTCAAAAGTAGAGGAACGTATTACAACAAATTAGGTCTCCAAGCTCAAAGGACCAAAAAATATGATTTATTGAAAATTAAACTTTTCTAACATAATTCTGAGACGTCTATCTCTTCCAGTAGTGTCACAAAATTATGTTTCAAAACACCTATTTTTCAATAAATCATAACTTTTGACCTTATGACTCCAGTGACTTGTCATAAAAAATCTGCCTCTCTAACTTTCCCATGTTCTTTATTGTAAAAATATCATTAAGTTATTAAATATCATTAGTATAGAAAAACCTGGATATAATTTTAGCCGAGTACTTTCTCCAGCAAAGAGAATGAACCAAAAGTAGTTCCTATTTCGTCTATAATTGTGTCCAGCACTGTACTTTTTATTTATGATGTAATTTGTCTAACGATACTTTANGTTCCTATTTCGTCTATAATTGTGTCCAGCACTGTACTTTTTATTTATGATGTAATTTGTCTAACGATACTTTTACTTATATAAGATTTTTCCTTACGATTTTTTATTTTTTTACCAAACAATCTTTTTGATACAATATTTTTATTTACAATTGCTATAATAAACAAAATACCAAAATTTAGTTTTTCTAGAATTTGTAGAAATTTAAAATGCTTAGTATTCAGTAAAACGAGAAACATCCTCATGATTTTCGGACTCAATTATTGGAAAAGAAAATTGTGAATTGATTAAAAATTTTTTTCATCTTAAATACTATGGTACAGTGGTCCACAAATCTTTAGGAACGCTGGAAGCTACTTTTGTTCCATGCTCTTTGCTGGAGAAAGGAGCGCTCCTAAATTTTGTGGAATATATCTTCTAAATAAAATTTTTCTGGGGAAACACTTTTCAAATTCAGAAAGACCATTGAAAAGTAGTGTTTGACGTCAAAGAAATCAAGTCTCTACGATCGCTAGGAAAGAAGTTATGATTTTTTAAATACTGAATTTTTTGGATATTCTTTTGAAACATGCCCATCTCTTAGTACATCGTCTCAAAAAAATGTCTAAGATTTTCAACTTTCAAAAAATCATAACTTCTTTCCTAACGCTCGTAGAGACTTGATTTTTTTGACGTCAAACACTACTTTTCAATGGTCTAACTGAATTTGAAAAGTGTTTCCCCAGAAAAAATTTTGTTTAGAAGATATAGTCCACAAAATTTAGGAGCGCTCCTTTCTCCAGCAAAGAGCATGGGACAAAAGTAGCTTCCAGCGTTCCTAAAGACTTGTGGACCACTGTAGGTTATCAACTAGGCTCTATTCAATAAAATTAAGTAAAATTGAGTATAATAGTGAAAATACTATGTGAATTCAAGTAAAATTTCCAGAGTAAGGTCTAACCTACACTATTTTTAAGTAATACAACAAAGAGAACATTTAATTTAATTTGAACTTGTTACAATTATGGTCAAGAGAAAGTTAAGTACTTTCTCTTAAGTTTGATAAATTGAACTGATTAAGTGATTGCTACACAAACCTTCACAATTTAAATTTAATGGAATTGTCGCGTGTGGAAAAGTATAAAAAAAATTCCTATAATTAATAGATTTTACCAGTTTTCACTCACAAGTGTAGTTACTATCAAAATAATAAGTAATTTCTTAACTCAAAAAGAAAGTTTGACAGAAAATGATGACAAGTTTTTATTGTTGGATTGTGTGGTAAAACTTGAAAGGTTTTGAGTTACTTCTAAAAATGTAATTTGATAAAGCCATCAAAAAATTTCCACTATTTTCTAGACAATGAGCTATCTTTATCTTCCAGCCAGCTTTTCATGACGCAAATTTATATAAATCCAATTTGTAAACTTTTTTTTTTTTTTTTTTTACAAATCTTCATTTGACGTCAAAGCCTTCGAATTTCCATCTCATCTTCGTTATTTTCCAAACCTATATAGCTAAAACTGACGACTTTTTTTTTTTTTGACATTAAATTAAATTAAATTGAATTTATGTAATTTTAGATGATATTTTAGATTCTGAATAAATACTTTATTATGTTTATTTTTAACCATTTATTTATTATTCTTTTTTTTTTTTTGAGTTGAAATCTTCAGGTTTTATATTAATTAATCTCATTGTTTACAGAGTTTGTTTTCTATTACTATAGTAATTGGTGTTTTTAAAATCAATAATAACTACATGTAACAAACTCTAAAATCACATCTTATAAGATTTTATATATACATCCGTTGAAATAAAATAACTACTCAAAGTGAAGTAATTGAAAGACCAAAGTACCTTGGATACTTGGAGGCCGTGAGAAATAGCGTGGGAGTATTTTCTCTTAGTGCCTGGAAAATCACAACGAAAAAATCAATATAGATATCTAACAAGATTCTTGAAAAAAAAAAATCTTGGATGTTTTTACATTCTTGAAAAAACATGACGAAAATTAAATTCAGTGGTTTGATGTAGAACGTAGTAGAAACTTATATTAACAATTTAATCAAAAAATGGATCTATTTTCTAATACTAATAGATTATATTAAAAAAAAAAAAAACGAAAAAAAAAGAAAGTCTCCAGATTTAGGCATTTTCTATTTTTAGCTTCCACCCCCACTCTCTCCTAGTTTTTATAGCTTTCGTCTGCTGGAGAAAATGCGTCACTCGATAGAAAAAGGAGAAAAAGTTTAAGGCTATGAAAAAAAAAAAAATCCACCTAGTTTTCGAGTAGATATAGACTTTCTATACCAAACTCCATACATTTGTTATAAGAAATGAAGAAAGTATAAGGAGAAAAATTAGGTCTTTTTGCAAAAAGACGGTTTTGCTAGTGAAAAAAAAAAAAAAAAAAAAACTAACCATCGCACCATCACTAACTTTTAGTTGTACAGTGTTTGGTGAAAGCTCATTTTGGGGTAAAAATGGAATGACGTCAAAAAACTTTCTCCATACATTCATTTTTATAACTTTGGCAATAAATTCAAAAGTCATTTTTAGATTTTACCAACTCCTATATACTTATTCTAAGAGTTAATTGAACTTGTATTAAATAATGATTAATAGCAAGAGTCTTATACTGCCTTGTATTGATGAATATTTATAGTAACTTTTAGTTATTATAGTACAAAAGGGAGTAGTTATATATATAAAAATTACCCTAATACCTTGCAGATAAGCCGCCGTCGCACATTAGCCGCACTCGCGTATTAATTGTCCTACTTTTTTGATGAGTGTTTTCATTTAGCAGAAAGGCCGCACTAGTTTTTCTACCAAAATACCATTGTTATGATAGTTGAAATGCAAAAATTAAATTTACCAATAATTGTACTAAGAAGTCTGTTAGTATTCGGTATTAGTCCTATAGTTACTTATAAAAAATTTTTTTTTTTTTATGAAAAATTTGATCAATGTTGGAGTAATTCAGAATTTTTGGATTAATAGGGCTCTCATTTCTAGCTAAATTTTAAATTACAGTGAAGTCCGTTTAAAAAGATTCAGAGAATCATATTATATAACCAGTTTATGTGAATTGTGTTTCATTAAATCCACTCCTGGATGACTAAATCCTGGTTGAATTATTTCACCATTTTTGCACACATCTTTATAATTCTACTCTCACTGATTGTGAGAGTCNCTGGTTGAATTATTTCACCATTTTTGCACACATCTTTATAATTCTACTCTCACTGATTGTGAGAGTCTCTCAGTAAAGGTACTCAGGTTAGGTTCTGAGGTTAGACACATAAATAACGTCCGTACCAAACTCTTCAGATCAACAGATATTTTTTACCAATAAAGTTAATTTTGACATAATAAACCCTAATAATTTGGAATGATTTTCTTTTAAAACAATATTTTTATCAACTAAAATGTTCCAAAAGTCTACATTTATATTTTCTTTAGATATGGGAAGAACTATTCTATTCTGAGTTATTCTACAATAAAAATTTGTTTGTTTGTTTTTGAGCTATTTTTAACCTTGAACAGCGTAGCTGTGAGGAGTTTGTTGAAATATCAGATAGGTCGGCTTCATGTATAAGCCGCAACGAATATTTTGGGGCTCAATTTCAACGTATAAGCCGCAGCCTATCCGTGAGGTTTTAGGGTATAATTAGCAACTATAATACATTAACTCTACGAGTACCAACACTAATTGTATGTTTGTCNTTCTCTTAGTGCCTGGAAAATCACAACGAAAAAATCAATATAGATATCTAACAAGATTCTTGAAAAAAAAAAATCTTGGATGTTTTTACATTCTTGAAAAAACATGACGAAAATTAAATTCAGTGGTTTGATGTAGAACGTAGTAGAAACTTATATTAACAATTTAATCAAAAAATGGATCTATTTTCTAATACTAATAGATTATATTAAAAAAAAAAAAAACGAAAAAAAAAGAAAGTCTCCAGATTTAGGCATTTTCTATTTTTAGCTTCCACCCCCACTCTCTCCTAGTTTTTATAGCTTTCGTCTGCTGGAGAAAATGCGTCACTCGATAGAAAAAGGAGAAAAAGTTTAAGGCTATGAAAAAAAAAAAAAATCCACCTAGTTTTCGAGTAGATATAGACTTTCTATACCAAACTCCATACATTTGTTATAAGAAATGAAGAAAGTATAAGGAGAAAGAAAAATTAGGTCTTTTTGCAAAAAGACGGTTTTGCTAGTGAAAAAAAAAAAAAAAAACCTAACCATCGCACCATCACTAACTTTTAGTTGTACAGTGTTTGGTGAAAGCTCATTTTGGGGTAAAAATGGAATGACGTCAAAAAACTTTCTCCATACATTCATTTTTATAACTTTGGCAATAAATTCAAAAGTCATTTTTAGATTTTACCAACTCCTATATACTTATTCTAAGAGTTAATTGAACTTGTATTAAATAATGATTAATAGCAAGAGTCTTATACTGCCTTGTATTGATGAATATTTATAGTAACTTTTAGTTATTATAGTACAAAAGNTTAATAGCAAGAGTCTTATACTGCCTTGTATTGATGAATATTTATAGTAACTTTTAGTTATTATAGTACAAAAGAGAGTTAGTTATATATATAAAAATTACCCTAATACCTTGCAGATAAGCCGCCGTCGCACATTAGCCGCACTCGCGTATTAATTCTCCTACTTTTTTGATGAGTGTTTTCATTTAGCAGAAAGGCCGCACTAGTTTTTCTACCAAAATACCATTGTTATGATAGTTGAAATGCAAAAATTAAATTTACCAATAATTGTACTAAGAAGTCTGTTAGTATTCGGTATTAGTCCTATAGTTACTTATAAAAAAAAAATTTTTTTTTATGAAAAATTTCATCAATGTTGGAGTAATTCAGAATGTTTGGATTAATAGGGCTCTCATTTCTAGCTACATTTTAAATTACAGTGAAGTCCGTTTAAAAAGATTCAGAGAATCATATTATATAACCAGTTTATGTGAATTGTGTTTCATTAAATCCACTCCTGGATGACTAAATCTTGGTTGAATTATTTCACCATTTTTGCACACATCTTTATAATTCTACTCTCATTGATTGTGAGAGTCTCTCAGTAAAGGTACTCAGGTTAGGTTCTGAGGTTAGACACATAAATAACGTCCATACCAAACTCTTCAGATCAACAGATATTTTTTACCAATAAAGTTAATTTTGACATAATAAACCCTAATAATTTGGAATGATTTTCTTTTAAAACAATATTTTTATCAACTAAAATGTTCCAAAAGTCTACATTTATATTTTCTTTAGATATGGGNGGAATGATTTTCTTTTAAAACAATATTTTTATCAACTAAAATGTTCCAAAAGTCTACATTTATATTTTCTTTAGATATGGGAAGAACTATTCTATTCTGAGTTATTCTACAATAAAAATTTGTTTGTTTGTTTTTGAGCTATTTTTAACCTTGAACAGCGTAGCTGTGAGGAGTTTGTTGAAATATCAGATAGGTCGGCTTCATGTATAAGCCGCAACGAATATTTTGGGTNGCGTAGCTGTGAGGAGTTTGTTGAAATATCAGATAGGTCGGCTTCATGTATAAGCCGCAACGAATATTTTGGGTCTCAATTTCAACGTATAAGCCGCAGCCTATCTGTGAGGTTTTAGGGTATAATTAGCAACTATAATACATTAACTCTACGAGTACCAACACTAATTGTATGTTTGTCAACTACATATAGACAAAAGTACTATTATTAGATACAAAGAGTTTTTAATCAACTATAATCAAGTAACTGCAGAGGAAATAAAAAAAAAATTCTAAAAAAAAAATAAAATTGTTTGCAATATGTTAAGAAATTGGGAGAAAGTGGAGAAAATAGGAGGTGGGTTTAGGAAACTGTTGTCAATGATATAGTTTTCTTTGGTTAGTAAGTATAGAGAATGAGGAGGGAATGTAGTATATAAAAGATTTGAAAAAAGAAAGTTCATTGAGAAAGGAAGGAATAATATTACGCCGACGCTTTAACTGTGCGTAGGTGGATAGAACTTTCTCCATTTCCCTCATCCCACTCAAGAATATATCTTATCATTTTCATCCTCAACTTTGGTGAGAAAAGTCGTAGATATTATTCTTCGTCTACAGAGAAAGTAACTTTTGTGTACATTTCTCAACACATTTGACTCCACTCATCACAACTCTTTAGAGTAAATTCATCTCCTGAGTCCTTCAATTTGTAAGTTTTCAATATCCTTTTTTTTCAATAAATATTTTCAAAAATGGATTTATTTCTAAAAAAAAAAAAAAAGTTAACTTATATGAATAGCATCTAAAAGATAAGAAAACGAAATAACATAATCTCTATCTGTAAACGCAAAAAAAAAAAAATTTTTTTTATAACATTAATGAAGCGTCGTCATGTAGAGTCGTAAAGGAAAGTTTTTCTTGGGAATTTTGTCTGGAACCTTTTTTTTTTTTCTCTTTCTCTCTTGCAATTCACTTGTTGCTATATTAAGGTCATGGGCGTGGTTATCTGAATCACTACTACTTTTCTATGAATTTGTATTGATAGAATAACACCCTCCTTTATGAATTTTACATTTTTATGGTTTCGCACAACCAATTTTCATGTCGTTGGTGTGTGGGTGCGGAAAGAAAGTTAGACTGTGGGGGTGTAAGAAGAAGTCTCAACTAAAAAAAGTTGTCAAAATTTCATTTGAAATTTAATAAATTTATACTAACTCATTTCTACAAGTGAAATATTTTCCTACGACTTTCTCTTTTGTATTTTCAAGGCCTTTTTTTTTTTTTTCTAAATAGCCCTATCTATCCTGACTTTGAAACTCTAGACTTTCACTCAACTTCAATTTCCAAGGGAAAAGTAAACCCGCGTGGGTGTAATCAGTCTCTCTACCTTCTTTTATAAGTATTAGTTATCTATTCTTTAGTAGACAGTAAAATTTAGTAATATTTCAAAATATAAATTTTTTGACATTCTCTTTGTAATCAAAGAATATTATAACAAAAGCATAAATTCTGAGAATTTTAGTCTTTTTGTCATTTCATTATTACAATTAACTCTTTAATCACCACCGTCATGTATTCAGTCATTGTGAAATCTGAATTTGAAGTTTGAGTTGATATGACAAAAGAGAAGTGTGTGTATTGTAATATTCCTTTCAACTTTTATCCTTTATATTTGTCAAATAAGTTTTGTTTTTTTAGTTTTTTCAACCAATAGAAACTCGTTTCTGTTATAATATGTAACTCTATGTACACATAACTCTCTACATAACAATATAAATGGATAAACAAGCAAATAAACCTAAAGACTAAAAAGAAAAAGAATACCACAGGGTTTTGGTTTAAAATGTCAAAATTATAAAAGGTTGAGAGGGTTTGTTGGTTCATTTGGTGATAATATTTTAATAATTAATTATGGTAAGTGTAGCTATGCATAAAGAAGAAGTTTGGAATAGGAAATTATACAAGGTAGTTTGGCAGGATGGTCCCTGAGTATGAATAATTTACAAAAAAAAACGTAAAAAGTTTGAACTATTTTTATCATTTTACTCTTTTAATTTTATTTCTTTCAAATTCAAATTCAAATTATCTCAATAATTGTGTTTTTTTGTGTGTGTTTTTTAACTTAATCTTGTCAATTAAAAAAACATAAGGCGCTGTTGATTATTAATGAATTTCGGGAGTTACGGGGTTAACGACTTAGAAAAAAATCAATTGGAAAAGACTAATTGCGTCTTTTTCAAAAAGTTGAAAGCTTTTTTTTTAGTTTTTTTTTTCATTTTTTTTTTTTTTTTTTTTTTTGTAAAAGATGGTTGTATTATTAAGTTTGTCATGTCCCGTATACACTTTTTCATCTGTAGATGAAAGAAAAAAAGGTCAAAGGTTGATATCCCACGGGGAATAAAAGTAAGACTTCTTTACCTATCACGACTTACTCTTCTAATCCCGTATTCTCTTATAAATTTTTTCTTGGGTTTTTTTTTTTTTTTTTTTTTTTTTACCAAGAAAAGCCGTTTTCTGTGTGGGAGAAAGTTTTAGTTTTTCATTGTTTTATTTTTTTTTTTGTGCTTGGATTGCGTGGGTTGATGCCGTTGGTTATAACAAAGTAGCGAATAGTTGATCTATATGCGTCAAAAGTCTGCGGCAAAAAAAGCACCTGTTTATTTCAACTATTACAAGTACAACAATAAGTTGTGTCTCAACCAAGTCAGGTTGCAATTATTCTAATGTACCCTTAATTCTCTATTTTTTTCTCTCTCAAATTGAAAAAAAAATACAAGAAAAAATAATATTACAGGGTATATTATATTACATCATTAACTCACATGTTTGTTGTTGTTTTTTTGTTATTTTTGAAAATATTTTGTCCGATTGTGAAACTAATGGTGAAATTGTTTTACATGCCAAATTAACTAAATTATTTTTANTATTACATCATTAACTCACATGTTTGTTGTTGTTTTTTTGTTATTTTTGAAAATATTTTGTCCGATTGTGAAACTAATGGTGAAATTGTTTTACATGCCAAATTAACNCTTAATTCTCTATTTTTTTCTCTCTCAAATTGAAAAAAAAATACAAGAAAAAATAATATTACAGGGTATATTAAATTACATCATTAACTCACATGTTTGTTGTTGTTTTTTGTTATTTTTGAAAATATTTTGTCCGATTGTGAAACTAATGGTGAAATTGTTTTACATGCCAAATTAACNTTTTTTGTTATTTTTGAAAATATTTTGTCCGATTGTGAAACTAATGGTGAAATTGTTTTACATGCCAAATTAACTAAATTATTTTTAAAGCGTTATTTTCAATAATGTAAAAGTTGAGCAAATAATATACATATTAGGGATGTAAAAGGATAGAGTATTTTTCAAAAATGTAAAATAAAAATTCATTCTCAAGTGAATAAATCAACGAATACAAGTTCACAATATGAAACGTACAATACTTTGATAAATATTTAAATTTTTAGTATAAAAATGTAATATTTGTATACTTATTCTACAATATGTGTCAAATGTTTAGGTACCTCCTAACTTTTAATATGAAAAATAGACAAATTTAAATTCATGAGACACTTTTACTTTTTTCTTTTATCAGTGTACAGTCCGACCATAAATTATGTTTCAAAGAGAAGAGATTATTGGCTCATGCTATTTTGCTGAAGAAACCAAGAAATTTGTTTTGCAGGGATAGTTGTTAGTTTTAATTTTTAATTTTTCTGGGGAAACACTATACAATTTCAAAAAGAATATTAAAAATAGAATACAAAGTTGAAAACAAATCAACTCTCTAGTGTTAATGTATCAAAAGTTATGATTTTTTGAAAATTGAAATTTTTAGATATTCTTTTGAAATGCCTATCTCTTAGTATACATCGTCTCAAAATAACATCCAAGAATTTAAATATTTAAAAAATCATAACTTTTTGTTTTAGTAATTATAAACGAGCCTTGATTTTTTTTTTCTTTTTTTCACTACTTTTGGATGGTTTTTCTAANATCCAAGAATTTAAATATTTAAAAAATCATAACTTTTTGTTTTAGTAATTATAAACGAGCCTTGATTTTTTTTTCTTTTTTTCACTACTTTTGGATGGTTTTTCTGAAACTGCTAATACTTTTCCACAAATAAAAATTTCAAACAAAATGCATCAATTATACCATCAATTATAAAGACACTACTGCTTTCTTTAGCAAAAGGACATGCGGCAAAAAGTCTCTTCTCATAAACTTTTAGATTTGTAGTCTCACTGTATCTTTGCTACCAAAAACACTCGATATAATTATATATACTGAGAAATTACGTAGTACTATTTTTTTTTTCTCTTTTACCTACGTCAGGTTAATTGGAACGAAATAATAAATAGAAGAATTCCAAAGAAGAAGAAAGTAAATGAAAATGATGTCCTCTGTAATGAAATTAACACTGTCAGGTTTATGTATCTTCGCCTTCATTACATCTTGCGTCAGTTGGCCAATCAGTAACAACTACAGAAAGTCATACACTTATAATGATGACATTGATGACAACTACGCCATACCACTAATGGCTGGATCAGGGATGATAAATTCTGGGAACCAATGGGAAATTGCACAAGATCCATACGAATATGAACCACCAGAACAATCCATGGATGACTATAGTGACTCAGATCATCAACAGCAGGAGATCAATGTAGCGGCTCAAATTGAAGTAAGCAGACTGTATAATTTTTTTTTTTTTGAAAAAAAAAAAAATAATANCATGGATGACTATAGTGACTCAGATCATCAACAGCAGGAGATCAATGTAGCGGCTCAAATTGAAGTAAGCAGACTGTATAATTTTTTTTTTTTGAAAAAAAAAAAAAAAAATAATAAATATTGCAGATTGTATTTCTTGGAATAAAATATAAGAACCTTTTCCATTTTCCAACTGTGAGATTAAAAAAAATTTTAATTTAGGTTCATTATATACTTATTTAGTTAATTTTTTTTTTCAAAGGCTCTATCAAAACTTTTCGATTCTTATGATACAAATGAGGAGGAGCCTATCTGGGGTCAAGTAATTAGAGAACGACCAGAGACTGAATTGGAAGAATTAAAACAATTATCAGGTCGTCGGGATATTATTGAAAAACGAGGTTTGTTACCCTCTACAACTACAACAATGAGTCCTACTCAACAAAAACTAAAATCTGTAACAGAAATGAGTCCAATTGTATCAAAATTGGTTCCTAAATCAAAAACTGACATGTCACCTCCACATTATGGACAAAAGGAAGTACCTCTCCTCAGACCTCCAATTGCACCTAAAACAATTGAAAATACAAATCCAGTAGTCACTCAGAGGTCATCGAGTTCAGACAAAAAACTTTCACCATATGACAAACTCCGAAAATATTTATCAATTGAAGATGCATTGAAAAAGGTATAAATTTTTATAATATTTTATTTTACTGTACGTTTAAATCTTTTATACAACGCTAGATAAATTTATAAAACCGTGAGAAGTTACTTTTGAAACTTGCTCTAGGTTGGAGAAATTTTTGTTTCATAATTATGTCCAACTTTTTTTTTTGCCAGTTATAAATTTTTATAGTTCCAAACAATGTTTTTTTTTTTTTTTTTTTTTTTTTTTAAAAGAACTATGAAGAGTATATACTAATGTAGGGATTAAAAAAATTCAAGTCACTAGTCGAAGGGTCACAGGTTATTATGACTTATTGAAAATAAAGGTTTTCAAACTTAATTTTGAAACACTGTACAGTAAACATGGGAAGTTTATGAATTCAGTTCAAAAACCTTGAATTTTTAATAATTAACCCCTTGATTCAAATAATTAACCGCTAAACCTAACTTTAAAAAAAAAATTTTTTTTTTTTTTTTTTTTTTTTTTTGTAAAAGAACTATGAAGAGTATATACTAATGTAGGGATTAAAAAAATTCAAGTCACTAGTCGAAGGGTCACAGGTTATTATGACTTATTGAAAATAAAGGTTTTCAAACTTAATTTTGAAACACTGTACAGTAAACATGGGAAGTTTATGAATTCAGTTCAAAAACCTTGAATTTTTAATAATTAACCCCTTGATTCAAATAATTAACCCCTAAACCTAACTTTAAAAAAAAATTTTTTTTTTTTTTTTTTTTTTTTTTAAATTATAGTAGGGAGAAAGTAAAAAATTTGGAGATAATTATAAAAATGGATTTTATCTAACAAAGAGCACGGACTAAATCTAATTTCTCGCTGTTTTATAGATTTGTCCAGTACTGTATAATCGTGCGTCTTTTTTTTTTTACTATTTACTTACCGAATCTCAAAGGTCATGGTCAGAGCGTTGGAAAAAGTATAACATAAACATTAAAGAAAATAGTATAAAATCCAGCATTAAATTAAACTAGCGTTTACTTGGGATATATATATTTTTTGCAATTTCCCTTAGTTTTCACTATTTTTTACTTTTTTTTTTTTTTTTTTATTTTTTTTTTTGTAAAAACTCAGAGATGTTATGGAATAATACATAAGCAATTAAATTTCCAAGATTGTTTTCCCTAGAGAGATTGCTTTATATTTTCTGTTTCTTAAGTAAGAAGAACGGTAGACGAAAGACTTCATTTTTAAAGCGAAACCCACGCAAATTACACCTCCAGTGTATGATTTTTATATTTTTTCATCATTTTTTTTTAATGCAGACCAAAAATGAAAAATTGAACAGAAAAAAATAATTAAAACAAAATTAAGTTTTAATTTCTTTAAGACATACTTGGAACAATATTTAAGCACTAACAATCTATTCAAATTTATATTCCAAGTTTCAATTTCATTCTAAATGAAATAAAATACTTTAACACATCTGCAAAGTTTAAAAATTAAAAAAAAAAAAAAAAAAAAAAAGTTTTTTTTCTAATGCGTTTTCAAGCAATTGGTTTTTGATTTCCGATAATCGAAATATAAAAATCGAAAAAGTCAATTTTATATAAAAAATCGGATTTTTATTTAAAGATTTTATCAAACTCCCTGTCATCCAACTCAATCTACAAGATAGTTATTTTCTCCATTTACTTTTTTTGCCGAAGTTTGTTATTATTGATTATGCTTACTTAGACAGTGAAACACGGGAGTAATAGCACGACATAGTAATACCATTTGAACAATTTTTTGAAAACTGTTTTTTTTTTTAATTTTTAATTTTAGGAATCAGAAAAACGTTCAGTTGCAGCCTCACAACTGAATTCACGTCAAGTAAAACGGAGCTTTGTCGCAGATTCTGAATCTCTCACAGGACAACTGAACAAACTGAAGAAAACGGATTCATAAAAAANACGGAGCTTTGTCGCAGATTCTGAATCTCTCACAGGACAACTGAACAAACTGAAGAAAACGGATTCATAAAAAATTTTTATTAATCAATTGAAATTATTTCCAAGAAGCTAAAAAATCAAAATATTTGGTAAAGATCCGATTTATTAACAACCAGGATTTGGAATTCACCAAATTTAACTTTATTCGTACAAAATCTATGATTGGCCATATTTACAATNACGGAGCTTTGTCGCAGATTCTGAATCTCTCACAGGACAACTGAACAAACTGAAGAAAACGGATTCATAAAAATTTTTTATTAATCAATTGAAATTATTTCCAAGAAGCTAAAAAATCAAAATATTTGGTAAAGATCCGATTTGTTAACAACCAGGATTTGGAATTCACCAAATTTAACTTTATTCGTACAAAATCTATGATTGGCCATATTTACAATTGACTGAAAATATTATAATTATTAATTTGATTGGGTTGAGTGGAAATTTAGTATAAAGACAATGTCTTCACGATAACGTTTTCACGTTCAATTGTTGAAGGCAATAAACAACCCTTTAAGAGTGTTTGTTAATTAATTGATAAACTTCTAATTTAAGGGGTACTAAATATATAAAAAATTTAAACCTTTTCAATATAATCTTCGTTAACTTTCACTATTATAACTAAAAATATTTAAAAATTTGAATTGAAGACTAAAAAAAAAAGCAAATCATAAGATGATAATTGAAATTGATTAAACTTATGGTCATTGTCTGTAGAGGAGATTTCCAAGGCTGATTTCTCATTGTTAAAAACCGTGTGAAGGGGTCACTTGAACATAAATTTATAAATTCTATTGGCACTTTATAAGTGTTGAATTTATATTAAAAAGAAAACATATTAAATAGAAAAAAAAAACTGGTGATTGAATCGTAATGATTAACTGTGACAATTGCACAACTGAATGTACCTAAACTTCCTACCGGTAGAAATTTACCTAAAAATTATTTACAAAAAAAANCCGGTAGAAATTTACCTAAAAATTATTTACAAAAAAAAAAATAATAATAATAATCAAAATTAATAATTTTAAATATCAAATTTGAAATCAGGGATTGATTTATTATAACAAAATTTAATTTTTACTAATCATAAGATTAGTTTACTTATCTCAGTTTTTTTTATTATTAATTTTATATCTAACAAATTTCTTCTTAGTTTAATAATAAATATCTTTTTATAATAAATTAGAAGAATCATTGGAAATAATAATAATTATGTTGCTTTATAAATTAATTTTAGTATAAGGTTCTACACTTGTAAAATTAATAGTTATAATCTAAAGGAAATGTTGGCGCACATATCTATTCTATTCTATTAATAGTCTTTAGATCAATGACCTTTTGTGCATAAGGATATCATTAGCTTGTCGAAATATAGAGTTTATCACCACAAATTTTTGATCTTTTGTTCTAATAATATAAAAAAAATTTTTTTTTTTTTTTTTTTTCAAAATTATGTATTTGAGCTATTGAGAATGGAAAATAGCAAATAGCACCTTTGGGTTTAATATGTGTAAAAGTTAAAAAAAAAATTTTTTTTTAATGTTATTTCACTCTATATATTTCACTTGGATGATGTAAGTAATTATCAAATTGAATCAACACTTATATGGAAAATATNTATTTCACTCTATATATTTCACTTGGATGATGTAAGTAATTATCAAATTGAATCAACACTTATATGGAAAATATGTTAACTTTTCAAACTATGTAACTAAATAGTGATTTTGATCTTTATCTCTTTTCTAAACCCAGTAATTATTTTGATAAGCGATATTATGAGACGTATCATGTATTGTTGAAAATTATGAAATAAAATTCTGTAACTTGTGCAATTTTATGGGAAGAAGGTCCAAAAAGTATGAAAAATATATAAGTATTTTTGAAATAGCTCTCTACAATTTAAGTAAATTAAATTGAATATTATTTAAGAAAGCCTTAGGAGGAACGAGTTTTGAAAAGTACTCAACCAATATCACTTGAGAAGAAACAANTTTGAAAAGTACTCAACCAATATCACTTGAGAAGAAACAAGACTTTTAAGGAGGTCATCTGGAAAATAGAATTTGCAATACAGTTGGGTGATAATTTAAATACGCACCCTACGATTTAAAAAAAAATCCAACTTACGAGTAAAAATTTGTAAACAATCAAAAGTTCATCATGTTAACAGGCCTATTTAATCATACTATGCCAAATTTGAGATTTTTAGAATAATTAGTTTTGGAGTTAGCGCGATAAATTAAATTTTTGGCGGAAGAAAGTTGGTGATAATTTATATACGCACTAATCTTTTAATCTAAGTTTGCATCAATCTATAGTGGAAGACCAGCCCGAATCG
>NIPM01000103.1:140769-184548 GCA_002738285.1 Holacanthella duospinosa
AACTTTCTCCCGCCAAAATTTTAATTTATCGGGTTAACTCCAAAACTAATTATTCTAAAAATCTAAAATTTGGCATAGTATGATTAAATAGGTCTGTTAACATGATGCACTTTTGATTGTTTACAATTTTTTACTCTAAGTTGCATTTTTTTTTAAATCGTAGGGTGCGTATTTAAATTATCACCCAACTGTATTCTCAAAGAGATGGATTTAGCAACTTTCTCTCTCTAGAGAGTTTTGGTGAAAGTAAGCCATCGGATGGAGTAGAAATGAGGTGACACGTGCCTCTGAGGACTTGTGAAAAAAAAATCTTAGGGTTTGAAGTATGATTTAAATTGGATTTAAAAAATGGTTAAAATTGATGATAAGAATCAAATTTTTTGAATTTTTATTTTTATCCAATTACGACAAACTTTAGAGTTATATACCAGCGCCGCCAGGGTTGTTACGCCGCCACTTTATTCAAATTGCGATATTTATTTTAAGTTTCATTTCATGCTTAGGAAAACTTAGCTATATAACATTTTGTAAAATTGAAATTTGGAGAAATTTTTTATCAAAATTTTGAGTAGATTTTATAATATAAGTTTAAAATAGTTTTGATAAAATGGATAATTCGAGAAAGTGATGAATTTGGGCAAAATTTTAGAATTTTTAGGTCATCANGTTACGACAAACTTTAGGGTTATATACCAGCGCCGCCAGGGTTGTTACGCCGCCACTTTATTCAAATTGCGATATTTATTTTAAGTTTCATTTCATGCTTAGGAAAACTTAGCTAAATAACATTTTGTAAAATTGAAATTTGGAGAAATTTTTTATCAAAATTTTGAGTAGATTTTATAATATAAGTTTAAAATAGTTTTGATAAAATGGATAATTCGAGAAAGTGATGAATTTGGGCAAAATTTTAGAATTTTTAGGTCATCAATTTAGACTCTAATAAATTATTTTTGAATGAGTTTTCAGTTATGATTCATTTGAAGTACTATAAAAATAATAAAAATTCAAAATATGGGATTTAATTTTTTTTTATATCGAATTTTTTGGAATTTTATAAAATCCGATTTTTAGGAACTCTGATCAAAACGCCGTCAAATGTAATGGAAACTTTTTCGTTTCTCTGTGGATCGATTTTAATTTCCTCTTTCTTTCCCACAACATCTTCTTCTTGTTTTATTTTAAACTAATCTTCAATTTGTTTTACCAACGGATTACACAGTAATGATATTGAAAAAGATTTTCCAATAACTTAAATTCAAAAATAATAGTATACATGTTGTATTAAGGTTTTAGATCTCGATGAAAGTGAAGGTTGTTATATATTTCTTCAATTTTTACTTACACACAATCCGCTTAACATATTAAACCTCACGTTCGGATGTTTTTTTTTTCTAGATTATTAGGTTTTGAAAATTTTCTGTGAGAATGCTTAAGTACAACCCTGAGTTGAATGGAAGTTATTATTATGCCTATTATACACGGAGAAACAAAAGAAGAAATTTTGAAAGAAAGTGTACCCTGAAAATTTCTGAAAGCAAAATCTACAGTGTGGAAACACGGTGGTAGAAAATTTTATGTCTGATTTTGAGAGAAAAAGAGAAGCACAGTGATAGCATCTGTTTCAGTGTGAAAAACATATAAACCATATGACATCCATGTGGGAGCTGATTCAAATTTTCTTGTCTTTTCCAAATTTGAACCAATTGTTAAGGCTTCTCGATGATTGTCCTGTAAGTGGAACCACTGATTTGTCCAAAAACCAACAGAAAATGGGTTAAATTAATTAAACTAATAAAATTTATCAAAAATGGCTGGAGAGAAGAAGCTCTGGTTTATTTCAGAGTTGGATAGCAGCTGAGTCTATCGTTGTGGATAAACTCATCAGTAAGCCACGGATTTTGACACATATTTGCATATTTTTCTTGCTTAACCTTGATTCATCTCAAAGTTCGGATCTTTCCGAGTTTGACCTTTCTGGACCGAAATCTAAAGTTTGATACTACATATTTTTTTTTACATATTTTCAGCTTTTGGCACATATTTGCGTATTTTTTATTTATTGCACATACTCCACATAAATATTCGTATCACAGCGAATAATTTTCATGATTTTGACGATCTTAGGACATAATTAGAAAACTTCAGCAAGGAACCAACATGACAACTATAAGAGCAAACTCAGGAACTGGTTGCGTTCTCCTGAATCGGTTCTTCTTAAATGTGGATAGGATGAAATTCTGAATACGATATTCATAATTTAATCTAGTAGTCTTATTAGACTATTATTATTATTTTATTAGACCAGCTAGAAATTACTTTTGGCCTTTGGTCTTTACCAGAAAACGTCTACGTCTAATAGTTTCCTCCATTTATTTTCGTGAGGTAAAGTGTTTCTTTGGAAAAATTCTTTTTTTTTCAAAAGAAAGTTGAGAAGTAGTCAAAAATTCAAAAACACTGAGCATTGGACCAAACAAATAAATTTTATAATTTATTGGAAAGCAAATTATCGAATATAATTCTGAAACTGTGGAGACTCACTGTATTGTGGGAAAAATTATTGTTGTAAAGTAATTTCCGTACGTCTAATAATGTTTCGAAGTGTTTTATTATAAAAAAAATGAAACAATTGTGTTCTGTAGTAAATTCTGATAGTTTTGACAAAAAAAAAAAGATATTTTTATGCCAAAATTTCAAATTTTAAGTGAATATTTTTGCTCATATTTCAAGGATTTTGGGACATATTTACAGTTGAGTGCAAGGTCTTAGGCGCATGACTTATTCTTCAAATAATTCTTGAATCAAAGCATGGGATACCTGAGTATACTAATAGCAATGATGCTTGAAGTGTCTCGCAAATGTGCTGAAAGTTTCAAATTTTAATTTTTAAAGTGGGCGGAATTAGAGCAAAAAAATTAAATTTGGGCTGGAGAAAGCGGGTGCAAATCTTTAGGCGCACGACAGATTTATTGCTTTGCAGCAGAATAAAGTGGTAGACTCCGAGAGGAAAAGGTGCCTAACACTTACCTGAGCATCCCTTAGCAATAATTGTTTAGAAAATTTCCACCATATTGCGAAAGTGGCAATTTCTGGGATAACTTTCTCCAATTCAACTTTTACCAAGGTTTTGAGTTCCTTAATACAGGGTGAGTAATCTTTTTTAGTACCCTAGAAAGCATGCTTTCACATGACGTCATTTTTCCATGTCACCGCGATGAGGTTTTATATGAAAATTGTCAGTCGGCTACGGCAGAATGTTGAAAGAAATAACCAAAAGCTACGAGTGGGCGGGATTTATATTAAAATAGAAATGAGAGTTTGCCATATGCTTCGTAAGTAGTCTTCACTTTTTGTCTCAATTGAGTTCAAAAAGTGAAGACTTAGTTAAGAGGCATAGTGCAGCAGGGTCATTCCTGGAATTGGTTTTTACTCTCAGTTAGTGTGTAAAGTGACTCCCAAATCTCACTGAGTCAGAGTCATTGACTCCCGAGTAACTGACTATGACTTACTGTAGTTTAGGAGTTGACTCAGGAGTCATGACTCTGACTCCCCATATTTTCGCGAGCTGACTCTTGAGTTATGACTCTGACTGACTCTGAGTCATTAAAAATGTTTAATATCTTCTTTTAAATATTGAGAAAATTTCTATAAACTGTATAAAATTTCTATGAATTGTAGACGTCACTTTGCTTTTTTCTCACCTTTTGTAAATTTAGATTATCTTGAATCGATGTTGATGAACTTTAACTTTCATTAACTGGAGAATTTTCCACATTTAACACAATACAATCATCCTCCATTTTTATTTAAAAGTCCGTAAGAATGGGACGAACACAAAACACAAACAGATGATTTATATCAGAAAGAGTAAACATTCTTAAGTAAAATGAATGCAATGGATAAGATGAATGAAACGTGTTTGATCATGAATGAATACCAAAAATCGGCTTCTGTCCAGGAAATGAACAAGTCATGACTCTGCTACTGATGAGTTGACTCTGAGAGTCATGACTCTGACTCTCAAACAGGGAGTGAGTCAGAGTCATATAATGACTCTGACTCCCAAATAATTCAAAGAGTCAGAGTCATGAGAGTCAGAGTCAGAGGTCAGAGTCACTTTACACACTACTCTCAGTTAAGGACCAATTAGAATAACAGCATGGCGTATCCCCACAAAATAAAGCAGAGAAGCAGAGTGAGGGGTCGGGAGGTTCTCTGTTGAGCGAGGTGGAGTAGATCCCAAGGTATCAGACCCCATTCTCCACTTAGGCTTAATTCTATCAACTAACCACCTCTCGCCATCGCCATTATAAGAATCTCCTTTTCTATGAAATAATCCTTTTGATTTGTTATACGCACATTATTGCAAGCAACCACATACAGGGTGAGTAATCTTTTTTAGTACCCTCTTTCTCTACTTTCACCATAGCTCCTCCCAACCTATGTGGTTGCTTGGAATATTTGCGGATATCAAATCAAAAGGATAACTTTTAAGAAAGAGGATTTTATAATGGCTATGGTGAGAGGTGGTTAGTTGAGTGAATGAAGCCAAAGTAGAGAATGGGGTATGATACCTTGGGATCTACTCCACCTCGCTCAACAGAGAACCTGCCACCTGCTTCTCTGCTTTATTTTTGTGCGAATACGCCATGCTGTAATTCTAATTGGTCCTCAATACTCTCACGGATGACTTTGGTAATTTCTGTGTCGCCAATTTTTTTGCAATTGCTGAGAATAAAAGCCAACTCTAGGAATAACCCTGCTGCAGTATGCTTAACTAAGTCTTCACTTTTTCCACTCAATTGAGACAAAAAGTGAACACTACTTACAAAGCATACGCCACACTCTCATTTCTTTTCAATCTAAATCCCGCCCACTTGTAGCTTTTGGTTATTTCTTTCAATATTCTGCCATAGCCGACTGTCAATTATAATATAAAACCCCCTCGCGGTGGCATGGATAAATGACNGACTGTCAATTATAATATAAAACCCCCTCGCGGTGGCATGGATAAATGGCGTCATTTGAAAGCATGCTTTCTAGGGTACTAAAAAAGATTACTCAACCTGTAGATTGAAAGGAGGTATGGTGAAAGTGAAGAAAGAGGGTACTAAAAAAGATTACTCACCCTGTATTTACATATTGTTTACTACTAACATAAACTGGACAAGATGTAGTTCCCGCAAGAATTCCAATTGGATTTAAGCCTAAAATGTATGGTAGCCTAGTCGTCTTAAATATATTTCGTTGGTAAACCTCTGTGGTATTTAAGGCAGCCTCCATTATCTNCTTTTAAATATTGAGAAAATTTCTATAAACTGTATAAAATTTCTATGAATTGTAGACGTCACTTTGCTTTTTTATCACCTTTTGTAAATTTAGATTATCTTGAATCGATGTTGATGAACTTTAACTTTCATTAACTGGAGAATTTTCCACATTTAACACAATACAATCATCCTCCATTCTTAATTAAAAGTCCGTAAGAATGGGACGAACACAAAACACAAACAGATGATTTATATCAGAAAGAGTAAACATTCTTAAGTAAAATGAATGCAATGGATAAGATGAATGAAACGTGTTTGAACATGAATGAATACCAAAAATCGGCTTCTGGGCAGGAAATGCACAAGAGTCATGACTCTGCTACTGATGAGTTGACTCTGAGAGTCATGACTCTGACTCTCAAACAGGGAGTGAGTCAGAGTCATATAATGACTCTGACTCCCAAATAATTCAAAGAGTCAGAGTCATGACTCAGAAGTCAGAGTCACTTTACACACTACTCTCAGTTAAGGACCAATTAGAATAACAGCATGGCGTATCCCCACNATGGTTTGCCTTTGTGCATACTTGACTAAATACAAGACCAAATGTATGCAAAAATGTTCCTGGTACACGATAAGATTCTACCGAGGACTGCGGAAAGCTGATGGGCTCTTTACAGACCAAGTGAAAGTGGACAAAATCATCAGGAATACACCATTCGAATGTGTCTTGGAAATTGTGTTTTCTTGAAGGAAAATGCAAATTGAAGGAAAATCAGTCCCAGAAGTTTTTGAATTTAACTTTTTACGTAGATAATTTATGAAGCAGACGGACTTGAGGAATAGGTTACCCATCATGGTGTGTTTTTTAAACTCGAATATCTCGAGAACGGAAGGGTTTATTTCAATTCTGCAAACACTAAATTTAAGATAAATGCTCAAAGTTTCATTTAAAATATTTTCCGGAAGTCAGGGGTCACTGGGTCGCTAGTGCAATTGCGCAGAAATACCATATACATGGTTTGGGATTATAATCTATGGTACGACGTCATCACCATAGATTATAAATCGCCAACAATGAATTTAAATCCATGGTATGTAACACAGATTATAAATCGTCTACCATAGATTTAAATCCCGTTTAAGGTTAGCCTGTTTGGCTAATTATTTTTCACTTAATTTTGATTATCTTGAAATCAAGTATTTTTAATTGAGATAATTTGGAAAATTCCTGCCGTAATTTGAAACTCATTCGTAATATTTCGAATCCGAATTGGTGAAGTAAAGTTTCTAACCGAAATTTTGATAATCTTCATGTACGGGTATTTTCCAAATTGACAAATTTTTCGAAATTCATGCCCAAATTTATCACCCAATTCTATTTTTATATACGAAAAGATCAAAAATAAATTGTTTCATTTCACTGAATAAATATTAATTTGAAATATTTTTAGATATTATTTTATATATTTATATTATTTTATTTTATTTTATATTTATATTTGATAAAATATATTATATAATATATATAATTTATATTATTTAAGATATTATTTAAGATATTATTAACATATATTATTTTGAGGTATTATATCTTTAGTTTTGCTCTCGAAAACCCACTTATAGCCGATATATTGAGGGCTAGTAATGGATCGTGATTCTGATTACTAATTAATTGGAAGTGGAAATAAATCCATAGATAAGAAGAACCTCGTGTTAGACAAAGCTTAATAAATAGCTATTGTTGCAAAAAGCGCAACTTATACATGCGATTTAACTTTATTATGAATTTTTCAAATTCTGATTTAATGTGTTCTTGAAAACGCCCAGTCAATATTGCTATAAGAATAATATTCAACTTCCATAAATTTAATTGGAACCATTGAATTTTTCTTATACCGATGCATGCATAAGTAGTTAACGCTTTTTGAATTATTGTTTTTTCACTCCTGCCTTCCTTGCCTCGAATATTTTATTTGCTGGTACTGTAAACANATTTGCTGGTACCGTAAAAACGCAATTAGTTGCACCATGGTACTGTTCAAATTCATTGTGCTGTATAATTTTTACAAAGGTACTCCACGAGGATTTGGGTAAGTGATACGTCAATCGATCGGAAAGATTATAAGATAAGATTATAAGATATATAAGATTACGAATGCGTTCGTTGTTGCCGCTCAGCTCAAATTTTGCTGTAATTTTTTCGTCATTTTTACANCATTGTGCTGTATAATTTTTACAAAGGTACTCCACGAGGATTTGGGTAAGTGATACGTCAATCGATCGGAAAGCTTATATAAGATTACGAATGCGTTCGTTGTTGCCGCTCAGCTCAAATTTTGCTGTAATTTTTTCGTCATTTTTACAAATAAATGAAGTCAAATTTTGCAAAAAAAATCTGACAAATTTTTTTGGGTTGGATTAATCTGTTGATACTTGTAACAATAAAGCAGAAATTCACATTGTGTTGTAGAATCAACAATAGAATGCCATGCCTAGTGCATGAGTCGTTGAGGTGGTACTAATTATTGCTCTTAACCTGAACAGTTTAGCTGACCAAATTGTGCGTACAATTTGAGAAAGTGTATGGCCGTGGTCAATTAATGGGTGTGCGGGAAGTAGAAGCACAACTTTGAGCAACCAATGCAGAAAGCACAGAATTAATACATGAAATCATTTTTTTTAGCCTGGTGCCCTTCGATAATGAATTAAAAAATGTTTTAGGCATTTTGAAATGTTTGTCGAAAATTTTTCTTCACTATCACCAATGGTTTTCAGACTCGTATTCTACGTGGAATTTGTTACCGATTGAAATACCGACTACCCAAATTCCAATTGATTCAGGATTTTTTGCGAAAGTGAAAAAATTCCAGTGTGATTTGTAGAATTTTCGAAAATTCTGATTTGAATGTAAACAACGGAAACCATATTCTTAATGGAGACAAGGTTTCGGATCGATTGACGTATCACTTACCCAAAACCTCCAGGAGTACATTTGCTTATAATTATACAAATATTGAATTTGAACAGTAGCATGGTATAACTAATTGCGTTTTTACGGTACCAGCAAATAAAATATTCGAGGCAAGGAAGGCGGGAGTGAAAAAACAATATTCAAAAAGCGTTAACTACTTATGCATGCATCGGTAGAAATTTTATACCTGAATTTGGAATACTCTAAAAGCAAACTACTTCTTAAAGTAATCGGCAAGTTTTTTTCCAATATGCCAGAAAAATGGGTTTGAGATATTATTGTGTCAGAAACTTCCAAAATATCGGTACTTGTTTGCAAAGTTCTTCACTTCCAATGTTGCTTATCATTAAAACTTTAAGTTTCTCAATTCTAACCATGTGCCCATCTAAAGTTGGCATACTCTCGGTTGGAGTAAACCCGCGACTGCGGCTGAGTCTTTAAAAAAGTAAACTTTCACGATCGAGGATCGCATAGCAGAATACAACAAATAGGTTAATGAAACAGTTCCCCCAAGGGTCTGTGACCGCCCACACCATTTAAACAAACACGAGTATATTCTGGGCCTGAGAACCGAAAGTTGCAATTAAAGTGTGGTTATGTGCGGTGCATTCTCTTCAAATGGGATGAGAATAGGCGGAGGTTGACATTGGAGGTGTGACAATAGGCAGAGTATTTAGTACATGAGAGCATGGAGTTTAGCCAGGAGAAAGCCAATAGGTTGACAAAAAGCGAAGTGTGACATAAGGGGTAGTGACATTAAGCTAAAACCACTGTAACAGTATTTACACAAAACGCGTTAGTTTCCCCCTCATGGCAAAGTGTAGTTCAACCGCGGGAAACCAGGGCGGCTGTATTTGTGAAAAAGGTTTAATTTCGGAATTCGTACATTGATTTGTCATTTTTTTCGATCTGTCTGTCTTCGTCATCGTTCAAATTTCCTGCCGGTTGTCATAATGGCTGACGGGCGTCCCTCAACTCCTTCATTCTACGGATCTTCTAGAAGACCTGCAAATTCTACGCCAATAGCTGGTATTCCGTATCCTCAAGAGTTTTCCGGAGGTGATGAGCTATTGCAGAGCTTGGAAATTCTGAAACTGGTGCACCGAAAAGAGAAGTCAAGTTTGAAAAGTACTACAGGCGCCGGATCTTCTAAATCGGACACATACATTTTTTCAAGTGTGAGTGTGCTTGTTTACTCAAGTAATTTAGTATTTCAAGTAATTTATCTTTCAACCAAAATATTTTGATAATCATTATTATTATTTGTTGATTTTAGAACATGTTTGTCAGAAGCAATACAGAAGCTCTAAATAACGTTATGCATCTAGTTCTGGAAGTTATGTTTCCAGAAGACGCTCAAAATAAATTTAAGACATGTTGGCCTTTATATGGAGATAAGAAACGAGAAAGTGAATATCGTAAAATAACCTACTCTTGGGTTGGAGAGATTACTCAGGTATTTAGGTTGTCGTGAAGCGCCAGTCAAGTTTATAGGAACTTAAAGTAGTCTAACATCAATATAATTTCAAATACCAGATGTTTCCTCAATTTTTCGAAGACACGAAACCACAACTAAACTACTTTGTCACACCATGCGGCGATCGATGTGTTCGATTTTTGAAAAGCGTAACAGATTGTGCCCTGTTTGTCGTAGCTGAAAACATCGCAGGTAAATAAACTACACTGCAGACTTCGTTCTATAGATTGATTTCGTGTGTTTGTAAATTAGCAAAGAAGAAGAAGCCTCTACTGATGATGCCAGATTCCACACAAGATTCTGAGATAATTGAAAAGCAACTACTTGAAATTCAGATTTGTACTGATCAATATAAAGAAAAGTGCAAACAAATTGAAAGAAATATCCAGGATCAATCTGTTTTTCATCAAAATTCAATGGTTCGGTGAGTATATATATTCAATTTCAAGGATTCAGTACAAATACAAAGGTAATTTTTAAGGAGGAGTCAGGAAGAGGCTACTCTCTCGGAAGAACGAAGGAAGACTGAAGAAAAAGTAAAGAAACTAATTGAAAGAAAACCAGACCTTTTTCCATCAGACGCAATTAGCTTACTCCAATCAGAATCACGCTTCATTGGCCCAGATGGACAATCATTTGAGACAGCAATGCTTCAACCCGAATCGACAATTCAAGTGAAAGATAAGCTTTCAGAAGGTTATTTATTATGCTTACTATAAGTAAGTTGATGTTTAGCAGACTTCATTTTATTTTTCTGTTTTGTCAATATAGGATTGAAAGAAGTATGGAAGGAAAAGCTCGCTACTACTCGAGATGCATACGAAAAGGTCGATGTATTTATGAAGCAGCAAGATCCTCTGGTGAGATTATTAGAAAGCATCGATGAGAACTACTACATTTCTATGGATGCGAGTAAATACCCCCTAACTGTTCAGGTGACACACACGTTATGAATTTTGGAGTAAATTTTTTTTTTAATTATTGGTTCCCAATTTGACTATTTTAGGCAGAGGGTAACATTGCCGCAGATTTGGAAAGTTGTTTTGATCGAATAGTTACAAAGTATGAAGCGATTAGTGGACTTTTTCCTAAAGGGGATTCTGGGTTTGTTAGGTCGGAGCATTCCTTGGAAAATATTTCTGAAAAAGTGGATAATTGTGTTTCTCGTGCGACTGAAACACTTGCCGCTTCCGCACTTCCAGTAACACGTGAAGATTTAGAGTTTGATATTCGAGTTGCGGAACTTGCTATAGACGGGTTTGATTGGAAGACCCTAATTCCAGAGAAATTTCGGGCTGCTACGGACATTGGTGGTTGTCTTGAGTGGACTCCTGTCAAACCACATAATTTTGCCAAAGTGACAGGACTCACTCCGAATTTTGACTGTGGAGTTAGTCTTCCCCCTACGAGAGAAACTAGAGTGAATCTCTTGAAGGAATCAATCAGACTCTCTGCAATGAAAGATCATGTGGAAGTTAAGAAACATGACAACATTCTTCAAAAAAAATCAGTTATTAGAGTAGTCAACTTTGGAAATTCCAAAAATCCGCATAATAGTACACCTGAACAGGATCGGATTGGAGCGTGTCAGCTTGATTTTGATGATGACATTTCTGTAGGACTTCTCGAAGCATCCATGGTTCAATTCAATTCATCAGTTCTATCAGAAATTGATTAAAATTCAATCCGAGTAAACAAATTTAGTCCACAACGGCTATATCTAAAAATAATCGTGTTTCTTGTACTTAAATGAATTTATGATAACTTTTCTATTTTTTTTTTTAAATTAGAAATTAAAAGTGAAATTATTGCAAATACAAAAATTAAAACACTTTATTTTTCACCACTTCACTTATGAGATCGAGGAATTTTACCGCAGGTCTGTTTTATCCGTTGTACGAAAGTCGGGCATATGAACATCCTGACACTGGAAAATTTTTTATGAAATTAGGGAGATGTCCTTGTTTTCATTATTTCATTTAACTTCTTTTTAGTTTTCTTAAGATTTTCATTAGGTTATCTTTAGGTTTCCTTCATTTATACAGGGGTCCGCAGAAATAAGTACACATCGAGGAAGTGAGTTAGATGTGAGTTAGCATGGAGTGAGATCGGGGGTTTTAACCCTTTAATTTTTTATACATGGCTTTTGTAGTTAAAACTTTCTCCATGTGTACTTATTTCTGCGGGACCCTGTATTTAGTTTATGGTTGCGGGACGGAAAATCACTAAGTTGCTGCCTCCTGTAGGGGTCAAAGGGAGGATTTTGAGACATTTTGTGAATTCTTCGAGGAGGGAACACAATTTAGGATAGGGGAAGAAATTTTAGCCTTTATACAAAATTTCAAANTAGTTAAAACTTTCTCCATGTGTACTTATTTCTGCGGGATCCTGTATTTAGTTTATGGTTGCGGGACGGCAAATCACTAAGTTGCTGCCTCCTGTAGGGGTCAAAGGGAGGATTTTGAGACCTTTTGTGAATTCTTCGAGGAGGGAACACAATTTAGGATAGGGGAAGAAATTTTAGCCTTTATACAAAATTTCAAAAATTTGAAACTTTGCAGAAGGTCGAAATTTCGGTCTTTTGGGATAAAGGTTAAAGAATTTGAGATAAAGGAGTAATATATTGTTGCAAAAAGTCTTAAGGCCGAAAGACTAAAGTACAAAGTTTTCACCCACCGCGGTGAAAGTTCAGAAAATGGCAAAAGTGAGAAAAAAATTCAATAAAACCGCAAGCGAAAGCTAAAGCCTAAAGGATAAAGATCAACTTTTAGCAGCATTTGTTTTCCAATTTCGGGCTAAAGGCTAAAGAAATTTGGATAAAGGACGAACTATAAGTTGCTACTTAAAAAGTTTTGTATAGTATTCAAAAGTTCCTTTGGATACGGAAGGTACGCCGTATGTGCGACGTATCCCGTACCTTAGATAAGGTAAGGATATGGTACATCGATGATTTTTCAATAAGATACGGGGTACTTTTACGGTATCCCGTAGGTAAGGGGTGTAACGAAAGTACGCCGTACCTTCAGGTACGAGGTACAGATTACGATATGGCAAGAATTTTTTATTAAGATAGGGCATATATCCAAAATGTTCACCTGTGCCACAGGTGGGCCTTTTGGATACACTTACCGTTGGGTACGGAAGGTACGCCGTTTGTACGGCGTACCTCGTACCTTAGATACGGTACAACAATAATTTTCAATAAGGTAATGGGTATGGTAATACTTCTTATATTTCAGGAGGTACAGGCCAGGGTACGGAAGGTAGGCCGTACCTTTAGGTAAGGGGTATATGGCTAGTAGCCATACCCCTTAGGCTACGATACGACAAACAAATTTTCTTAAGGTACGTCGTACCCAGAAATGCCCACCTGTGAGTCCAACTTTTATTCTTTACACTTTATAAAGGTTAATTAAACAAGAACGTTTACTTTTTTGTCTAAATTGTAAAGTGTAAGAAAGATACAGTTTACAACTGCCATTGTCAGCATTATTCAGGTAAACTTAATTGACCTTCACCTAATTACATTATTATAATAATCTGTATTATTTTTTACAGTAAAATCATTTAATCATTTTAATGACTGGAAACTGAACACACTATACACTAAGCAGATGAAAGTTATGAATTCGTGAGGACGGGGTATAAAAACCAACCTTGAAATATTACTTCATATTTCTGGTTATGAGGAAATGTGGACAGAATTACATAAACTCACAAAGTGAAACCCTCAGCAGGTAAAGACTCCAACACAAGTTGTGACTTGGTCAAATCCGTGTATATCTATCGGTATCGGCTGTGGCATAGGCATAAGTAGTGGGGAATATAACACTAAATTAACTCAAACTGAAGCGTTCGTTCGTCTTTTGTACCTGACAAGAAATGTTCAAATTAACCATACTAGGAATNAATTAACTCAAACTGAAGCGTTCGTTCGTCTTTTGTACCTGACAAGAAATGTTCAAATTAACCATACTAGGAATTGTAATAGCGGTAGTAGGAGTATTATACTACAACAGTCTTCACCAAATAGTGCCTGGACCGATTGTGTCAACTAAAAATGGTCCAGTTCAAGGGAAGATATCCAAAACAAGGGACGGAAAGGATATGTACGAATATTTTAACCTTCCTTACGCAAAACCACCAATTGGTAACCTACGCTATGAAGTAAGTCTTTTTAAATTTTGCTAAAAATCAAGCTGACTAGGTTGTACGTTAATGCCTAAATAATGATAACATTTCTATTTATAATTAGCCACCAAAGTCACTGGAGTCAACATGGACGGAAGTACGAGATGCAACTAAATCTTCACTCCCTTGTCTACAAATAAATTTGATAGTGAAAAAAACAGTGGGAAATGAAGACTGTCTTTATCTTAACATCTTTACTCCAAGTCCAAATGTAATCAATTACGTCTTCCTTCGATTTCTCTGTACTACTTGTTAGAATAATTATGTTGATAATTTATTAGCCTGATTCAAAGGGAAAATTGAGACCGACTTTCGTATGGTTCCACGGAGGTGCCTTTGTATTTGGAACAGCAGATATGTACAGAGGAAATTATTTCGTAGACGAAGACGTCGTGCTAGTTACTATAGGCTACCGGTTATCTTCTTTAGGTAAAAACTTACTTCTAATTAATATAACTTTGTAAGTTATTTAATTTACTCAATCTTACTAGAATTATAATTTCTTAAGGTTTCTTGAACACTGGTGATGAAGTAGTAAATGGTAACATGGGACTAAAGGATCAAACCATGGCATTAAGATGGATCAAAGAAAACATTGCCAATTTTGGAGGAGACCCCAACAACGTTGTACTCAATGGGGAGTCTGCCGGAAGTGCGTGTGTGCATCACCACATTCTATCACCAATGTCGAAAGGTAACCAATCGTAAAAAAATTGTGATTCTTGCTTATGAGTTTCATCAATGTGTGGATTATTATGTGTGTAGGATTATTTGCGAAAGGGATTGCGCAGAGTGGCGTTGGTAAGAATAATTTTAAGTTAAGTTTAAAAAAAATTTTTTTTAACAATTATACTTTTGACTTCACTAGCAATAAGTTCTTGGGCAATCAAAACAAATCCAGCAGAACAGGCTAAACGTTATGGTCGAAAAGTAGGCTGTCCTACTGAAAGTAGTCAGGAAATGATTGATTGTTTAAAACGAGCTTCTCCAGAACAACTTTTGGAAGGTCATAAGGAACTTATGGTGAGTTGAAGCAAAAAAAAAATTTTTTTTTTTATTCTAAGATTTCATTATTACATAGGAAACGTTGAAACATCCAGATGCATTTTTTGGTCCCACTATTGAAACGACCAAAGACGACAATACATTTATTAGCGAACATCCAATGGAATCACTTCGCAAAGGTCACTTTGATGGAATTCCTGTAATTCTTGGATACAACTCACATGAAGGTCTCCTGAGTGCCCCAAGTAATACTTTATAATCGTAGACTTTTATTAATCATCAAGGACGCCGTTTCTATGCATTTGCATAATCGAAACGAAGCAAATCTAATTGCTGATACTTAGGATCTTCACGATTTATTCAAAATGGAGCCGATTAACGCAATGTTAATTCGCATAATAACGCATAATCTCAACGTAAACGCATAATTTATTTTGCGTCGCACTCTTACAGCCTTTAGTACATTTTGTAACATCGTAAGAACACATTGTTGTTCGAATACCAATAATTTGACGATTTTATTTTATCGAACGGATTTAACCAATTTTATTTCAAAAAGTTTGCTAAATCTAGCAATATCTGGGTGCGTTTCTTTGTCGGGGATACTAAATTTTTGAAATTCATGGCTCTAATTCAACTTGTTTTCGATAAAGGAACGTCCGTGGTGCTCATATATATGCACACAAATTTTTTTGAAGGTATTGATGTGCATCAGAATCATTGATGTCANTCGATAAAGGAACGTCCGTGGTGCTCATATATATGCACACAAATTTTTTTGAAGGTATTGATGTGCATCAGAATGTCAATACAAGCTTTAAAATCAACGTGCATAATATCGCATAATTTTTTTGTAAATGCCGCATAATATTTTTAAATTTTACGCATAAAATGGGCGTGCTTGTTAATCATGAACCCAAGGCATAATTAAAATATTTCCGTTTGAATCAACAGCTATAGTCAGAGATGACATANCTTGTTAATCATGAACCCAAGGCATAATTAAAATATTTCCGTTTGAATCAACAGCTATAGTCAGAGATGACATACTTCTAGAAAAAATTAATCAAGACTTCAGCAAACATATGGGAAATTTTCTCATGTTTCCTAATAATGATCCAAAGATACTTAATAACGTTATGACTAAAGCAAAAGATTTTTATTTTGGACAAGGAGAACCGGTGAACTCATTTCAAAAATTTGAAAATTATACTAACCTTGTTACAGGTAAATTTTTATTTTTTATAACTTTTTATTAACTTTATAACCTCTAGTTATATTGTTTACAAATTTTTATGTTTGACTTTTTTCAAGATTATTTTTTTGCCAATGATCTCTATAAAACTGCAAAGGAGATACATTCACAAGTCTCTCCAGTGTACCTTTACTATTACGAATTCAAGGGACAGTTTACACTAGCTAATGTATTGCTAGCACTCAAAGGGAAGTATCCTCTCGCTGTTGAATTTTTCATATTCAAAGCCAAAAAATGGTATCGTAAAACAATTCTTGGAGAGGATGACCTTCACCATGGTGAGAAATTTTTTATATACTTTTGCATAATAAGCTTGATGAATAATATAAGTCANTTCTTGGAGAGGATGACCTTCACCATGGTGAGAAATTTTTTATATACTTTTGCATAATAAGCTTGATGAATAATTATAATTTATGATGATTTTTTAAATCAACTAAATGATATTTCTCTCCTTTTTTTTTCTACAGGTGCATGCCATTCGGTAAGCATACTGACTTTGCTCATTCCAACATAACATCAAACAGTTACCCTTGTATACTTCATGAAAAAGTATCACTTTCATTTACATTTCAATTCCAGTTCATTTCAACTTCATTTCAATTTTTAGTAACCATGTAGACTTCCTGAGCAAATATAACTTCATTTTCATTTCAGCTTCCTTTCAACTTCGTCTAAATTTTTCATTTCAGGAAGTCTACAATGGTAAATTGAAATCAAAAGTAAGAAAATGTACTTACAAATTGTGGTTATCCGGGAACTAATATCGCGCCAAAAGTTGCACTTTAAATAAGTTTTTCTTATTTCTCTTAACCATTTTAAATTACAAATTCAGATTTTAAATTAAGTGAACAGAAATTGAGTTTAAATTTTTTAAATAGCGGTAGTTTTATGGTTTGGGGAAACGTGAGGTTTCAATTCTCTTCCACTTCAAGAAAAGTTGACGGGTAGTCAACTTTTCAAGAATTGAAAATTTTCAAGTAAATTGAAACTCCCATGCCGTTCCCGTGAAGTATACATGCATAAAAAATTGAAATGAAATGGAAGTGAAGGAGTCAGAAATTGAAAGGGAAGTGATATTTTTCAATTCCGAGTCTACATGTAAAATCTTGAAATGGAAGTGATAACTTTCAAGAAAATTGATGCTTCCATGATCCTGTCAGGAAGTATACAACAGGGGTTATTCTTTTAAAGTTATAAATATAACTTTATATTAAATCTCTAACAAATATTTTATATTTTAGGATGAACTAGCTTTATTTTTCAAGTTGGATGGATTATATGACATGGGAACTTCACACGTAGATTATGAAATGTCTAAGAAATTAGTTAAACTATGGGCCACATTTGCCCGTGGAGTTAAACCAATTAAATTTCGAGGCGTGGAATGGGAGCCAATACAGAAAGACAAAGAACTCAAATATATAGTACTGGATAATGAAAGCAAGATGGTGACACAACCTCATAAGGACAGAATTGATTTCTGGAACACAATTCAATCATCCAGTGAGCATTGACACTACTAGGATATATCTAAGTTAAATTTAACATCATGACTGGTCAAGAACCTATCAAATTTTAAGAATTAGGGTAATAGATAGATTGAATCTATTTATTTATCTATAGCATTCCTTGCCTAAACAGCTGCTTTCAATAATAATTATTTAATTATTCACAAGGGCTCAAATATTTAGTAAAAATATTATTATGAAATTAGGTAATTTCCGTTAGTTTTTTTCAAATCTGTTATCTGTCATATTCATAAGCACCTTAACAACATCTTTTAGACCTTAAACTTAGTGACTATAAAATTTTTATGATTTCGATGTTAATGACAGAGGTAGTAGGGTTATAACCTTTTTGTAGTGCCTAAGGATACGGAAGTCTACACATGATTATGAAATTTACCAAAACGGAAATGAAAGAAGACACTCAGCCATCAAGGATTAGGTCATACATCGTAACTTTATACGTATAAAGATAGAAAAATCCTGTTTGAGAAGCTTAGTTCATAGGGTTCATGTATCTTATAAATTTTTAGCAGCGGAGAAAGTTAGCGCGATAGCATTTGGGGTATTGTCATGTACAAGGTACTTTTATCGAGTAACTCGTTTGATATCCTCTTAAGCCTGTAAGTCTTTTGTTGTTTTGTTACATGATCACTTCACTTCCTTCCGATGATTATGTGATCATAAAATTTTTGGAGAAAGTTTTTATAAATTTATAATTGTTGAGGTTATATAAAATGAAGGAAGACCTGTTTCGACCTTTACTTGGTCAGTAGGTTGTCTCCAACACAAGTACCAAGGCGAAGGTAAGTAAGTATTTTAGTTAAATTATTGTTTTCAGATATTAGCTCAAATGTAACTTAGAAAAATCCATTACATTTTGATTTGAAAAAATTATAAAAATTTTTTATAAATTATTATTATTTTAGATGAACGTTGGGAAGGTTTTGGTTGCAACGCTCATCAATTTCAGCCTAATTTCATTTACTGTTGGACATGGAAGCAGTTTAGGTTTTGTGGCTCCACTTTTACCAGTGGCAACAATTACTGGAAATGCTGGACTTCTCACTGCTGGACTCACAGGAGCTGCTTTGCTTAAATTGAAAGCTGCTGCTGCCATTGCTTACTGGCTTTCTATTAGGAAACACAAGTTCCGTAAGTTTTTTTTTCTTCTTTTTAACTCCATTTTGTAAATTATGAACAAAAAAAAAATGTCAAAGTTATAATTAACGATTTTTTAGACAAAGCAGGGGGATGGCGTTGGGGTTGGGATGATAGACGTAGAAGACGTCGTGAAACGGAAATGACAAAAGAAGACAAAGTATCTAAAAGTGAAAAAATATTGACAGAAATTGTTGATATGTCAAAATATGATCCTTCATTGGATGAAGTTCTACAATATGACCAATTGGGATGCGGTATGAGACTTGTTTGTGAATTGTCAGCAACTCCAGATACATCACTCATGGAGGACGAAAAGCTTATTTTGGATCTTTTTGGGTAACTTTTTTATAATATATACTAATATACAGTGTGTTCAAATAAGAAGGCGAAATTTTGAGAAATCAAAAATTGGTTCTACTGTAGAACCAAAAATGAAAAAAAAAATCTGAACACTTTCACCAACACAATTTAATCGAATATTTCAACACCAAGAAGCAATAATTTTTGGCCGGAATTTAGTTGGTAAAGTACAAAACCTGAGCACAGCTGTCATCAACTTAAATCCCGCCAAAAATCTTTGTTTTTTGGCATTGAAATATCTGATGGAATTGTGTTGGTGAAAGTTCTGTTTTTTTTTCTTCATTTTTGGTTTTATGTACAGTATGCCACACATTTTCACACATTATGAACTGCTCAAGCTACTGAAAATCGTTACAACGAAAATTTAGTTAAATTTTCATAGTTTAAAAGTGTGGAAAGAGCCTAATTTGTGAGAGTTTTGAAAACTCTCACAAACTCTTGTCCCGGATTTTCGCCTTCTTATTTGAACACCCTGTATATATTTTATTATTATGAATTATTCTCTACACGAGATCTTTAAAAGACCTACCAAATTTCAAGATACGATATCATTTTTTTCGTAAATTTTTAAACTAAAAACTGAAATTTCACCTCATTTTAATACCTTGTTTGTTTCAATGTTTAAAAAAAAAAATTTCTAAAAATTTCTGTTGTTGTGTTGGAAATACGCATGCGCTCTAACAATATGCGGAAGTCTCAAAATTACATAACTTTAATCATAAACAAAGAACTTATTACCTCTCTCAATCCAATGACTCTAATTAACCCCTACTTTATTGTTATCATCTGAAAATGAAAGTGGTTTGACTAGTTGTAGTCCAAATGCGAAAATTCCCATATCACATAACAAAATTTTAAATTACCAAATCACTTTCTAATATTAACCATATTATGTCATTATTATGTTTCCTTTCCTTCTGTTTTTTTGTCGAGTTTTATTAATTACAAAAAATGAAAGTTTCAAATTCGGATGGAAAACCGAAATAACCTTACTGTAACTTGACTCCCACTCCATAGGTTTCTTTTTATATGTAAAATTATCTAATTTAAATTAAATTTTTTAATTTAAAGACGTGATGGGAAAGTACCTAATGCAGAAAAAGCATCACGTGGAAAACTTAGTTACAGTTATGCAGCCCTACTTGGTTCACATTCAGAAGACAACAAAGTTTGTTCAAATGTTTACGGACGGTGTCCATACTCAGCATCTCAGATCATGTACTCTTTACGTGATATTACCATTTAGTTTCTTTCAATTGAACACAATGAAGGGATTGTTATGAATACAACGCATTTTTGTAATAATGAGCTTGAATGATTGATGGAATGAGTGAGTATGGTGTGAATTTGATATTTGCGTGAATNATGGAATGAGTGAGTATGGTGTGAATTTGATATTTGCGTGAATGTATTCAGTATTTCAAAAAAATTTAATGTGTGGCTCTGTATGGTTGTTTTGTGTGTGAATGGGATGAATTTTGAAGTTACTGACGCTGAATGGAATTTTTATAAACTCTAAAATTTTGTTATTCTTATATAAAGTAAATTTGTGAATGCTTNTCTTTCAATTGAACACAATGAAGGGATTGTTATGAATACAACGCATTTTTGTAATAATGAGCTTGAATGATTGGTGGAATGAGTGAGTATGGTGTGAATTTGATATTTGCGTGAATGTATTCAGTATTTCAAAAAATTTTAATGTGTGGCTCTGTATGGTTGTTTTGTGTGTGAATGGGATGAATTTTGAAGTACTGACGCTGAATGGAATTTTTATAAACTCTAAAATTTTGTTATTCTTATATAAAGTAAATTTGTGAATGCTTNTACTGACGCTGAATGGAATTTTTATAAACTCTAAAATTTTGTTATTCTTATATAAAGTAAATTTGTGAATGCTTAGATACTGGAGTGGTTCCTAAAAATTCTAATCCTTTATCCTTAAATAATTTAGAAGAAAATGGCTTTTAGCGTATGAATGTGTAAAAAAATTTTAATATAACTGAGTCTTACAATCAGTTTTCCAACAAAAATCAAAGATTTTGCCAAATAAGTTTGAAAATTTTTTTAATTATTCAAATCTACTTGGTTCAATTTATTTGTTCTTGGGGTATACTTATTGAAAGACTAGGTAATAGTGTATATGCTTCCAAGTTGCAACTTATAAAGTTTGCTAGAAATTTATTTTAAATTTAACGAGTATTATGTTATGTTATGGTCATTGTTGAATGAGATAATTTGTATGAATGTGGTGTTAATGTTCACTGTAAATTTAAATTTTAGTTGCGTTTCATAAAAAAAAAACGGGACTTCTTTATACTACAACAATGTTATTCAACAATTGACCTTTAAGGTTGAATTCTGGGGGAGACTGAGGATTACAATTTATGTCAAATTAATTATTTAAGCTTTAGAATAGATAAANAAGGTTGAATTCTGGGGGAGACTGAGGATTACAATTTATGTCAAATTAATTATTTAAGCTTTAGAATAGATAAAAAAATATGAAATTATGTTAAGTATTTTGTATAATCTATTACTAACTATTATATTTCAAATCTTCCCTACATTTGTTTTGGCTTTAACATTGAATCTACTTTATTTTANTCTATTACTAACTATTATATTTCAAATCTTCCCTACATTTGTTTTGGCTTTAACATTGAATCTACTTTATTTTAAAACCAAAGTAGTGGAAGGTTCAAAGCTATACCACAACCAATCAAAACCCAACAGCCATTTCTATTTTTTTGTGAAAATCTAGTCAAAAATGTCACCAGATTAATTTTAGGTTTAATTGAATATATCAGGGAATTTTTTTTTTGCCAGTTAAATAAGAAGCTGAAATATCAGACCTATGTTTTTGCTTATAAATTGTTGAATTCATTAAAAATGAAAAAAAAAAAANATAAGAAGCTGAAATATCAGACGTATGTTTTTGCTTATAAATTGTTGAATTCATTAAAAATGAAAAAAAAAAACTGTATTAGCAGTATAACTGTTTAGTAAGTAATTACCTGTACTTATTTTTGAACAAGTGAAGANAAAAAAAAAAACTGTATTAGCAGTATAACTGTTTAGTAAGTAATTACCTGTACTTATTTTTGAACAAGTGAAGAATAATAATAATTATTATTCATATGGTTGAAGCTCGTTGAAGTGTTTGAATATCCAAATCAACAAGAAGCTTATTATCAATCTTTTTACTTTTCCCTGTATACCGAATGAGTTTGTGATCCACAAATTCAGTGAGCAATGTCCGAAGTCCCATCTCATTATGAGCTACAAATGATTCTCGACACTTTCGTGCCAATTCCTGAAACGGTATTCCAGGAAAATCCTTTGTTTTGGTATGACCTGATGCTGTCATTGATTTCAACTGAAGATCTACCAAAATCCCAAAAGCTTTCCTTGCATTCACCGTTAGAGACTTCAACACATGTTCAAGTGAGCTTTTTGTGGTTTGATCTTCTTTAATTTCACTAAAGATGCTTCGTTTACAACGTAGCTCAGTGTCATATGGGGAAAAAGTTGTACAATTTATCCAATACAAATTCAGCGAAATAATTTGGTTTTGATCCATGGCTAAAGTAAAAAAAAATAGTCAAGGAGCAACAAAAGTGTAGTAAGTAGTACTATTTATTACATTCACTACCTTACCCAAGGTTGCGTTTATATGATCAACTGTTCCAATGATATGAATAAACTTGATGCGAGACAAAGAGCAAAGAATATTGAATAATTTTGGTTGATTCATTGCAAATCTGTCCAAACTGTGAACAAAGAAGAAGACACTAGGATGTTCCATACGAGCTAAGATACTATACATGTCCCTAAAAATTACAAATAAGAACGTGAATGGATTTCAACTAATTACTAACTTACTGTATTAGAAAAATAATTTTTTTTTTGATTTTCCTTACTCAGCCATAGCAAGAATGTTGTTCCCAGCAGGCGGTAATAGCTCGTCAGAATCCAATGATTCCCAAAATCCAAGAAGTAGCTGAAAATAGACAATTTAAAATCAAGATTCATCCAAGTGTTAGCAAAGTTGAGAGGAAAATAAATGATAACAATGAANAAATTACAAATAAGAACGTGAATGGATTTCAACTAATTACTAACTTACTGTATTAGAAAAATAATTTTTTTTTGATTTTCCTTACTCAGCCATAGCAAGAATGTTGATCCCTGCAGGCGGTAATAGCTCGTCAGAATCCAATGATTCCCAAAATCCAAGAAGTAGCTAAAAATAGACAATTTAAAATCAAGATTCATCCAAGTGTTAGCAAAGTTGAGAGGAAAATAAATGATAACAATGAANAAAATAGACAATTTAAAATCAAGATTCATCCAAGTGTTAGCAAAGTTGAGAGGAAAATAAATGATAACAATGAATAAGTTACCTTACGTGCATTCAGTTTAGGAAATAGACCATTTATATCAATTACTAGAAACTCATCGACAAAAACTTTAAATCTTCGAAGAATAGATTCTTTGGAACCGTAGCCATGTAAGATAATATTAAAATTTTCTCTATAAAGAAACAAATCAAATCCATATGAGAATTGAGAATAGGTTTAAACTTTCGTTCCGTTATTACTTATACCTCAAAATAAAGATCCAATGAGGGAATTCCTTTGCAATGTCATTTTCTAAATTTTCTATTTCCTCTTCATGGTTCCGAGTAATGGATGCTGTACTAAAAGATTGAGACAGAGTTGCAAGTTCTACTGTCACTGAGAAATTGGAAGTTGATCGTTCTGGAAGTTGCTCTTCGCCTGTTTTCCCAGTTCGATTACCCTTTCTTGGTTTTCTTGTGAGTACCGGTTCTATCTTTTTCTTCTTGTACTTGACACGTTGAGCAGCTAAGAAATAGTTTTCAGGATTGCATTGGACATTTCCATCTGGTGGGTCCGGATACTCTCGTACCTGACGATTTTCTATGTCAAAAAAAAAAAACAAAAAAAAAAACACGCAACATGATGGTGATTTCCTTTGTTCTTATTAAAATTTAAGATAATCCGTCGCAAACCTTTGATTTTCAATAGATCATCCTCTCTGAGTGCCTCCAGACTATCATTTGTACCATCTCCTACCTGGTTTATTTTCGATTTGGAAAACTCATCTTCATCTTTGTCATCTTCATCAGAAGTATAAATCTCGGCATCGGATTCACTGTCCGAGCTAATCTCAAATATATTTGAAATGAAATTTCTTGAAGAGGAAAGACTTCCTTTAGAAAATGAAAAACGAATTTAGAATTCTTGTCATTGGCTACCTTAGGACAGTAAGGTTAAATTATAGAACTCAACCATAAAGTGCACGAGAAATTTCTAAGTTTTCTTTTTACCATTAATGAGGGGAACAAAAAATGTTTAAAAGGTCTGATTGATTACCAATTCGGCGACTTCTGCGAAGTTGATGTAAGTCTGGCTCATTATCGTCATCATCAGCCATTGCAACGATTGGAAATTAATTTTGTGTATANCGAAGTTGATGTAAGTCTGGCTCATTATCGTCATCATCAGCCATTGCAACGATTGGAAATTAATTTTGTGTATACCTTATTTGAACCAGCTTCCTCTTCCCGCTTCGTTTAACCTTAAAATAAACTTAAAATTTTTATTTATTTACTCAAGTTGAAAATTCTTTACTTATAATTCACCCAATTCATCCATCATAAGTAATGTTGGAGATGGGCATTTAATAGTTTCAATTTCAATGGTGAGAATTAGGGAGTTTTGTGTGAACCTATTGTTAAAATTTAGACTAGTGTTCCACATGGCTCAGCTTTTGGCGTGAGCCAGAGCGACTGGCTCAATGAGCCATGGCTCATGGCTCACCCGAGCGGTGAGCCAGCTCNAAAATTTTTATTTATTTACTCAAGTTGAAAATTCTTTACTTATAATTCACCCAATTCATCCATCATAAGTAATGTTGGAGATGGGCATTTAATAGTTTCAATTTCAATGGTGAGAATTAGGGAGTTTTGTGTGAACCTATTGTTAAAATTTAGACTAGTGTTCCACATGGCTCAGCTTTTGGCGTGAGCCAGAGCGACTGGCTCAATGAGCCATGGCTNAAAATTTAGACTAGTGTTCCACATGGCTCAGCTTTTGGCGTGAGCCAGAGCGACTGGCTCAATGAGCCATGGCTCATGGCTCACCCGAGCGGTGAGCCAGCTCATGAGCCATGGCTCTGGCTCCGCACTTTTGTTGAGCTGGCTCATGAGCCAGAGCCATGGCTCAACATAAAAAAATTTTTTTTTCCTATTAATATGCACATTTTGCTAAAAGTGAGAATGACCTAGTGAGAATAAGCCAATACAAATCATAATTATGAACTGGCTAAAGGCAAATTGACTTTCAGTGACTAAAAATTCCGAAAATTAAAAAAAAAATGAATGATTTGGAAGAAAAAAAATGAAAATTTAGGAAAAAAGTGGAAAANAAATGAATGATTTGGAAGAAAAAAAATGAAAATTTAGGAAAAAAGTGGAAAAATTTAGGGGAAAAGTTGAGCCATTGAGCCATGGCTCACAAGTTTTGTTGAGCTGGCTCATGAGCCATGGCTCTGGCTCAAAATTGCTATATGAGCCGGAGCCATGCACTGGCTCTGGCTCAGAAATTTTCGTGAGCCAGCTCGAGCCAGAGCCAGAGCCAGAGCCATTGAGCCAGCTCATGAGCCAGAGCCATGCGAAACACTAATTTAGACTGTCTATGAGTATTTTTTTTTTCTATTAAATTATTTTAGATTATTTATGTATTTTGTATTAAAAAATTAGTTGTATGTTTAGTAATTTTATTCTTTTTCCTTTCTTACTAATTATTCTAATTAGTAGGATTAGTTTAGCTGATGTTAAACACAATTCCTTTGTCCTATAATACAATAATAATTTCCCTTTAGGTACGCTACGATTGTGTTCTTAAGGTNTTAAAAAATTAGTTGTATGTTTAGTAATTTTATTCTTTTTCCTTTCTTACTAATTATTCTAATTAGTAGGATTAATTTAGCTGATGTTAAACACAATTCCTTTGTCCTATAATACAATAATAATTTCCCTTTAGGTACGCTACGATTGTGTTCTTAAAAGTATACCTTATATAGAAAATTGGAATACCCATTGTTGATATTGGTTGNTGTAAAAGATAATTCAATTAAAACTATTCGCAATATTGACAATTTGGTGTTTCGTTTTTCAGGACATTTGTTCATTGTTTATCCGTCATGCGAATACCAGTGGCCAGCTCGATTCCCGGACTTAAATCCACTCGATTACTTTTTTGGGGGTATATGAAGTCAATTTTTAATCCTCAACTGAAGGATCGGATTCAGAACTTTGTTGATACTTTAAATAACAATCCGCAGATGCTACAGAACGTTAGAAGGGCATTTTATTACCGCCATGGCTATTGCATTGAAATTGATGGGGGTCATTTTGAGCATATGATAAACTAATTTAGTGTACAGACCAATCTTTAAAATTACCTCTAAATTCCAAAGGAAATTAATAAATTGTTTGCCCATTTGTGTAAGTTTGGGAGGGTGCTGGTAGGAGTGTGGGGTATCCCCTGTCAGTTGTTATTGCCTGTCCCTGTATATAAACCCAGGGGCCAGGTTTCGAATCCTGGACATCATTCCAATTCTAGCTTTAGCTTGAGTAACACATTAGTTAATCTTTAGTAGAAAATTGGAATACCCATTGTTGATATTGGTTGGCTCCAGGGTTCTTGTTTTATTTAATTTTTGTGAATAAAAATCGATTTAATCGATTATTTTGATTTAAATTAAAAAAATCATGATTTAAATCACAACTTAAAAAACCATCAAATCCATCCACTGCGAAGAGTTGATGTTCATTTCATAGTTACTCGAAATTTATTTTTCAAGTGTGCTTAGTTTTTGTGGCACTTGGAGTACAAAATGGTCAATAAGAGACCTTGAAAAGAGACAAAGAACAGATTTCCTTTCTTTTAAATTCTCAGAAACGTTTTCAGCCTAGTCTCATTAGCTGCCAAATGTTTTTTTATTTTTTTCCTCTGTTGTAAAAGAGCGAGTACGATACTTTTACTACTTAGATTTAAAACATTGGTTAAAAAAAATCAATTGATTTAAATCATTTTACCCTGGTTGACTCATTGTTAAGCAAGTTTATCTTGCAACTACTATTTCGAAAATTTATTTATTAAATAAATTTTTTATTGTTTCTTATTGTTCCATTTCTAAGGTCTATTGAATAAGGTTTTAGTTTTGACCACAGGTGGGCGATTTAGGTATGGCGTAACTTTGGGTACGGCAGGTACGCCGTACCTCGTACCTAAGTTACGGTTACGGTTACGGTATTGCCCCAATTTTTTCCTTAAGGTACGGATACGGGTAAGGTACGGATGATTTAATTTCTAAAGGTACGGGAAACGGGATACGTAGATACGCCGTACCTTAACGTTACGGTTACGGGTACGGTACGGCATGTTAAGCTAAAGGTATGGAGGTACGCCGTACCTAATTGACAGATGTGTTGTATTAATTTTTTCAGAATTTTTTACGAGAGGGATTTTGAACATTGGATAAATTTTTTTCTTTAATTTTTTTTTCATTTACTAATAATAATCAAAGTCCGGTTATAAAGGGAGCGGGATCGGCATAGTGAGCAAATTTTTTTTTGTCAGAGGAGCAAGAGCGGAGGCCGGATTTTTATTTCTGTTATGTGCGATTGTTTCTGTAAAAGAGCGGGGACGATAATTTTTTGAGGATGGGGGGAGCGAGTGAGTGATCTACAATTCAAAGAAACTGAATTGGAAGCTCCCCACGTTCCATGTGAGGCGTCTTATTTCTTGTCACTCTCTTGGTCTAGCAAATTACATTCCAAGCACAGGTGGAGTATGCCACATCTCACTTCCTAAATTTTAAACTTTGCTCTCAATGCTACAAATTTTTAAACACAGCTCAGCCTTGTGTACGAAATTCAAGACTTAAGGCCAATTTATACTCAATCCGACAAGTGATCCGTCACGACAAATCGACCTAACGACTGGAACTTGTCGGGACGGTAGGTAATTTATACTCTTACAACAGCTCAAAAATCTGTCGTTACTCCTTTCCGTTCCGACAAAAAACTCTTCCGCCAAATATTAAACATGTTTAATATTTGACGGATCGGTCATCCGTCAAAGTTCTCTGCCAAAGGGCGCGAATCATTTTGATTTAAAAATTTGAAATGTTAAATAGTAATTAAGAAAATTATTACAATTTGAGAGTCTATTTTGTAAAATTTTAACCTCTTTAATTATTAGTAAAAAATTCAGATTGTAATAAATGTCAGATAACGTAAAAAAGTTAGCAGCAAAACGTCAGTCTAAGAAGTTAGGTCAGGGGAAGGTTCTATTTGTTTCACAAATGAGCAGAAGGAACAATTGATAAGTTTGATTGAAGTGAATTATCCTCATGTTTACAACAAAAATCAGCAAGATTTTCATGATCATTCAAAAAAGACGAACAGTTGGGAAGAACTAGCGAAGGTGTTCGGAACCAGCGGTAATCATCACCTCATTGAAAATTATTTGTTGATAAAAATTATTTATTAATTAATATAATATAAAGAGACTGTGGTAAAGGCGGTCTGGGCTACTTTGAGGGATCAATTTTCTCGATATCTTCGACAGCTGGATTCACCAAATATTCACCAGATACTCCCCTTCGGTTTTTCTAGCTCGAAATATATTCCTCATATACATAGTACGCGACTTCTTTTGTTTTAGATTGCGTAGAAGTAATAAAGCGGCTACTTTTCGTCTTTTGGAATGATTCATTATAATTAAAAATGCACAAAAATTTATCTTTGCTAATAAATTCGGAATGTATTTTAAATTCAGTTTACCCGCTTCATTTTCTCCTAAAACATNAAAATTTATCTTTGCTAATAAATTCGGAATGTATTTTAAATTCAGTTTACCCGCTTCATTTTCTCCTAAAACATCAGCGGTTTGTTGTCGGTGGAGTATAAATTGACATCCGCCAAATCTACTTGCAAAAAAGGTGTTGCGGAAAAAATTCCGTCAAGACAAAATGACGTGTCGGATACATTTTGACGTGTCGGAACGCTTACGTAAGAGTCTAAATTGGCCTTTANGTCAAGACAAAATGACGTGTCGGATACATTTTGACGTGTCGGAACGCTTACGTAAGAGTCTAAATTGGCCTTTAAGGCTCATTTCTTCGGTAAAACAGCGCTAGCGCTCTCTCCAGTTAAGTAAATCACCGTCGCTCCTGAAATATAAAAAGCGGGAGCGGCAACAGTAGCTAACAAGCCACTAAAGATATTTTTAATGGAGAAAATCGGTCCGGCCACAAGTCGACCAAATTCCGCTCAAGCTCTCACACCTGAAAAGTTTCCCTCCGCTGCTACTACTTTTTCAAAAATTTTTTTTGATATTTTATATTTGTTTGGTTGTGTAAATATAACATATCCTAAATATAGTAATAATATTTAAATAATTACTGTAATTGGGTACATAAATATTTATTAATAATCTAGTGACAGGTGGTCATCCTTGTCTCAACGGGTTTTGCAATATTTTCATATCTTTGCATTAAGGTACGGGGTACGCCGTATCTTTAGGGTACGGCTCCGGTTACGATACGGGGGAAAATTTTTGCTTAAGGTACGGATACGTGCGAGGTACGGCATCAATTTGTCTCAAGGTACGGTTGCGGTAAGGTACGGCAATATTTATTTCTTAAGATACGGGGTACAGAGATACGCCGTACCTTTAGGTTACGGTTGTACGGTATGGCAAGATATTTTTTGTTACGGAGTTACGTCGTACCCAAATCGCCCACCTGTGGTTTTGACTTTAATTTCAATTTTATTAAAGTTCAATTAAGTTAATTTGTTAATTAACAATGAATACGAGGTTACATTCGGAACAACTACGTCCAACTAAATTAAAGTAAGTTGGTCGTTGTGACCAGAGTCCTAAACAATTACAATTCAAATACCATTACAAAGATTCAATTGCAAATACCTAACAAAGTTTTTTGGCTATGCGTACCTGGCAAATTTTAACTAGTTGATATGTTCAAGTAATAGAAACAAGTTTGAACAGGTTTGCGGGGTGTGGCAACACGGCAGGTTTAGGTCAGAGGTCGGTTAGAATACTTAGGTTGAAATGTCCGCTTAGTTTAGCAACACCGCTGACTTAGGTTAGTGGTCGGTGGCTTTCAGGGGTTGTATGTGACCGAGTTCAACTGTGGAGAATGAGATTACTTAGGTTCTTGGGTGACTGTGTTCTAGGAAATACTTAGGGTCTTCCATCCCACTTATGCTCCAAGAGTTAGGGTGTTTTATCGGTAAAAAATAAATCTTGGGTTCTTTAAGGTGGATGTGTGGCCGAGTTCAACTGTGAGGTTTTTATCATATCGTACTATGTACTCCACACCACCACCAGTCCCTTAACCTTCCCCATGAACTCTCCCATGTCTAGATAATTGAGTCATTAAAAAATGGAATGACTATTCTAAAGTCTGAACAGTGTACATTTTACATACAATTTTACTTTTGTAATTCGCATAATTAGAAAGAATTTTTACAACGAAAAAAAGTTCTGAAAGTTTGTTACTCTAATCGTAAGTGATATTCAGTCAGGCCCTCCATCTTCTCACAAATCTCTTCATACTGCTTCTTCCTTTCTTCGACGACGGTATCAATCTCTGCCATGTTCGGTGGCAAGACTTTAGTAAACTCAAGTTCACTTGCAAGGTCATTCATATTGCCATACAGTACCTCGATTTCCGCCATCGCTTCGTCAATCTTAGGTCCTGTGCAAATGGAAACCAGTGTCTCTACACGACTGTAGGTATTCTGAAAAATAATATGACAGTAAATTGTTACTGTTGGTTAATTCTTANCCGGTAAGGTACGGCAATATTTATTTCTTAAGATACGGGGTACAGAGATACGCCGTACCTTTAGGTTACGGTTAAGGGTACGGTATGGCAAGATATTTTTTGTTACGGAGTTACGTCATACCCAAATCGCCCACCTGTAGTTTTGACTTTAATTTCAATTTTATTAAAGTTCAATTAGTTAATTTGTTAATTAACAAACAATGAATACGAAGTTACATTCGGAACAACTACGTCCAACTAAATTAAAGTAAGTTGGTCGTTGTGACCAGAGTCCTAAACACTTACAATTCAAATACCATTACAAAGATTCAATTGCAAATACCTAACAAAGTTTTTTGGCTATGCGTACCTGGCAAATTTTAACTAGTTGATATGTTAAAGTAATAGAAACAAGTTTGAACAAGTTTGCGGGGTGTGGCAACACGGCAGGTTTAGGTCAGAGGTCGGTTAGAATTCTTAGGTTGAAATGTCCGCTTAGTTTAGCAACACCGCTGACTTAGGTTAGTGGTCGGTGGAAATACTTAGGTCGGTGGCTTTCAGGGGTTGTATGTGACCGAGTTGAACTGTGGAGAATGAGATTACTTAGGTTCTTGGGTGACTGTGTTCTAGGAAATTCTTAGGGTCTTCCATGCCACTTATGCTCCAAGAGTTAGGGTGTTTTATCGGTAAAAAATAAATCTTGGGGTCTTTAAGGGGGATGTGTGGCCGAGTTCAACTGTGAGGTTTTTATCATATCGTACTACTCCACCACACCACCACCAGTCCCTTAACCTTCCCCATGAACTCTCCCGTGTCTAGATAATTGAGTCATTAAAAAATTTAGATGCGAATGGAATGACTATTCTAAAGTCTGAACAGTGTACATTTTACATACAATTTTACTTTTGTAATTCGCATAATTANAATGGAATGACTATTCTAAAGTCTGAACAGTGTACATTTTACATACAATTTTACTTTTGTAATTCGCATAATTAGAAAGAATTTTTACAACGAAAAAAAGTTCTGAAAGTTTGTTACTCTAATGGTAAGTGATATTCAGTCAGGCCCTCCATCTTCTCACAAATCTCTTCATACTGCTTCTTCCTTTCTTCGACGACGGTATCAATCTCTGCCATGTTCGGTGGCAAGACTTTAGTAAACTCAAGTTCACTTGCAAGGTCATTCATATTGCCATACAGTACCTCGATTTCCGCCATCGCTTCGTCAATCTTAGGTCCTGTGCAAATGGAAGCCAGTGTCTCTACACGACTGTAGGTATTCTGAAAAATAATATGACAGTAAATTGTTACTGTTGGTTAATTCTTAAGATAAGTTAATTTAAACTCACCATTTCAGCATCAATATGAGCGACATATGACAAGTTTGCAAGTTCCATTTCTGTTTGACATGCAGTGCTCACTCCTTCGCGACAACTCTGAAGCTTCTCGTTCATAGCTACCGTATTTTCTTTTATTTCTTTCGTAAAACTTTTAATCTTTGTCCGATCTCCAGCCAATCCAGCTACTTGTGATTTCAGAGAAGCCAGAAGTTTTTGCCTTCCCAGTAGTCGCTGGTTTCGAATAGCAAGTTCTGATCCAATACTAAGAGTTGTTGTTTCGCTTGGTTCCAATGCGGAGAAGTATTTTGCCAAAGTTGTGATTATTGAATCCTCAGTGAAATCTTTTGCGTTCTGGTACATATCACTAGTGGAATCAATTCTACGCAATTCCAATATCGAAGAAGACATTTCTTCCCGTTTCCATTTGGAAACGTCGCTGACTTTCAACTCATCTTCTAAAAGTTCCTTTTGAAATCTTCCAACGACATCTGGGGTCACTGCGCTTTTCTCTGAGAACTTTGGGGTATGAGCAGTGGGTTCTACGGGAATGCTAGTGGATGGCTTATGAGACGTTGCGACAAATACATCATTCCAGAATTCCGAGTTTGACATGGTAGAAATCAAATCCACTGATAAAACCAAAGGAATGTAGATTGTAGAGTGATCTGAAACATTAAAAATCAAGGTTTAACTCAAAGATACAGACAGATTAAAAAAAAAACGAGAATTCCTAGAAAATTCTTGGAATTTTTGTTGATTATTGAATTTATATCTCTATGAATAACTTAAGATATACATTGCTGATCTGATCGAAAGTAGANCAAGAATTCCTAGAAAATTCTTGGAATTTTTGTTGATTATTGAATTTATATCTCTATGAATAACTTAAGATATACATTGCTGATCTGATCGAAAGTAGAGAATCTGGTGTTTCATCTGCAGCTGCACTAGCCTATTAGCTTTCCTTATTTGCTACAAATAAAAATCAAAAAAGGCCGTGGAAGAAATGCCAATTTCAGATGTTGATTTTGAAAATCAAAAAATCTTCGCTTCCATGAGTAAACAGTTGTTGTCAAACACGGTTAAAACAGTATTTACTGTATCTAAACTCGACAACTTTCAAATACTTGAATCATGCTTAAATTTGTCAAAGGGTACAAATTCAACCTAAACTGAGGCACCTGTTATTTCCATAAATGACCTACTCTCGAACCAAATAGCATTGAGCCCTCCAAGTTCTCGCCGCGAGATTTTTTGTTTTTCCTTGCGAGATGTGCGCGTTATCATTTCAAATTTTAAGCTATAATCAACAAAAAATTGAATGACTGCCGCACACCATTCCAATCTTACAATAATTGTTTGGAGAATTGAAATATGTGCATCCCGCCGAGGGCTCAAAGCTATTTGGTTCGAGAGTATGTCATCAAGTTGGGAATGTCCTGAACAACCACTTTTCTCATGGCACTACCCTTACGATAATTTATTCTTGACCTGCAGAGGTCGCCAAAGTTAACCTGGGGTCAAGTGAGGCACGTCTTTGATTGAGCAGAAATCCAGGCATCTTATAGATTATGACCTCCTATAGAGTAATGGTTGAATCGGACTCAACCTCCTAAAATTGATCCGTGACCTATAATAATTCACCAAACTTAACATGGAATTAAAAGAACTGTAACAATAGCGGTGTTCCGCCTCTATTGAATTCTTTCAAAATTATATAAACCGTACATGAATATGCCTTAAGAAAAGTTGGTCACCGAATCATTCTAAAGCAACATTTGTAGGTCAATTGGTCGCTCAAGAGGCATGCATAAAACAGATAGGAAATTTTTCCAAGTTTTCTATTTTGCGTCCCCTTTGGTTAAATCCACCAATTTTGACTGCTAATGAAAACAATCACAATTATGTCGCCTTTTTGTCCCATGCTCTTTGTTCGAGAAAGCATGGTGACATAAATTATTCTCAATTGAACTCCATAAACCAAAATTTATTTTTCGCTATTAGTGTTTATGATTTCAGAAAGATAATTCGAAAGTAGAGAAAAGGAATTTGTAATCAAATCTCTGTGACAACTAGAAAAAAGTAACAATTNAGAAAGATAATTCGAAAGTAGAGAAAAGGAATTTGTAATCAAATCTCTGTGACAACTAGAAAAAAGTAACAATTTAAAAAAAAATTGTAATTTCGGGACATTTTTTTGGAATCATGTACATGAGAAGTTAGGTGTTCCAAAAGAATGTTTNTGTAATTTCGGGACATTTTTTTGGAATCATGTACATGAGAAGTTAGGTGTTCCAAAAGAATGTTTCGAAATTAGAATTTTGTAAAATTTTTTTCTAGCTGTCGCAGAGACATTGATTAAAAAAAATTCTCTTCTCTACTTTTGCATAATCTTTCTAAAATCGTAAACACTATCACCAACAAAAAAAAATTTAGTTTATGGAGTTTAATTGACAATAATAAACCCAGCAAAGAGCATGGGTCAAAAGTAACTTCNAAAAAAAAATTTAGTTTATGGAGTTTAATTGACAATAATAAACCCAGCAAAGAGCATGGGTCAAAAGTAACTTCCAGTGGTTACAAAAATACTGGTTGGAGTGTATAAGAACTAAAAATTACAACATTAAGTAATCAAAGTTAGAAGTAGCGTTTGCGCANAAATACTGGTTGGAGTGTATAAGAACTAAAAATTACAACATTAAGTAATCAAAGTTAGAAGTAGCGTTTGCGCAGTTGGTTGGTACTCATTACAATACTCTCATAGTTCATAATTTATAATAAATAAGGTTGTATTTAGGCGGTAAATTTTAAAATTGAGTAATCAAGTTGTTTNGCGCAGTTGGTTGGTACTCATTACAATACTCTCATAGTTCATAATTTATAATAAATAAGGTTGTATTTAGGCGGTAAATTTTAAAATTGAGTAATCAAGTTGTTTAATTCATGAAGACTGCAGTTTTGATACATATCAATGGGAACTGGTTTCATCCAAAAACATTTGACAAAGATACCTCTTTCTAATAAGCTCAACATAAGAATTTGTATATCTTTCAAATCATCAAAATCCTATGAAATATAGTACAATGTCTTTGGCACTAATTTCAAAAATAATATTTACAATTACATATTGTTAAGATACATGGATGACTCACAGATTCCATACTTAAAATCTCTACTTTCCATTTCTCCACTTTCTCCCGCCGTTCTTCTGTACCCATGTATCTAATACTATAAATTTTAAAAATTCTAATATTTTCAGCAGGGATAGACATTGGAAAATTTGGATTCTAGTAAAAAAAAAATTAAATTAAAATTTATTAGTTCAAAATTATACTAAAAAATTAAAAACTTTTAGTTATTACTTTTTGAGTGTTGTAGTTGTAGCCATTCCATATTCCATGTTGAATTGCATAATGATCTTTCATTATGTCATCTCTAGTGTAACGTATTGGTAGAAATTTGTAGTCCGGAAATGATTGAACAAAATTAAATACTATTAAGACATATGTTAGAATCAACTTACTCAAAAGTACCGCCATTCTTAATGATCTTGAAAAATACAGGCTCATTTGTAAAGTCCTAAACTTCATAGACCATGAAAATTTTAAAGTTATGTACAGAGTGTTTAACATTTTTTTNCTCATTTGTAAAGTCCTAAACTTCATAGACCATGAAAATTTTAAAGTTATGTACAGAGTGTTTAACATTTTTTTTCCACCCTAGAAAGCATGACGTCATTTTTTCACACTTTTTTGCTGAAAGCAGCATGAGGTGGAAGGAGCTACGATGAAATTGAAGAAAGAGGGTGCAAAAAAAGATTAAACACCCTGCACTATAGGTTGATATTGAGTAAAGCTAAATATTCAACCAATTACAGACGTTGTGGTTACTATTGCTCTACCAAATTCAATACTGACTATCATTACTTTAGAACAATTTACTAACTATTGTTTAATTTTAGACTTGCCAAATTGCCAAAAGGTCTATTAGCATTGTTAAAAAATAATGTTAATTTTATTGATGACGACCGAACGTAAAATAAAATTTACAATGTTTACATAAACATCCGAACTTTGTTACTGGTACCTTATGATTCCTGAGGATGTTTTTCAAAAATAGCTTCCAAAAGTCAAAAAAAAAAAAAAAAAAAAAAAATTTTTTTTAAACTTTTTGCATCTGATGCCAAAAATTTAATTTTTTTTTAAATGAAAGACCTCCTGGAGTGATAGACACGTGTGTTAAGTCAAAGTTTTAGTAATTATCTCCACTTCAATTTCGGTCGCTTTCTTTACAAAGCAACAATCGGTAGGATTTAAGGCAAACCGCCCAATTTAGAATGTAGCCCACTGTGCCGCTTGCAGCAGTGACGAGTGTTCTAACTTATTGTATTTAACAAAACAATCTCGTTTATCCTTCTTTGTTTGTGGGTTTTTATAATTGTGTGTATTATTAAATAAAATTTTTACTTTTTACTTTACTCTTTACTCACTTTTGTTATATTTTGTAGTAATTCAGACTGCCAATCATTCCAGCAATTCATTGTGAGTACATCTTTTTGGTTTTGAATCCAAAAAATTAGAGTACTAGATGCTTAGTGATTCAGTCATGAATTCTTCTAAACTTCTGATGAATTTAGTTATTTAACTTTTATGCAATTTCATTGGCTGGATTTGAATATATCAATCATTTTTGTGGATCCATATTGAAAGATTCAATACTTATGCTTTAGTTTTCAATTTCAGAAAAAAATATATCTTTTTTTTAACTTTGATGAACTTTAAATTTAAATTTGACGTTAACGTTAACGTTAGAGTTAATCCTTAGCATCAACAAATTTTCGCTAAGTATCTATTATTTTTATTTTTTTTTGTCATACATAAATTATAGTAATTCTTCAATTTTTAACCTTACTTTTACAAAATTACATCAGTTGTGATTAGTTTATTCTAAAGTTTACACAACTTTGTTATTCTATGAATACTATAGTAATATGAAACCACAACTTCCAAAAGTTTTCNATTCTAAAGTTTACACAACTTTGTTATTCTATGAATACTATAGTAATATGAAACCACAACTTCCAAAAGTTTTCGGTCAAATAGCTTGGTCTTCTTAACCTATATGAACTTATTGAAAAACTTTTGTAAACAACCAATCATAAACTACGAATTCACTTACTCTGTGGTCGCCATTGTATCTATCACCCTAGGATTTCTCCCTCTTAGTATCAATTTCTATAAATTANTCACTTACTCTGTGGTCGCCATTGTATCTATCACCCTAGGATTTCTCCCTCTTAGTATCAATTTCTATAAATTATAAAAAATATATGTTCCTCATAGCCAATCCATCATCAAGTTTATAACTTTTTTTTTAGGAAAAAATTACTAAAAAAAAATGACAAAAAAACATAGAATTTCAACCACATGGCTTGGTTTTAACATGTTACAGTTCATTAGATTGATTCCAATCGTTCCTCTGATCATCAGATCCCATGAATAAGGTAAACTTAAGTGTCCTCTTGGATTATAAATCAACAACAAAAGTGATGATAAAAAATGCACATCTGTCGAGTCGATTGTATACAAAGTCAAGTGGTAAAAAAAAAACAAAGTAATTACAACTCGAAGATGAATGAGCAGCGGTTGGACCCTTGAATTTATTTTTGGGTAAAAACTTTCAAAAAAGTTGATAATTTTAGATAGTATTCCCCTTCCTGGTGACGGTAATAATTTAATTAAGATCAGATGAATGTATTCATTGTCCAATTGGGAATTATAACTTAATTCACATTCATAATTTGGACTCGAAGAATGAAAAAAAAAAAACGAAACGCAAACCTGTCCACAGTCTAACAGAGATGAATGAACATCATCCATCATCCGCCTTCCGTTTTTTTTNAACGAAACGCAAACCTGTCCACAGTCTAACAGAGATGAATGAACATCATCCATCATCCGCCTTCCGTTTTTTTTAATTTGCAAACCGAAACGAAAACGAAACTGTCACGGGAAATAAAAAAATATATACTCGAGAGAAGTGAATATTACCCTAACACTTCTTAAAGAAGTCGTGTATCTTCATTTTCCCTAAAGAAATCAAATTCGGAAGAAATTTAGAACCGGTTTCAGTAGCGGAACGTAAGAATCAGTCCAAAAATTACATTTCCTATTCATTTTTTTTNAGAAATTTAGAACCGGTTTCAGTAGCGGAACGTAAGAATCAGTCCAAAAATTACATTTCCTATTCATTTTTTTTCTTCTTATTTTCAATTTCAAAAGTGAAATATGAGCATAATAATGGTTTGACATAATAAATCAATAGANTTTTTTTCTTCTTATTTTCAATTTCAAAAGTGAAATATGAGCATAATAATGGTTTGACATAATAAATCAATAGAATCATCAACAGCGGCACAATTTTTTGAGAAATGGAAAGGATTCGATGAAGAAGTTCCAACAAACCAAAATCGTGTAGAGATAACTGCGCAACCAAAAATTTACCACTGCAAACTCAGCGCAAAAAATGTTGCCTCAAAAACTCNTCGTGTAGAGATAACTGCGCAACCAAAAATTTACCACTGCAAACTCAGCGCAAAAAATGTTGCCTCAAAAACTCTTGTGCAAATTATCCAATATAAAAAAATCCGGCTTCAAAAAAAGTATGTATTGATTATAATATTGTGAATTATGGAGAGAATTTTGAAATGCCGAACTTTCGGAGTCGGATTTTCTGACCCAGGTTTTTGTGACAGGGGTTTTATTTTTTTGCAGAATGCATGTCAAAAATGATGGTTGGTGACGATGTTGGCATGACTTAGGGTGGTCATGCAATTGGATTTTATAATAAAATGAAAAAATAAATGAGCCATGTTTAACCAAATTGATTAGGCTCACACTTAATCAACTTTTAATAATTATGGCATTAATGAGATGATCTCATAGTGATGGAGAAGATTCTGTTTTGTAGAACACCTGCCATGTGTTTATACACCCTCCTAAAATGTATACCCAAATTATTGGTTTCACTTTCTCGGTCTATTTGGGTTTAAGGGATGATGAAGCGTTTTGTTGATGTAAAACGCTTCCTATCTTAAACAGGTGCGGTGTCTAATGCGAATCAGATAAAAGTGAAACCAGGAAGCATTCGGGACTGAATAATTGACNTTTTGTAGAACACATGCCATGTGTTTATACACCCTCCTAAAATGTATACCCAAATTATTGGTTTCACTTTCTCGGTCTATTTGGGTTTAAGGGATGATGAAGCGTTTTGTTGATGTAAAACGCTTCCTACCTTAAACAGGTTCGGTGTCTAATGCGAATCAGATAAAAGTGAAACCAGGAAGCATTCGGGACTGAATAATTGACAAGGGCCATTGTTTCCGCACCGACTTTGTTGCTTATTAACCACGAACAACGTAGCTGAAGGAGTTTATGTGATCATCGTCTTCATCCGTCTGTCCTTATCGTATTTGTGGAACCCTCCAAGTGTCGTTATTTGGCCCCATTTGACCCTGTCTGGCCCATCGATCCCAATCAAAATGGATCAGACCCAGTCGGACAATCATAAATCGGCCCGACAATGTCTAGCTAGATGCATCAAGTGTAAATTGTAGAATTCACACATTTTACAATTTTTTTTCAATGGTTCTCAGGCGCATACTCATGGAACTTTTCCTATAATTACAATTTATGCAAGTTATTCATAGAAAATANTCAATGGTTCTCAGGCGCATACTCATGGAACTTTTCCTATAATTACAATTTATGCAAGTTATTCATAGAAAATATTTGTCTCCCATTTACCATTGGTGCAAAGATGGTTGAACACATTTTTAGTTCACTTATCGCAGATTTGTAGTAGTTGCAATTATGCGCTTATCCTATGGCAAGTATGTTTTCCTGTTTAGTCCTAACGAAACTATGGGTTGATATTACGATTACAAAAACTGATACCTTATGTTCCACATCGACTATACTTTTCGATGCTATTCTAAAAAANGTTGATATTACGATTACAAAAACTGATACCTTATGTTCCACATCGACTATACTTTTCGATGCTATTCTAAAAAATTTTTTATATAGTGCTAACCAAGCTTAGTCGAGCAATGTCGAGAAAAGACAAGCAATACACGNTTTTTTATATAGTGCTAACCAAGCTTAGTCGAGCAATGTCGAGAAAAGACAAGCAATACACGGTCAAAGTCCGCGGTTTTACTATCATTTACTATAAATTTTAAAACTACAACACATCTCGGTATAGCTCTTACCAATTTTAACAGCAGATCACCCAAATCATATCAATTTTTATAAATTTCTACTATTGGATCTCTTTTTTAAATTTATTTTTGGTANATTTTTTATATAGTGCTAACCAAGCTTAGTCGAGCAATGTCGAGAAAAGACAAGCAATGCACTCATGTCCGCGGTTTTACTATCATTTACTATAAATTTTAAAACTACAACACATCTCGGTATAGCTCGTACCAATTTTAATAGCAGATTACCCAAATGATATCAATTTTTATAAATTTCTACTATTCGATCTCTTTTTTAAATTTATTTTTGGTACTCAATTGTTTCATTTTTTGCTAATAATGGTCAATCTTCACGAGAGATCACCANATTTTTTATATAGTGCTAACCAAGCTTAGTCGAGCAATGTCGAGAAAAGACAAGCAATGCACTCATGTCCGCGCGGTTTAACTATCATTTACTATAAATTTTAAAACTGCAACACATCTCGGTATAGCTCGTACCAATTTTAATAGCAGATTACCCAAATGATATCAATTTTTATAAATTTCTACTATTGGATCTCTTTTTTAAATTTATTTTTGGTACTCAATTGTTTCATTTTTTGCTAATAATGGTCAATCTTCACGAGAGATCACCATTAAGGATGTAAACGGAAGGAAGTGAGGTAAAAATATATACTTTAATGATGGGAGAGTAGTATAGTTTTTGACATCATCATTTATCATCATCCACCACCAGTAACGAAATTCAAGTGCGAAACCGGATCTTTTAGCAGTGGCGCAGAATTTCTTGGAAATGGAGTTTTACGATTCTGTGACAAAATGCCACGCGAAGTCACAAACAACCAGGCACGCATAAATAGTCACAGCAACAAATAATCACAGTGACAACTTGTCACATAAAAAAAATTTTGTGACAATGAAACGAAAACAACTGTCTACGGAATTTAGTGGGCGATAGCTCAGAAACACACACACCTTATGAATCTGACATCAATCATCGATAGTCAAGTCAAATTTAGAGTTTTGCAAATTTACAAGAAAAACCTTTTTTTTTAGGCTAGTTGAATATATAATGTAAAAAATAAATTTAGTTTAGATTAAAGTAGAATTATTATTCTANTTTTTTTTTAGGCTAGTTGAATATATAATGTAAAAAATAAATTTAGTTTAGATTAAAGTAGAATTATTATTCTAACAAAGTAAACCTTATTAACATTTACCCAGATACTGTTGAGCAACTAAAGAAATAAACATTTTTGGGAATTGCCCGCCTCAGAGTGTTACTCACATCTAACTGCTGCGCATTTCGAAACCATTGAATTTACACATTAGGCTTGTTGTGCGCAGTTTAAAATTAAGTAACATTTGAAACTGAACCAGATCAAATCTAATCAATATTTCCATTCAACCNGTTGTGCGCAGTTTAAAATTAAGTAACATTTGAAACTGAACCAGATCAAATCTAATCAATATTTCCATTCAACCACCATTCCAGTCATAAGATGCTTAAGTAATAGTGGATTTAAAAAAAAATTTGGCATAAAATTCTCAAATTTTTGGGAATTCTTGTCAATAATAATTATCAATAATGGATCTCCGACTCGTTANTTTGGCATAAAATTCTCAAATTTTTGGGAATTCTTGTCAATAATAATTATCAATAATGGATCTCCGACTCGTTATCTGAGTGAATTTTCTGATCAATTGAAATATCATTTACGCATGTCCGCGGGGAGTAACCTTCCTTTCATTGTCCCAAATTTTTGTGACTAGTACTTGTCTGTGAGCAGTTATCTGTCGTTGTTTGTGTCCGAAGGACGTTTTACGTTGTGACATTTAAGACTCATAGTATTTAAGTTATCCGTTTTCATTGAGTTGGTACAAGACTAGCCATCTGACATTAAACGAATCAACTAGGCTGATTATCNTAAGTTATCCGTTTTCATTGAGTTGGTACAAGACTAGCCATCTGACATTAAACGAATCAACTAGGCTGATTATCGACAAATGTAAAAAGGGACACCCTTATTCGTCGCACTCTGAAGGGTTAAGTCACCCCAAGTTGCTTTAATGCTGTCAAAAGTGAACCCTCCTTCTTTTATACAATTTAAAACACCATGAGAGCCTTTCTATTGTTTGGTTCTGAAGCCTTTAAAACCGTCCAATTTCNCTTTTATACAATTTAAAACACCATGAGAGCCTTTCTATTGTTTGGTTCTGAAGCCTTTAAAACCGTCCAATTTCAGACTTTTTGTGTATACTCCAACTTTGTCACTTTCTCACCCTTCCGGTAAGGTAGGAATTGATGATTCTTGTACTTAGGGGAGGGGGTTAGTNCTTTTATACAATTTAAAACACCATGAGAGCCTTTCTATTGTTTGGTTCTGAAGCCTTTAAAACCGTCCAATTTGAGACTTTTTGTGTATAAACCAACTTTGTCACTTTCTCACCCTTCCGGTAAGGTAGGAATTGATGATTCTTGTACTTAGGGGAGGGGGTTAGTAATCGATAATTATTCTCTAATTCACTCTTACCATGCCACCGAATTATCTCATTGAGATTGATTTCTCAAAAGTGAAATTTGGAGTTTGTAATTCTGATTTGCTCCAATACTGGTTAATTTGATGTACAAATATTATTATTCAATTTACAAATAAATTGTTTACTGATTCATTTTAACAATATTTCACTACCTACCCTGGGTTTCAAATGTAGTAAAGTAGTTTGCTTGAGAAATGCCTATCTAGTAAAATACATACATCACCATCACTGTTTTATATAGATATTTGTCAAATGAAGTCTGCTGCGCTGCGCAGTTATCTATTTTTTCTTGCATATAGGTACACATTATTTTGGAAAATGGTTATAGAGATCCTCATTCATAAGGGGGGTGAGGCTATAAGTTTAGTAATGCTGTCCAGAGGACCAAACTTAGCGTCACTCTCCTTATGAAGATCTGGATTACTGATTTCTAAATAACGCTCTGTATATCATCGTTGACTCTAGTAAGATAATATTTCAATTTAAAAAATAATTTTTATTATAACACTAATACAGTGAGTTCAAATAAGAAAGCGA
>NIPM01000103.1:191937-208059 GCA_002738285.1 Holacanthella duospinosa
TGCCTGAGCTCCTGCTAGTAAAGAACATAAATTATTCAAATTCTGAATCACCTATCCTATTACTGGAGTTTTTGTTTTTCATACTGGGTTCCAAATTGCTGATCACGAAAATCAAGGAAAACTAAATAGATAAGCTATTATTATTTTGATGAATCAAGTTAAATTCTGTCCAACAAGGTTTCACAAAGTGGGTGTTATTGTAATGGAATAAAATCGTATGAGAGTGGAGTAATTACATAATTTTAGTTCAAGATAGCAACTATATGATGCTATATCCAAACAAATTAAATTGTTTCTGAATTCCACGCCAATTTATCTGAGAAATAAACTATTGCTTATTTTTAAACTTGAAATAATTTTTAGTTTATTCTTTGAGTGTGAAATTAATTTTAGCGGGGTCTGATGCTCTGCAAGTGACCGTAAAATGAACTGATGTGATACTAAATGGCTATCCATGGGTTTGGGTTGAGAAATGCGTATAGTAGGTTGTAGATATTTCTAAATCAGTACGCCTAGCTTTCCGACAATTCAAGTGCACAAAAATATCAAAATTTTGGAATGTAGAAATTAAATCGGTTTACTTTATTTAGATTTATTTATTTGAGTCATTTGAGTTCAAAATTCCTGGATTTGATGAAATCAATTCTTAAACATACATCAAAGACATCTGTTCGTAAAGAAACAAAAATAATTACAGTATGTTAAGTAGCGAAAAAAAAAATTTTTTACTTTTTTTTTTCCTAATGTCCTAATCTTTTAGTCAGCGAGTTCTGGTGATCAAAAATTCCGCAGAGTGACCATAATCAGATGCAATTCAGAGTTGGTCTCCCACGAGTTCACATTTTCATGTACATTTAATTTTCTACTTTCGAATTTAAATCTATTGTTTTCACAGACCCGAACACCTGAGGCATGACTATTTCCCTGACTCTGAGTATCATGATTCAGAGTCAGAGTTAGGAGTCGGGAGTCATTTGGTGACTCTATTGTGGTAGAACTCAAAGTCATGATTATGTCTAGACAAACAAACTATTTATAACAGGTATGGAAACTTGTTTAATACATTAAGGAGGGAAACGCAACTGGAAGGAAGACAAGATGGGATTAGATTTGGAATAAGAATATTTAAAAAATAAATAAAACAATAACATGTCAGTTTTCTGTTAAGTTTTAATGACGTGACCTAATCACACTCCAACATCAAAATTAGTTAAATGCGCGAAGAATAGTTAACTTTTCGGCCGAACCTTTGGTCAATGGCCTGAGACCTTCGAACCAATTCTGGCCGTAGTCTTCGGCCAACCAAAACTTCGATTCATCCCTATCCCTAAGTACCCACTTTTCGGATCAAGCGTCCATTCTTTTGTCAAACAAGCGTTTGAGCCGGTGTTGTCGACGGCTTCAAAAAAGGTGTCTTCAAATTCCAGAACTGAATAATATTGAAAGTTAGAATTAAATTAAATTCTAATTAACTAATCTTTGAACAAGACAAAACAGATTCAAATCTCAGCGATTTGGGTATCCGGGTCTGGGTTCGGGATCTTGCTGACTCGGGTTCTTGTGTGAATAACACAAAATCAATAAGCAGAAATGGTGAGGAATAGTGGGAGCATTCTTAGTTGAACTGAAAGGATGACTTGCAAAAAAGAGCCGGAGCCCAAGCATACCCGAAAGAAAAATTTCAAAAGAGCCCGAGCAAGAGCAGAGCCCAAAGGAAAATTTCAAAAGAGCCCGAGCAGAGCCCAGAGCAAAATTTCAAAAAGCCCGAGTCTGAGAAAAGCCAAAGGGAAATGTTAGAAGTCAATAGTAACGTGATTGGGTTCATTGCAGGTAAACTGAACACAAAATTTCCTGAAATTAGAAACACAACTTGATCAGGCATGCAAGAATTCCCTAACTTGAAACCAAGCTATCTCTCGTGCAGTTCTGACAGTACCATCGTAAGATTTTTTGAACAAAGCAAGAAACTGATAAAAATATATCCGAATGTTTCATGGGTATGGTCGTTCATAATGGTCATTTAACTCATGTTTTAGTGTCATGAGTCCCTTGCTAAGGGCCGAATTTAGGTACACCACTTGAGTGAGTGTTTGGGTTGACTCGACTTGAGTAGTTAATTCTTTGGGAGGAGAGTTGGTATTCAAGAACGAGTTTTTTCCGTTGATGTGGCATGGGAGTTTGGAGTTGAGATTCGAAGCAGCTCTCACCACACTTCAGTTTAGATTCCAATTCACTCACAAATCAGTCACTTGAGTTTGAGTGGCTTACTTAAATTCGGCCCTAAGAGTATTGAAGTCGATTTCCTGTTTGAAACTTCGCGAGTGAAATTTAATAAAAATTTAGAAATTGCTTCACCCATGAAAAAACCAAATGGACATTATTTAACTCATTCAAGTACTAGTTTCAAAACTTTTAAAATAAACTACTCCTTAAATAGCTTTCTCAGTCTTAGAATTTGAATTTTTTACTTTCATTTCTTTTAATTACCTTGACAACCACCTGGAAGTCATCAAAAATTATTCCGAATTTCGGGTTAATTTTTGATCACTTCTGTTATGCTTTGGGTAATATCCCGGATGTTTTAGGTTTGCGCCGCTCACACACGGCTCTCACGCTGCTCAGTCATATTCCGCAACGTTGTAATACTAAAGCAAGGAGACTCGGGTTAACTCCACACACCATTCGCATTTGATCCAATATCCTCCCAAAAGCTACGATAGTTTTTCAACCCCTTTCGTACTCCATTTTAATACCCAGGTGCTGGGAAATTTATCCAACCCATAACAAAGTGGTTGACAAATTATGTTCTGCCGTAACTTCCTTCTCGGCGGACTTCGCTTTCTATTGCCTAGCGCCCCCCCCCTACCCCCTACTGCTTAACGCCCTCCTACTGCCCACCGTCCTCCCTTCTCCCCAACGCGTTCCTTAATCGAAACCGTACTAAGTTTTAAAAAAATTGAAACATGTTGAACTTCTGAAAGTTGTTTTACTAATCCGAGTAAATAGATTGATGACATCTTTAAATGAAATGAATTGATTATTTAGATTAGCTAAAATAGAATAACATTATATGGCCGTTTAGGATATGGATGAGGATCATGTGAGTCGACTCCTTTGATCTTTCTTTAAAGCTTGATAATATCGATCGTGGGCCATTTTCAACCAATGTTGAATATCTGACCCAAAATCTTTCCCAGTTATCGTAGATATTTTCTCAAGTGCAATGCCTGTATTAAGGAATTTTCATAATTTTACAATTTGCTAAAAATATTATTGAGATTTTTAAATCTTAATGAAAAACTTACCAAATGCAATATCTTTGACTTTGGTAGAAGAGAATGACTTTTTATTGCTACCCGAGGCACCCATCCAGCTTATCTTAGAAGCAACCGTGTCGCTAAAAAGATTCTTTATGATTGAGTCGACCAGATTGTCAATAGAGTATTTTCTACTTGAAAATTGCAACAAACGTTTCTGGAAGTATTTTGGAAATATTTAATTGAATTTCCTTTCATANCTTTGGTAGAAGAGAATGACTTTTTATTGCTACCCGAGGCACCCATCCAGCTTATCTTAGAAGCAACCGTGTCGCTAAAAAGATTCTTTATGATTGAGTCGACCAGATTGTCAATAGAATATTTTCTACTTGAAAATTGCAACAAACGTTTCTGGAAGTATTTTGGAAATATTTAATTGAATTTCCTTTCATANTATTTTCTACTTGAAAATTGCAACAAACGTTTCTGGAAGTATTTTGGAAATATTTAATTGAATTTCCTTTCATATAGTTCGTTTTCGCTCAGTAAAACTTACCACATTCAATGTCTTGTCTGATGATTCAAAATCATCAAATCAGTCAGGGCTTCTATTTTGAAAATTGACTTCTTCCGATTCTGATAAATCTAATTTAGGTTGTCCAGTCGCTAGATTAAAAGTTTCGTTCAAACTGTGCGGTCATGCGTGTGGTCACTGTCCAAATGATTGACTAGTATGTGATAAAAATGTTGGATTTAGTAAAATTGTCAGCAATGTTGATTTAACTTTCGAAGCTAATTTTTGACGCTTTTGCCTTTTAATTAATTCAAAATAAGATTTGCGACTTGCCATTCGGGTTAGATAATGAGAACTAAATACATNTGCCATTCGGGTTAGATAATGAGAACTAAATACATACGAAAATGAATTGACCAACGGAACTAATAAAAGTGACGATTACCTTAGAATAGGTAGCGATTTCGTACTGTCTTGAGAAAAACGAGCGTTTCCCTCACTTACGAAAGTTAGTTAGAATTTGAAGTTATAATACTACTAGAAAGCTCGTTGATATAAACGAACATCCGATTCTGCCGAATCAGTTACGAAAGATCGGTAATAATATTCCGAATTGTTTCAAAAATTAGGCGAGATTTTCTTATTTCCTTTAATTCGAAAAACATCTTACTAGTTGCGAGGTTGCGAAACATCACGATGTGCGGACTGGGAAGGGATATAGCTCAAAATCAACAAGCAAACAGATATATCCTAAAACATGAAAGTGGCAGACCAGGGGTCTATATTTAAAATATTTTGACGTTTCAACTTTTCAACTTTACACTCTTCTGTTTTGAAAAAGTGAAAAGGTAGTGTTGACCCAAATTCATTTCCTTTTCTACCATATTCCGCTGTTATTTGAAAAGTGAAAAGTAAATTGAAATGTTTGTCATGCCCAATCACTCTTTTTATTGTTTCAAGTTTGTTTGTTAAATTGGACGAAGTCTTAACTGATATAATTTTTTGTTATAAACAGTAAGTACCTAGCGAAATAAATTAAAATATTCCGTATCGGATCAAGAACATCATAAGTTTTTCTACACTCATACACCACTCTTGCTCAAACCAATTTGAATTTTTAATTGTTTAATTAGTTTAATCATTTGCAGATGTCTCATAAATTCCTGGAGAAGAAAATGACAAATTTGTCGATGATTGAGAAAAAAAAAAGGAAATATTATTTGGCCATTTTAACTCTAAATTAGAAAATGATAACAAGATCTTAGAGTAGAACAAAATACTCTGAAAAGCAAAATCCCTCGAAGTTGTCGGGTCAAGTAAGAATTACACATACGTCAGGAATACTTTGTATGGAGTTTGGAAGCCTCGAGCGCTTGTAAATATTTTNTACGAAAATGAATTGACCAACGGAACTAATAAAAGTGACGATTACCTTAGAATAGGTAGCGATTTCGTACTGTTTTGAGAAAAACGAGCGTTTCCCTCACTTACGAAAGTTAGAATTTGAAGTTATAATACTACTAGAAAGCTCGTTGATATAAACGAACATCCGATTCTGCCGAATCAGTTACGAAAGATCGGTAATAATATTCCGAATTGTTTAAAAAATTAGGCGAGATTTTCTTATTTCCTGTAATTCGAAAAACATCGTTGCGAGGTTGCGAAACATCACGATGTGCGGACTGGGAAGGGATATGGCTCAAAATCAACAAGCAAACAGATCAAGTAAGAATTACACATACGTCAGGAATACTTTGTATGGAGTTTGGAAGCCTCGAGCGCTTGTAAATATTTTGCAAACATGTATCAATAAAACTTTGCTGATATAAATATTGTCATATTTATANTGCAAACATGTATCAATAAAACTTTGCTGATATAAATATTGTCATATTTATAAAAGAAGCGTGATACAAATGGAAAAGGAGGAGGTAAAGATACGATGTTGGATGATTCAGAGTGGTTTATTGTTGAAACAATCGATGGATTGAGATCTCCGGTTGTTGATGGGCTCAATATAGGGAAATCTGGAGTACCTATTCCTGTGGATCAAGCTTATAATTCAATCCTCCAGTCTCCAAATAGTCCACTACCAGTAGAGGAATCTGAAACGCCAAAAGGTACCTCTCAACCACAAGGACAAGACGATGATATAGATTATTTCATTCAACAAAATGAAGCTATTGAAAATTTGAATACTCCACAAGAACCAGTAAAGGAACCTTGGTGTAGGGCGGAAAAGAGAAAAGGCTCGACGGTGTCCTTGTGATGAAGTCATTTTTAAGAAAAGAAAACTTCAAGTGGAAGTATTGGAGAGGCGTACAAGAAGAAACTTGAGATTATAAAACTTGAAAAGAGACTTGGTATTCCTCCATCGAAATTCACAAAAAAATACGTGAATCAGAATTTGCAGCATAATTTGTGAAACGTAAGTTGACACTGGGAGTAATTGTACAGAAATAAGCAGGAGTGCAACATTGCAGAAATAGGGTTTTAATCGCCTTTGNGTTGACACTGGGAGTAATTGTACAGAAATAAGCAGGAGTGCAACATTGCAGAAATAGGGTTTTAATCGCCTTTTTACGTATTCGCGCCGGTTTCAGTTCATGTTTAGTGGCAACTTCTTGCAGGGGCAAGGATTAACTTGGCTGTCTTTGTATACTCATTCAGGGAAAGTAATTGGTTTATTAGTATTTAGTGTAGAGATCACTAAATTTTAGAATAAAATTAATTTTTCAATAAAGTAATTTACTCATTAACATTTGTAACAATATATAGAAAATAAGTAATTTATTTACCTTTTCATTCTCATTTTCTGATTGAATATTTGGAACTGGAATAACGTTAACATCTGGAACTTCAATCTCATCCCAAAGAAAATCTTTTGTTGCAATGTTGTGGAGAACAGCATACACCATAATAATTCTTCCAGCATAAATTGGGTTGACCCGAAGGTAGCGTAAGCAAGGAAATCTGTTCTTGAGTATTCCATAAGCACTCTCTACAACCTTTTGTGAGCTTGGTTGAACCGTTGCTCATTTTCTTCGATAGTACGGTAGACTGGGGTCATTAANCTCTACAACCTTTTGTGAGCTTGGTTGAACCGTTGCTCATTTTCTTCGATAGTACGGTAGACTGGGGTCATTAACCAATGCTTAATTCCATAATCAGTCTCTTAAACCTCAAATTCGAATTCAGACTAGTGGAAATAAATTACAATTAAATCGATCACTCACTTAATAAAACTGTCCCTAAGAAAGGTCTCCAGCCTTCCTCGAATCGATGAGACACGTGAGAATTTCGCAATACTCGAGAGTCATGGACACTTTCTGGCCATCTCTGTGACATTGAGTCGAACATAACATTGTATTAATTGAATGATTCCCATGACGGTCCACATAGGCTTCTTCATACAAATGGGGGCTTTGAATTGGAATCAGAGTACCGTCCACTGCTCCACAAATACTTGGGAACCCACCGATTCGAAGAAACTCAACAGCAACATTGTCCATATTCTCCGACCAACGCACACATTTCTGAAACATGACATTAATAATTGCAGTCACCACCCTTTTTAGGTTTTTGCAACTGTTGATTTGTGAATCCTATGCATATCTGAAGTCGTGTGATATTGACTTCCAGATTCGAGCTAGTGAAGAGCAGTTAGTAGCTGCTGAGACGGAGACAAGGCGTTGTTCTTTGTAGTAGAATGTTGGAGGACTTGACCAATATCCTCAATTACAAATTCCACCTTATCAGTCCAGAGTCTGCATCTTTCTTTGAANGAAGAAACTCAACAGCAACATTGTCCATGTTCTCCGACCAACGCACACATTTCTGAAACATGACACTAATAATTGCAGTCATCACCCTTTTTAGGTTTTTGCAACTGTTGATTTGTGAATCCTATGCATATCTGAAGTCGTGTGATATTGACTTCCAGATTCGAGCTAGTGAAGAGCAGTTAGTAGCTGCTGAGACGGAGACAAGGCGTTGTTCTTTGTAGTAGAACGTTGGAGGACTTGACCAATATCCTCAATTACAAATTCCACCTTATCAGTCCAGAGTCTGCATCTTTCTTTGAAGGCATGTTTTTGCAAGTTTGTGTAATTAATCCTTGGACGAAATTCNCGTTGGAGGACTTGACCAATATCCTCAATTACAAATTTGTAGAGATATTTTAGAAGTTGTGGGATCAAAGTTAGGAAAGTGACTGGAGTTTATTTGAAAAATGAATTCTCAAAATATACATGAGTATTATTAGTTAACAATACGTTGGCCTTTGCATGAGTCATTGGTCCAAAGTATTATTTAAAAAAGAAAGAAGACATTCTAAATTCTAAAAGCGACTAAGTCCTTGATGAGTCATGAACTCGTGATTGGTTTTCTTCCACAAAATTCCACCTCATCAGTCCAGAGTCTGCATCTTTCTTTGAAGGCATGTTTTTGCAAGTTTGTGTAATTAATCCTTGGACGAAATTCTTGTCGTTTTCTTGCTTCAAGATAATCCTCGTCCGAGTCATAACTGGAGTAAAAGATTTCATTAATCATCTGTACAGTAAACGTGTATTCATTAAGCTATTAATAAAAAATAAAGTAAAATAGAAATGTGTATTTCTAATTTAAAATACAAATACTTACCTCAATGAATTGATAAACTTTACTTTTCTGACTTTAATTTTTTGGTTACATCGATCCTAGGTTCTACCAAACTGTGTGTAAAGTTCAATAACTTTTCAATTTTTCTCTTTTCTTCTACCGGTTGAAGCAACGCAAACTGAAATTTTTTGTCAAGTAGCGCTTGTTTTCACTTTTCACATTTCTGGCATTTCAATTTTCTGACGTTATACAAATCAACGTTCTACTCTCACTTCAAAAATTTGTGAAAAGTGTAAAGTGAAAAGAAGTTGACTCAACAGATCCCAGATCTCTCCAGGAATAGTAATGTTCTCCATGCCTCCCAGTTTGGTTTGAGTCACTGATTGTTGGAGTCATGACTCACTCTCTAAACGTCTTGACTTTCGGCGTCATCACTGACTCCTTGATTTTTTTCGCGTCGATTGATTCAGTGTCAGTCATGACTCCGAAGTGACGTAATAAAATTATTGAAATAAGTACCTTGGTAGTCAGTCATGACTCATGAGAGTCAGAGTCATGGAGTACACTAAACCGGTCACATTTGACCTGACGAGNAGTCGATTGATTCAGTGTCAATCATGACTCCGAAGTGACGTATAATAAAATTATTGAAATAAGTACCTTGGTAGTCAGTCATGACTCATGAGAGTCAGAGTCATGGAGTACACTAAACCGGTCACATTTGACCTGACGAGTAGTATTTGCCGTCGGGGACTGGTTGAATAGGATCGTCCGCTCGACAAAAGTCCTAACCTGGTTCCCGTCCGAGAGGCGATAAAGATTCACTACTGGTGAGGTGTATAGTCCCCCGCCCGAAATACGAGTAAGGCATTAAGCTCGAGACGCGAGTATAATATCACTACTCGAGAGACGAGTACTCCGTGCGTATCTAACTAACCTTGTTACTACGCCAATTTTCTTGTAGCCGAGGAAATGGTGATTTTATATTGTTTCTTGTCGATTTGCTTTTTCGATAAGGCTATAATGCTGAGTGATTTTAAATTGTTGGTTGTCGCTTCGCTTTATAAAGCGTAATAGGTGATGACATTCCAATCTCTAAAGCATTAAATGAGTATAATAATTAAAATTGTTTCGTTTCAAATTATTGCCGGTTTCATCAATAATAATGAAACTCGAATAAAATGTAATTTTATTCGATTTTTCCGCTTTGAATTTTACTTCCTCCCTAAAAATTCGGCTCCCCTTCAACTCACCATTCCAAAATTTTGCATGAACATTTCTATTAACAATAGCCAANATAATGAAACTCGAATAAAATGTAATTTTATTCGATTTTTCCGCTTTGAATTTTACTTTCTCCCTAAAAATTCGGCTCCCCTTCAACTCACCATTCCAAAATTTTGCATGAACATTCTATTAACAATAGCCAAATTCGTTGAAAATTTCATCCAGATCGATTTACAAACACAGAGATTATATAACTATTTCCTACCTCGAGTAAAATATTTTTACGCACTGTACATATATAGTTCATAAGACCAGGCTTGTCTTCTATCCGTTATAAAACCACAAACTTATAAGACACAACTTTTGCGTCGACGGAAGGTAAGCGTAGGTGTACTGTAATAATATAGAGACAGTGTGGGTCAACGGGTTTCGAGTGAAGCGAGGTGTTAAAGTAAGTGGAGTGATCTTTCTAAAAAGTAGCGGAGTGTAGGTCGTATTAGGTTAGGCATTCTTCTGAGGACTCATTGGAGAGAATCAATCCCTTGATAATAATCTCCATATGTTTTGAATCAGAGTTTAATTGTTCGGGGATGCCTACTTCCTGACCAAGATTCTCTAAACAAACTCTATTCACTTTACACAAGGCCTTGAAAAAGCCACGTGCCAAAAAATTAAAAAATTTGTAAACAATCCATGATCTCATCGGAAATTGACATGAGAAAATTAAAGGGGTGAGTTCCTCCGACTCTGGACAAAAGGATAGTGAGCTGAAGACGAAAGGAAGAAGTTTATTTATGAGTAGTTAATGATCCAGATTTAAGACTAACAATGGAGATGGTCCAATTCAAACACGTGCAAAACTTGTCTTAATTGACATTGGGACAAAGACTCATCTTCAAATTATCTCCCTCTCAATACTCCCTTCGTCATCCCACTTCCTGTTTTCAATTCAAATACCATTTTTTTCTGAATAGAAACTTAAATTCTTTAAAGTATTTCATTTTAATTAAATGATTATTCAGGAAATGGGCGCTTTCATCTCTAAATTACATTTTTAAAGATATTTAAATAAATCTACCATAGAATATTAAAGTTTTTCGACTTTAATAAATAAACGGATGTTGATAAGGTTATGTCATACCTCGTAAACAAATCGAAATATTTAAAAAGTGCAACTGGGTGCCGATGGCACCCAGTGAAGAGCTCCATTGGCTAACAACTGTGAAACTCACTTATGAAATTAACCTATTTGTTTATGGTCGAGTTTGTTGATTCAAAAAAAGTTTATTAGAAATTGTTTTGTTGTTTTTTTTCTGAAATATTTTGAGGTATGACAACCTTATCAACAGCCGGTGTCTTTGTTGTCAGGAAACCTTGAATTCAACACATTAACTTTCGTTTTCTTCAACTTATCACTTTCCAGCGAAAACCCGGCTCAGCGCTAGAAAATTTCTTTTAAAAATTTCCTCCTCCTAACCTTATTCAGACTTTAAAATTATTCAGAAATTTGGTCAGGTAAATTATTAGCCTGGAACAACAGAAATTTTACAGGGTTATGTAAATTCTCTTTGTCTGTCCGTTCGTATGTCTCTTACATAATATGTATTATTTTCGACCATAATCCCTCCAACTAGAGTTTTATTTTTATGAACACATTTTTTTGAAAATGCACTTGTTTTTTTTTGTTGTAATCAATTCTGAAAAACTTTGTCAAAAGATATTATAAGGGTGAAAATTAAACTACCCTTAGCAAACGAAAGACTATAACTATGAAAAAGTGTAGTGTAGTTAAGTTTCCCCCAAAATATTTGTTATAAAATAGAAAAGTAAGAGAATAAATGAGAATCCATAATGATAAGTCACCGGAAGCGTCTTGTACTCATCAATCACAGACTTTGACTCTTCCGATTTCTTTGCTACCGGAACAATAATGATTGAATGTAGAGATCCTTCAAAATACTCAAAATACGCTTGACCAAAAAGAACCAAACTCCAAGTGCAAGTACAAGTGCAACTGCTCAAGTGTCTCACTCTCATAGTATAATGGATTGTGATCATGATCATTCTCTGTATGAAGAGAGTTGGGCTGATGAGGATGACTCGTGTGTTGGTCAAAAAAGAAAAAAAAATCATCCTCACACACTTAATTTATTATTGATCATGTCTCCTCCACCCCCGCAAACAATCAGACCTTACTCTCATTCTCTCCTTGGATGAGGAGGACATTTTATTGTCCAGAAAGACTAAGTAATAACGCCATAACGATGAGGACTACGACTGACTCACGACAGATCATTCACTCATCAAAATCAATCAAATTTATACAATACACACTCATTTTTCAAAAATTTACCAATAGGAACTTGACTCCAATTATTATCAAATCTCCGACTCATTTACTTACTTCCCGTTTTCGAGCGTACACACACAGACTGGCAAAACTTCACAGGAGGTCATTTTGTAATAAAAACGATTCTAAAATGTCATATTATTCTATACTCATTATTTGTAAAAATTGAATCAGAAGTAAGTACAAGCAGACGGAGAAGAGAATAATTGTATAAATCTATGTGAGTTCCATTGCTCGTGGTTAAAAACTTCAACCATCGGCAGATTATTTGTAGATTCACTCTCCCGTGTCGTAAGCGATTAAGTGAGAATAATAAAAAGATATTATGTATGACAATTTGTATATGGAACAAAAAAAAATAGATATTTATATTTTTTTTTGTAGTCTTGAAGAATGAAGTGGAGCGTAGAGAGGCGGGACACGGTAGGACGGTGTCGTTGCTTTTGAAAATAACAAAAGATTCTCTTATCATCCTCAGAGATCACAATAAAGGTGTGATATTAGATTTTTTTTCCACAACAGGAGATTATTGAATTTACATTTGAACCTACCACGCTCTGTTGAATCTCAAGAGAAGTCTAATAAATCCACCAGGGGACAAAAAGTAATCAAAATTGACGGAAGGAAAGGGTCAAATTAATGTCACCAATCGTTATCAACAACCACTACTTACGTCTCCTACTGGAAAAATAAGCTTCCTACTGTGATCATCATCTCTACAAGGTAATTTCAAGATTTATAACTCCCGCTCAAAAAAAAAAAAAACTCTGTCTAACTTTTGGGTCAATAAATCCAGGTTGGTTGAAGTAAGAATAATGTCAGAATCTGACTTGTAGACCTCAATAATGTATATTCCAATCCACTGTCTCTTTATGGGTGATTCACGACACAATAAAAACAAAATTCATTTGTCTCAAGAGAGACACAAAAACACAACAAAAGGAAATAAAACCGTGTCTTTTCTCCGCTCTAAACCTCGTTACAAACGCCCAGATCCTTTGGTATTTACTTCTAATTTTACCACAAATAACAAAACGATGATGAAACTTTTGGTTCTAAAACTTACTATGGTTTTCAACATACTTTATTGCAGAAGGGGATAAGGAAGATTTGGTATAGGATTTAATTTTGCAAATGGAGACGAAATTGGCAAAAAATACAGTAAGTACAAAGTATTTTGTGTCTGTTTTATTCAATCTTTTCAAACCTTGTGTTGTACCTATATGATTAGAACTTATTAGAGAAGAAAGACAACTGTTCATAAAATTGTAAGAATTATAAGGTTTGAGAGAAAACTAGGCAAAAATTATAAGAGTTGGCGAAACTCGAACCTGTATCCTTTTATATGCCACATCTAGTGTCCTCACCATTTGAGCTACAGAGCTNCACATCTAGTGTCCTCACCATTTGAGCTACAGAGCTAGTTCAGGATTTTATATCTGTCGTCAAACCTTAGTAAGTTCTTCGGAACGCTCTAATTGGATGTGCACTATTCATCATTCCACTAAAGATTTCTGTTCAAACAGCAATCCCTTACAAAATTAAACAGTTTTTTATATAAAAAAAAACTTTAAAAAATGCATTCCCTAGCCAATTAGGTCAATTCTTAAGTCTCATGAGTGTCATGTAATGTCATACTATGTAAGACCATAGAAGCCCTCTGCTACCTATAAAGGCAACTAAATCCTGACATGCCTTGACGTCTTTCTGTGTAAACTCCAAGGTTGCTATGAGGAATTTTGATGTCTTTGATAAGGTTACTCCATAACTCCCCTATTTCAAAAAATTTAAATTTTCCAATTTCTCCATTTCGAAATATGTGAAAATATATCCTTAGGAACGGAGTTAGATGTAGGTTCGACATCCAGCTTCAAAAAAAAAACGAAATTTGAAAATGAGCCGAATTATGGACTAACCTTATCAAAGACATTTTTTGTAAATTTCTCATAGCAACCTTGGTAAACTCTCTCTTTCTCTCAGAACCTAACCATCAGTACACCTTACTCTTTAAATCTCTCTCTATTTACTAGAATAAATGCTAACAATTGGTTATTAGTAGCTTGTAAGTGGCCCAGGTACTTATCATTGCAGTGACTTTAGAATAAAAACAAGAAGAAGAAAAAGTCAAAAAAATTTTTTTGTACCAAAAAAAAACTTTAGTCACTCTGTATATTTCGGAAGCAATAAGAAGGCTTGTTTATTTCGCAGAGCCTTTTAGTAATATTGTTCTTCACAGGTACCTTAATAATGTTTTTGTGGGTGTCATTTCCTTTCTCATGTCATTACTAATTAATTCCAGGTCTAAAAGTAAGAGGAAACAAGAAGTTAAACTTAATTACATACTTAAATTCATTGAGACTCAAACTGTGTACGGAATGTCTATTATATAAGTTTTGTAGAACGAGGTTCTTAACAGTTGAGTCACAAAATCCTATCTAACAACCACATTAAAGTTTTGTAGACGTAAAGGACCCCTTAGACCCTACCCTAATCCAATTTCACAAGCTCCAACAACTCGGATTTTAATATTCCTCAAAAAAAAAGAGAAAATTCATAGGGAGAAAGTAAATCAGATTCAAAACCCCTAACAAATATTGTTTTTTATCAAACATATTGATTTCACTCGGATTTTAGATCTCCGACTCATGTGGTGAGGCGGGTACCTTCGAAAAAAAAACTTTGTAAGAAGTCGACATAGTTGTCGACAGTTATGGATGATAATAGTGTGTCATGGGTATGATCGGCTTTTGGATTCCCACAAACTCCAAGGGAGTTCAAATATTATTAGGAGTATCTATATGTTCTTAATGTACAGGGTGTATAAAAAGTTTTGGTTTACTTAGAGGGTGGTGTTATAAACAAGATACGAGATAAAAAAATACAGAAAATAAAATCAAAATTTTAGGGTATAAAAAAAATTGACCACCCTGTATTTACAATATATTTTGAGGAGAAAGTCTCCTGACGATTCCAATTTTTGTATATAGCTTTTGTATAACTTCCTTTTGCAAATAAAAAATTTTTTTTTTTTTTTTTGTTGTTGAATTGAATTTAGTTTCAATTTTATCGATGAGGGTAAAGCGACAAAGGGGATGCCATGGCGGTGGTCCTTCATTAGAAACACTTTCCCTTTTTGTATATTTTGTTACTTGGACACCCCTTCTGCGGTGTGCTACAGAAGCGGTACAACCCGACTTAGCAAGTTACAAAACAAATTGACATGGACTTTTTTTTCTGTACTTATTACAAAAGAAATTTTGAAAAAAATTTTTTTTTTTTTTTTTTTTTGGGTGGACTGGACATTACTGTAACTGAATCCACCCATAATCTAATCCTATGACTATGACTATGATGATTTGTTCAATACAAATTACATTTTGTGAGAGAATATTTTGTCCAGATTTTTAGTTCAATTCCTAGAGCTTTTTTTTTTTTTCTTAAGCTGTCATGGATGATAGAGTTTTGAGGAAGATTCGTATTACGATTGGTCATATTGATATCCATTTTATTAGAATTTGGTTACTTTTTTTTTGTTCAAGTCCTCATATTTAGCTGGAGGGAAAAGTTATATAATTTTTTCGTCTGTCAGGGTGAAATGTCTCCCTAAGTGATTATACAGGCTGGACAGAAGTATTTGATCTTCTTCNATTTTTTCGTCTGTCAGGGTGAAATGTCTCCCTAAGTGATTATACAGGCTGGACAGAAGTATTTGATCTTCTTTTTTTTTTTTTTTTTACTCTGATCAAAGAGAAAGTGAAACTTGAGATCATCTACTATTCCTTCATCTCAATCCTTGTCTTAACGCTCTCTTGAGCTCTCTATTTTTTTGAACCTTAGAAATTGACATTACACTGATTTCCCCTTTGTGGAGAAGATTTTTTTTTTTTGGGGATTTTTTTTTTTGGATTTTTTTGGGTCTAATGTATGGACAAAGGGTATACATATGTACATGACACGAGATGAAAATCTTGTTATTTGTTTTCATTTTTTGATGGACCTTATTGCCTCCAGGAAAAATAAATCTCTTGGTTTGTTTTTCTTTTGATTTTCTGATGCCTTTTATCCGTCAAAATTCAAGTCGAATTTGAAAATTTTCACTTTCACGTTAAAAAAAAATTTTTTTTTTCGAAAGTTTTTTTTTTACTTTTATTCTTTGGAAATATCTCCCCCCCCCC
>NIPM01000103.1:208106-381322 GCA_002738285.1 Holacanthella duospinosa
AAAAAAAAAAATTATGTTCGTTGTTTTTTGTTTTAAAGTTACTAACTCTCAGTTTTTTATTAATAAATTTTAGCCCTACTTTTTCAAATTCTCTTCTATTTTTTTCAAAAATAAAGCCAAAATCAATAGGATTTCACTCATTGTAGAGTTCTTTTTAATTAAAATTAAAATGATCCACCACATTGAAAGAAAGTTTAAAAATTCTCTAGAGATTTATTCTTTTTTTTATACACCATTTTCAATTTTCACCATCATACACCTAGCTTTTCTATAGAAAGTTTTTGAAAAGTATTTAATATTGTTACATAATGAGAAATTTTCCATACAATAGATTTATTCATCTTTGACTCTACTGTGGATGACTATATAGCCTAACTTTTGATTACTTATTTGACAGAGTGATTAATTTCACAGGTTGAGCATCACCAAAAAGTTAATAGGTTGTTGGAATAGTCTGTCACTATGAATTCTAAAAACTTTAGTCTCCTTTGGGAATCTCTTTCATCTTTTAATGAGAAAATGATATTACATAATAGGTCTAATTGTGAGAAGAATCTCATAAAATCCATTGATGCGGTTAGATTTTAACCCTTTCCAGGATTATGACTTTACAACTTTAAAATTTCCCACTCTCATCAATAACTAACTCATCCAAATCATAATTCTCAAAATATACACTCTCTATAATATTTTATACTTTAAATTTTTGAAGTTCAAAAATATATATAAGTTATAACACAAGTGGAGAAAGAGGGTATGGAAAAGCGTAAATCACTCGGTAGAACTCTTAATCAATGGCAATAGATCTTAACAGCGGCGAGCGAAGCGAGCGCCGGCTAGTAGATCTTAACAGCGGCGAGCGAAGCGAGCGCCGGCTAGTAAATCTTAACAGCAACACCAGGTAAGGTATGGACTAGAAAACGCTTAATAAGAACTCCGCTCGCGGAGCAACTTTTTTGAAATTTTGTGGAATAAATTGAAATTTTGGTATCTTACTCAGCTGCTGTCTCACTATGAGTACAAAATTTATTATTACGTAAACCACTCAAAGTACTTTGTTTAATCACCAGGGGTACACAAAATTTACATGGAATGTACCTGATGCCGTTCTGTTCGATTTACCTGAAACTTGGTAAATTTATATAAAATATCATTCTGCACAAAATCTTTTAATAGTTGGAGACCCCTAACGGACAAACGAAGAATCTAGCCAAATATGACTCTATTTAAACATTGTTCAGCAGAATGACATTCTACTATATAAATGTATACCAAGTTTCAGGTCAATCGGACAGAACATCAGTATTAGTATACTCAGCTTATATTTTTATTATAGGATGACACATATCCAATGGAAGTGCGCTGACAGCGACATCAACGTGTATAAAACGTAGTGGTTGTTGCCAGTGGACGCGAGTGGGTTTGGGTCATCTGATTCTTATAAATACTAAAACCTTTAAAGGTAATTAGGATCTCACTTTGAGGTCAGATTTCGATTCTACTCATTATTTTTATCATGCTCAATAAAAGCTAAATCAACAATAGAATCAAATAAACAACAATCAACTAATTATTGAGTAGGAATAAAAGTCACCTTACAAACGATCTTCAAAGGGATCTAACACCAAGTATATCTCTTGTTAACTTTGTTTCCCTCTAGCGATATGAATCCAACAACCACTATTAACACCCGCTATTAAACAGCCGCTATTAACAGCCGCTTTCAAACAGCCGCTATCAACAGCCGCTTTCAAACAGCCGCTATTAACAGCCGTTTTCAAAAAGCCGCTATTAACAGCCGCTATTAACAGCCACTATTAACAACCGCTATTAACAGCCACTATTAACAACCGCTATTAACAGCCGCTTTCAAACACTCGTTATTAACAGCCGCTATTAACAGCCGCTTTCAAACACTCGCTATTAACAACCGCTTTCAAACACTCGCTATTAACAGCCGCTTGTTTATTAAAGTCAAGAAACCTTGAGTACTTTGAATAGTTTTCGCAATGATAAATTCTCTACTCTTAGGTTAGCTAAGTAACATCAAAATCTTAAAACTTATTCCACAAAATGCCAAAATAAATGGGTTACCTCACGAGCGGAGTTGCTTGGTTATGTTACATAACCAAGCAACTCCGCTAGTTTCTACATAACTTATGTAGAAACTCAAAGGTGATTTTCTTTAAAAAAAAAACTGAAAAAAGTTAATAAATTTTATATATCTCTGTCCAGTTTTTGTTGATCTGAGTATATATAAAAGGTTGATAAGTGAATAGGATATTAGTTTGTTGGTGAAAGTACTTGACTTGACCAAATGGAATGATATAGTGGATGTGGTCATAAAACTAAAGGTTTAGAGGGGAAGATGGTTCTATAAGTCTACAGAATTTATATATTATAGTCGTAGTCGTCTCTTTTTTTGCATGAAAGACGAGGAGAAAGTAAATTGAATAAGTATCCAAAGGGGTTTATCATCTCATGAAGTGAAAGGGATGAAGTAGAAGAAAAGGACCTAAGGAAAATGATCAACTTCCGCTCCATGTCTCGTATTTTATTTTCACTTTACTTTCTCCTCTATAACTTCCCCCAGAGAAACTATGCTTTCACTCTCTTTACAAATTTCTTCATATGGAGATACGACAGGACTATTTTTTATTCACCAGAACCAATGACCAATTCAAAATTTTTTTTTTTTTCATCACTCCTTTTACTTTGAGTGCATTCCAGATCCAAATCCATACAGACTGTCGTAACTTTTTTTTTTTTTTGGCAAAAAAAAAAAAACCTACCAAAATAGTAGTAATCTAACCTCAAGGGAATGATGGAATAAAAGCAAAAGGCTTTCCTTTTACATTTCAAACAACCCTCTCCTCTCTTATCTCATTCATTCACTTTTTGCAATTTTTTTTTTTTTTTTGCAAAATGATGAAAGCATGCACATTTCAACTACTACATCTCCCTCATGAATACGTAATGGGAACTAATAAAGTTAATGCAAAGAGACGACTTTACTGAAGGGCAAAGAACCATAAAAGGTTCCTAAAATACCAAAATGCCACAAGAGTCATTCAATTCAATATTATTACCTACTTTCACTCTATACGGAATTCAATAAAGTTGAAGAGGTAGAGTAGTTGATGTAAATTAGAAATTTTAAACAATAGGATAGGGTTATATGGAATAGATTTAAGTATGAAAGGACAAGGAATTGAGAATTTGAAGTGATTTTGATGAGTCCATTGTTTCTTATATTTAATTGAATTGGAAATGTATTTTCACTTGGTTCTTTCACCATAAGAACCACTAAATATTATTCCATAATATACTAGATTTTATATGAATTCAATGAATGAGGTTGTGGATTTAATATCTAGTTATTTGGAATATGAAGAAGGGCCAAATTATAACCTTATTTAACTATATTCCATTTGCTGTGGTCGTACTTTACTTAATTATTCACTATACATAGCTATTGTTCTTTTTTTTTTTTTGTGAAAAATCATTCATAATTAATTACATTTACTGTAATTCTTTTAAAACAAGTTTTAGGATGGTGTTAAGTTAGATTATTTAGTTACACCTTTTTTAAATGTTGTACAGTGTGTTTAATCTTTTTTCCACCCTCTTTCTCCAATTTCATCGTAGCTCCTCCCACTCCATGCTGCTGTCAGCAAAAAAAGTATGAAAAAATGACGTCATGCTTTCTAGGGTGCAAAAAAAAAAATGTTAAACATTCTATACAAGTCTGAAGTCCGTTCCATGATAATCCTGAAGTGAGAAATCAGTTCAACTTAATAATGTACCACCCAAAAGATGAAAATTTGACTAAAATACTTAAAATAACCTAAAATAAAAGGAGAAATAATAGAAATGTAAAAAAAAAAGCCTAAAAATTATATGAACCTTAACTAAACCTCTATTTTGTAAAATGTACAGGGTGATTAAAGCTTTCTTTTTTGCACCCCTAGAAAGTATGACGTCATTTTTTTTTAGACTCTGTTATTACCAGGAAAAGCATAGGTTGGGAGGAGCTATGATAAAATTGAAGAAAGTGGGTACAAAAATAAAATTAATCACTCTGTACAGCAGCGTATATTGTGTTTGACGCATATTGTATGCTNGAAGAAAGTGGGTACAAAAATAAAATTAATCACTCTGTACAGCAGCGTATATTGTGTTTGACGCATATTGTATGCTCTTCAGAGAAAATCAAAGCCAAATTTTAAAATTTCTGGAGATTTGTCCTAAGTCGGACTTACCGCACACTGATTTCTTCTCCTTAAGGTTACTTCAATTGTCTGCGTTCATCAAGTTTTTTTCAAAATGTGGTTTCAACTTCAGATTTCTTGATGTTTTTCTTTTTCGTTACGGATTGTCATAGAATTGAAAGAAGAAAAAAAAAANAAAATCATTCATAATTAATTACATTTACTGTAATTCTTTTAAAACAAGTTTTAGGATGGTGTTAAGTTAGATTATTTAGTTACACCTTTTTTAAATGTTGTACAGTGTGTTTAATCTTTTTTCCACCCTCTTTCTCCAATTTCATCGTAGCTCCTCCCACTCCATGCTGCTCCCAGCAAAAAAAGTCTGAAAAAATGACGTCATGCTTTCTAGGGTGANAAAAGTCTGAAAAAATGACGTCATGCTTTCTAGGGTGAAAAAAAAAAATGTTAAACATTCTATACAAGTCTGAAGTCCGTTCCATGATAATCCTGAAGTGAGAAATCAGTTCAACTTAATAATGTACCACCCAAAAGATGAAAATTTGACTAAAATACTTAAAATAACCTAAAATAAAAGGAGAAATAATAGAAATGTAAAAAAAAAAGCCTAAAAATTATATGAACCTTAACTAAACCTTTATTTTGTAAAATGTACAGGGTGATTAAAGCTTTCTTTTTTGCACCCTAGAAAGTATGACGTCATTTTTTTTTTAGACTCTGTTATTACCAGCAAAAGCATAGGTTGGGAGGAGCTATGATAAAATTGAAGAAAGTGGGTACAAAAATAAAATTAATCACTCTGTACAGCAGCGTATATTGTGTTTGACGCATATTGTATCCTCTTCAGAGAAAATCAACGCCAAATTTTAAAATTTCTGGAGATTTGTCCTAAGTCGGACTTACCGCACACTGATTTCTTCTGCTTAAGGTTACTTCAATTGTCTGCGTTCATCAAGTTTTTTTCAAAATGTGGTTTCAACTTCAGATTTCTTGATGTTTTTCTTTTTCGTTACGGATTGTCATAGAATTGAAAGAAGAAAAAAAAAAAACAATTGAACTTCCGTTTCCTTCAATTTGTAAGTTACAAATTGTAACTGAAAGATGTCAAAATAAGTGAATAAAGTGTGAGATATAAGATGTAAGAGTAATAATAAAAAGTTCTTGTAAAGTATATTTCACTTGATAATGAAAATGGTTGTATTTTGTAATTTCTATTAGGTATTTTTCTATTGACACTTCCGTTTTAGTTGTAAGAAGTTAACAAAAGGAGTAGTTAGTTTGTAGAATTTGTAGAGAAAGGAATTGAATAGTATAAAATTGATGTTAAATTGGTTTTTTATTGTTACTCTGGTCATGTCATGTGAGGAAGAGAAAGAAAGTGGAGGATTATAATGGAGAGAGAAAGAAACGACGACTTCTGAGGAGACAATGGAATATGTCAATTCATCTTTATTGTCTCTCTCTCTACTTTCTCTAATGTCCCTGTCCATGACCAACCAATGAGAAGCTTTTTTTTTTATAAAAAAGTTCAAGAGAATAGACAAAATCCAATGTGAGGTCTTGACATTTGGCAAACAAACGCTTTCTTTCGATACAACTTCCGTTTCCAACCAACCCCATCTGCTCCGTCCATACTCATCAATAAATAATAAATTTCATCTTTTGTAATTTTTTTTTTCTTCTTCTTTCTCCCTCTCATCGTTTCTGATGATTTGAAATGAAAAAAAAAAAAAAAAATTNTTTTTTTTTTATAAAAAAGTTCAAGAGAATAGACAAAATCCAATGTGAGGTCTTGACATTTGGCAAACAAACGCTTTCTTTCGATACAACTTCCGTTTCCAACCAACCCCATCTGCTCCGTCCATACTCATCAATAAATAATAAATTTCATCTTTTGTAATTTTTTTTTTTCTTCTTCTTTCTCCCTCTCATCGTTTCTGATGATTTGAAATGAAAAAAAAAAAAAAAAAATTTTTTTTTTTTAGATATAGTAAAATGGACTTCTTATTCAAAAAGTTGCTGATACAAATTGCATGTCAAACTCTACAACTCATCCCCTGCTGTGATTTTTTTTTTTTTTGAGTTTGAAAAATTCAAAAGACCTCCTGGATATATACTTCCTTAAAAATTGTATCGAATTCAAGCGTGTTGCATTATGCATTGCATCATGTTCCTCTTTATACAAAAAAAAAAATATAAAGAATAGATTCACACAATTCATACAATTCCTTATTGTTGAGGTTTCTAACAATGAGAACCAGAAGAAATTGTGGATTAACAAATAATAACTATGAGATACAAAACGATCATTCTTTAAAATTTGCAACAAGTACTCAAACAGATACATTTAGTCCATTTAAGTTACTTATATAGTCTATATATTTTGGGAAATTTTATTTAGTTATTTTTTTTTTTTTTTAATAATTTTACGAAAGTATGGAAAGTGTAAAAGGTAGTAAAACGAGAAAAATGAAATAGAATAAAAAAACAAGGAAATTGTACAGAGTGGTAGATATTTTTACTCTAAATTTTTTTCACTTTTCCCCATTCTGGCAACGTTGACAATCTCAACTAGGCTTGCAAACGAGCCGAACCAGTTCGTGAACTAAACGAGTTTGAGCTGAGTTGAGCTACTATAATTCAACTCGTTTATAAATGAACGAGTCTGGCGTGTCTTATGGAAAGGTTTATACATAAAATTTATTAGGTCTTATAAAAAGTTTCAAATATAAGACTGCCTGTTTATTAGACCGGGTTTCCTCGTATCCTGAATGAAGATCTTATACAAAAGGATTACTGTATATACTATTTGCAAAATTAAAAATTTTCACTCTAGTTGCTAATAAATTTTGGAGTAAGTAGTAAAAATCAATATTTCATTTACAGTGGAATTCGTTTAATGTCACTCCTTCTTCTGTCACAAGTCTCTTTTTATCACCAATTTAAAAATTCCCGGCGGATGCCCATGTACTTAAGTGTAAGAATAGGTCGCCTTATATCACTTCGCCTAATGTCATATTTCATCTTGAGTCACCCATTCCAACCCCACACATGGAAGTTTACTTCTTTTATTGGAAACTTTCGTGCCATAGTTTGAATTTCACATCTTTTTTCTTAATTTCTCTCCAAATTGTATACATTCAATTTACACCCTAATAAAATAGTCAAAGAAAAATCATCACTGAAGAAACATTTTCCTGTTGTGTGCAGAAAAAAATTACTGACTATTTTCATTAGGTCAAACTGGTGTAATTTTGAACACTGGGTCTACCATAGTAAAATTAATAGGTAAACCAAGATTCACAAATCCGCTTTTAGTCACCAAACACTATGTTAAACACCAAAATTAAAAAAGTTGCCAATATCGCATTATGTCACCTTCTCTTTATATCACCAAAAATTTGGGCTCCCTTGGGGGTGACATTAAACGAATTCTACTGTATTAACAAAGAGACAAAATTTTGGAAATTTTGGTAGTGACCTAATTGATTTTGGATGGAGGGTAATTATTACAACTGTTTGACCACTTTACATTGGACGCAGTTGGAAAAAATTGTTTTATCTGAGTTTGAAAACAAGTAGAGAAAGTATGTACCTAAAAATATGAAACATCTTGTATAAAATGAAAGCAAAAGGCAAAGGGGTTTTAATATTTTTAGCTCAAAAAAGACACTCTGTTGGAAATTTAGTAGATGTCATTAATTGAATTGAAGCTCTTAGTTGTAAAAATAATGTGTGAAAGTGAAATGAACCACCAACACCTCCCTTCTTTTTCGTTTTTTCGGGAGGGTGATTCTTCTATGTGGTTCCTTTCACCAACTCAGAGAACTTTCTCTCATTGTTGGAGAATCCCATTCCAGTAATTAACAGTGAATAACTCAATTATCACTTCTTTTACTCTATTAAAACTAAGCTCTCACAGACTCTTTTTATTAGATGACTCTATTCAAACTGAATCAAAAGACGACAACGATTGGACTTTTTCATTTCTTTTTTTCAAAGCTCTCTAATAAAACAAACTCTCTATTGTTTTACATCATCACATTCGAATACGACACCTACTGTGGAGAATCATTGTCTTTAGGAAGTCTGCTGGGTTTAAACAATAGACATTTATAATACAGTTAAGTGCTAATTCTGAGTAGGGTTTTTTTTTTGTTCATCCATAGAACTAATTTTAATTTATTGTGAAAAACTACATGATTTTATAGGAAAGTTTGGAATTATCCTAGCTAGTACATCTGGAATAATTATTAATTAGCAGAAGCTTTCTAAATTTTTAACATTTTTTTTTTTTGTTTTGAAAATTAACCAAAAAATTTTAAAATAATAAATTTGAGTGATTTACAAATTTGAGTGATTTTTTTAGAAAAAATTTTATTTCATACCCAAGAGTCCAAATAGATGGGGAAAGTGTAATAATTCTTGTTTTGTTGGTTACATTTTATTATCTATTGTTTTATTTTTTTTGTGACAGGTTCAATGTTTTTCTAATGAGGTTTAATAATGAAATAGGTTGACCCTAGGAATTTTTTTTTTTTTTTTTTTTTGAATCCTTCAATTTCTAGGGAAAAAAAATTGTTATGACGCACTTGGGAGTCATTAATCGAGAGAGAGCGTATACGCTACGCTTTCTCTTCTTAATATCAGAGAATGACCGTATTCTACCTCTACCACTGAAAAAAAAAAATAACTACCCAATTGGTTGGTAGTAACCAGTGGCACAGTGTAACCTTTAAAAATGAGCAATTTGATATCCAATAAGCAGAAAAGATGAGCATTAAACAAGAAAAAGGAGGGGAAATTTTCTATTAAATATTAATTAAGCACTTCATTTACCTCATAAAACAAGATAATTAGACGGGATTTAAGGTGTGGTAGGGAGAGAAAAGGGTTTGGCAATTCTATAGAGTAGTAAAAAAATAGTGTTTTTGAAATTAGGTGGGTTTCTCTGATCTTTATTAAACATTTTCATTGCATTTTTCCCGTAATCATAAAAATAAAAACTCATCTCAGGGATATGGAAAAGGGAAATGAAAACCAATTTCACTTTCTCCAATTTTATTTTCACTTTTTACAAACATAGTGGGGGTTGATGTTGGTGCTGAGTAACAANCAATTTCACTTTCTCCAATTTTATTTTCACTTTTTACAAACATAGTGGGGGTTGATGTTGGTGCTGAGTAACACAAGCTATATACATAAATTCATCAACTCCAATTACCAAAATAATATTAGTAAAAAAAATAAAGTGAAAGTATGTTACAATCNTATACATAAATTCATCAACTCCAATTACCAAAATAATATTAGTAAAAAAAATAAAGTGAAAGTATGTTACAATCTTTTAAGTCTAACAGTCTGGTACAATTAGAGAAAAAATCCACCTAGGTTAGGGAAATAAAACAAAAAAAAAAATTTTTTTTTTTCCAAACCCGGCCTACATATTTTTTACTTACTGGGTCGTCAAAATCACCAGTCAGAAATAAAAGTTTAACTTTAGCTTTAACTAAATTATCAATTATGGTAGAAAATCCTAGAATAAATTATTTAATTGAAGTANTTACAATATTCCCGCCCAAGTCGGATCATTTCCTCAGCTTCTACTAGACTGTCTGATGATTTCTAAAAAAAAAACAGTATGGATCAGGTTGATTTTTTTTTCTTATTCTAAAATGGATTATTCCCTCCAACTTTTGCTAATAAAATATCTGATAATTTTTTTGTTTAAATACAGTATGATTCAGGATTTTTGTCTCGTGTTGAAAACTGTCGCCTAGGTTAAAGAAATAAAAAAAAAACATTCGTAAAATGCTTCCATATCACCAATTCCATTTGGAGAGTCGTTTCGTTTGAATTACTTTACTTGTATTATTCTTCTTGATAAAATATCCTAATAAATTTGTATTTGAATATTAGTATTTCTTATTATTAGAGTAGAGAGAGAGGGGGTGAGACAAAAGAAATCTAAATGAAGAGAGATAAAACGAATAGAGTATCGTTTGAGCCGGTGGTGCAGCTGTAGAAGAATAACAAATTAGAGGCATTGGAGAAAAGCTCAATTCCCCTAAGGAAGATATTTGTAAAAATTAGATGGAGGAGAAAACAGCATCTAGTTAGTAGGCACACAACTCAAGGCTAGTCATTCTTTCAAATATAGACTTGATTACCTTTTTTACACAAAAAAAAAAAAAAAAATTTTCATCCAGAGAATAGAAAATAGGTTCCTACCAAAAAAAAAAAAAAAAAAAAAAAATTCCGTAAATTTATCCCCCAATCTCAAAAAATATTATCTAATGTGAATGTGAGGAAGAAAGGAAAAAGAGAAAGTACTAAATTTCTATTTTTTTTTTCTTCATCCCCTTGCCTTATCTTTCTTAAAGTGTAACTTTGATAAAAAATTTAGTTTAGAATATACTTAAATTTTAGAGTTTGTCATTCTAACTTTCATTTTCATCCCCCTTGAAACAAACACCATGTACATACAGGGTGTTTAACATTTTTTTTTGCACCCTAGAAAGCATGACGTCATTTTTTCACACTCTTTTGCTGGGAGCAGCATGGGGTGGGAGGAGCTAAAATAAAATTGGAGAAAGAAGGTGCAAAAAAAAATTAAACACCCTGTCTTTTAAGAATTTGTTGTTGTTATTGTTGTTATNGAAACAAACACCATGTACATACAGGGTGTTTAACATTTTTTTTTGCACCCTAGAAAGCATGACGTCATTTTTTCGCACTCTTTTGCTGGTAGCAGCATGGGGTGGGAGGAGCTACAATGAAATTGGAGAAAGAAGGTGCAAAAAAAAATTAAACACCCTGTATTTTAAGAATTTGTTGTTGCTGTTGTTGTTGTTATTCCTCACAAGATAACCAATAGGAATAGTAGTCTTAGTCGTCTTCTGCTATACTTTCACTTTCATTTTCACTTTCACTTAAAACTAATTTTTATATAAGTATCATGATTTCTCATGATATTTATAAATAGTTGTTAAATCTCGACAAATCTTTGGAAAATATTAAAAGTTTCATTAGTTGGTAGGGGTTAGATGAAAAGTTATAAAGTTCTACTGGTACTTTTCATCCCTCTTCATTTGACTTTAAATAAGGAGTGTTAATGACCTCATTTTCATTAATGAACCAAAAGGATAAGTTGAAATTTTGTAAAATTTCTGTCTCTCAGTCTCACCGTTACCGCTGCCGACAATGAAGCAAGCCACTAGTTGAGATTGTTGTTTAGAAGTATTTCAACTTTCACCATTTCCTTTCCTAAGACTCTAGTGTCTGTCATAAAGGTCCTAAAACATCATGGAGCAGAAAATCAAAGTTTTCAGTCTTCATCCGGAGAGTATTTATTCTAATGAAGTGGGGGGATGATAGTAGTATCTTTTTTTGTCTCTTAGGGTTTATTGTCTCAGATGACAATTTCTTCCCTTTGGGTAATTACTTTCTCATGGAAGACCTATTGTTTTGAGTCCTTGTAGTACAGGGTATTATTATTATTTCCAACCTCATTTGCATGGATTAGCACTCAGGAGAAAGTAGAAAGGGGGAGAAGTGAGACAGAGGAATTGAAACCAAAAGGAATGATCTTCTGTCACACGGGAATAATGAGACAGAAGAGAAATGAAGAGAGGGGTATTTTTATTTTTTTTAATATCAACTTTCTCTTTCATCTTCTTATTTTAAGGAATCAAAAGTAGAAAATTTTTTTTTTTTTTTGAATTCTTGAGGAGAAATTTTGAAAAGAAAGTTATAATTTTTACATAGGTGAAAATATTTGTAAATAAGATGAAAATTTTGTGTCTAAGTCATTTTTTCTAGACTGCAAAAAAATCTTTAATCACTCTGTATTAAGAAGAGGCAATAGTCAATTATTTACAAAAGTATACAATAAGATTATATGTTATATATTTTTTAATTTAGGTATAACTTATTGTAATCAACAGTTAATTAAACTAAAAAATAATAATAATTAGTTGAAATTAATACTTAATCAAGCTGAATACTTTGGTTTTTTCACATTGTTATTATAGGCTGCTTTTGTTTTTTACAATATGTTCAAAATTTTTAACCCCCTACCCTTGCTTACTACTAACTTGTGAAATTTGTTATGCAAAAAAAAAACAAAAAAAAAAAAAAAAACAAGATTTTCACTTTAAAACTTAGTAGGAGTTAAATGTTTGAAAATACTGTATAATACATAATTTATACTTTAAGTTATATACTAGAGCCATCTAGCCAAAATCTATTATTGACTTTAAGAAATTTTAGTCAAAAATTTCAAATTTTTTTTCTTCTTTTAAACAAAAAAATGTAAATTATTACCAAAATGTTGTGAATCGGTTTGCATTTGTGCAGAAGTATGGATGCAAAGAGCATAAAGTATAAATCTATCTTAAGAGTTTAGGTAAGAGTTAGGTAACTTAATTTATGCCAAATTTAGGTTATTTGTATTTAATCATATACTTTTAAGGTTTCATNAAATTTCAAATTTTTTTTCTTCTTTTAAACAAAAAAATGTAAATTATTACCAAAATGTTGTGAATCGGTTTGCTTTTGTGCAGAAGTATGATGCAAAGAGCATAAAGTATAAATCTATCTTAAGAGTTTTGNTTTGTGCAGAAGTATGGATGCAAAGAGCATAAAGTATAAATCTATCTTAAGAGTTTAGGTAAGAGTTAGGTAACTTAATTTATGCCAAATTTAGGTTATTTGTATTTAATCATATACTTTTAAGGTTTCATATTTTTTGGTATTGATTAAATCCATGACAAAACTCAATACAGTAAAATTTTTCAAATCCTTTTGATTCATCACAAATGATAACAATTGACCTGAGAATCCAGAGAGTAAGATGACTCCATGTTCATCTTTTTGAACTGGAGTTGATGTCCGAGCTGTTGCTCTTAAATTCCAAAAAACCATTGTTGGTAGAGTATAGCCTTTTTCTTGAAATTCCTTCTGCGCAATCTCAAAATTAGTATGGGATCCATCATTAAAGGCTTCATTAAATTGCATATCGGTAAAAGTAAAAAGAATTTTTGGCATATCATCTTGTGAAAGATTATTTTTAACTCCTAAATCCAAGATGAGTCTTAGTGTAGCTTGGAAATTTGTTGACCCACCCCAAGGCATTGCCCCGAGGGCATTAACCTTCTCCAAGAGACTAAAATTAGTATCCAAATGATAGAGAGTAGGAGTGTCATCAAATGTCACACAAACTTCATTCCAAGGACTTTTTGTTTGTTCCATAGTCAGTAGAGTGAGACCAATGGCACCAATCATAGGGTCACCGTGCATTGAACTACTCACGTCACAAATCGCAATGGCTCCAGCCAATAGACTGCCTACAAAAAAAAAAAATTTTTTTTAACTTAAAATTTTAGATACATATTTCAGAAAAATGTATTTTTTTTTGATAACTTACCTTTTTTCTTGATGTCGTCGACAAGTGATGTCCATTGTTTTTCTAAAATGAGTTTNCACCGTGCATTGAACTACTCACGTCACAAATCGCAATGGCTCCAGCCAATAGACTGCCTACAAAAAAAAAAAAAAAAATTTTTTTAACTTAAAATTTTAGATATATATTTCAGAAAAATGTATTTTTTTTTTGATAACTTACCTTTTTTCTTGATGTCGTCGACAAGTGATGTCCATTGTTTTTCTAAAATGAGTTTNTTTTTTTTTGATAACTTACCTTTTTTCTTGATGTCGTCGACAAGTGATGTCCATTGTTTTTCTAAAATGAGTTTCTCAGCCTCTTCAGTATCATCAGTAATCGCCATAGCCCGTCGAATAATTTCAATTGGTTTCAAACTCGCTCCTGCGACTTTACTCCCATCTTTTGTGAGAAATGCTGTGAGCCGCTCATTGTCATGTTTAATAAATTTTGATTTATTTTTCTGCATACATTTAGCAGGGACACGTTTGTAGTTGACATTGGCCCAGTCATTTTTGGACATGCGTACTTCTGGAATTTCCAAATGAGCTCTAAGTGGGACACATATTTCTTGATTATAGAATTTCCTAGAGAGGTAAACTGCAGTTGGAATTGGTTTGGTTAGGAATTCTTTTTTCAACAATTGAGCCAATTCCGTTGCAATTGTTGATGAAATAAGAGTATAACGATCAAAATGACCGGCAAGTGTTGGTGCCCATTTTGCGGCTAGTGAAATATTCTTATTCTTTGCCCCAACATCTTGAAAGAGAGCAAAATCTTCTGACAATTGTTGAGCAAAAATTTTTGCAATTCTAACATGAAATATTCTATACTTGGTTGAATTTGTAAAAATTTCTCTTGCATAACGAAATCTAAGAGTATCCATTGCTTTCTTGCCAAGTTTTTCATAATTTTCAATCTTGTAGTAAGCTCCAATTTTAGCATTATAAATTCGTTTCTCTGAATCCGTTTGTTTATTTAACTTATTTGAATTTCGTCGTGTTCGTTTTCGACCAATCGAGTGACCAACCACTTCAGGATCTTTCTTGTTTCCATCATCGAAAGAAAAATATGGATGAACAAATCCATCGAAAAGTACTACCATGAGCATCTGTAATGCATCTTTCCAATAACCCAATTTGAGTAATTGGGGCAAATTATTGTAGAGTGTGATTGGATGATGGAGGTAGAGCCAATAGAGAGAATGTTGATATTGTTGTCGAATTCCTTTTCCATCTTTGATATCACGTAAAGAACCAATCAACTTTAGTGTATCCAGAGCATCAACTTTCCATGATTTTGTTAGAAGTGAAATAGTTAACTCTGGTGTTGTTTTTTCCATAACATGAAAGAAAAAATCAACACGAGCATCATTTGAAGTATTAAAAGTTGATGCATTATTTTCAGTAAATGACTTCTGGGATTCATTGATAGCTGCAGTGACAAACGGTGCAGGAAGGTCAACAACTTCAAACTCATCACTTATATCCTTGTCTCTGATTGGTTGAGAGAAGGGTTCAAGGTCAATCCCACCTTCCTTGAGATCAAAGAAGAGTTGAGTTGAACTAAGGCTATGATTCTTCAACAACCTATCATTTTGCTCAGTCTCCATTGGTACTTGGACAGGTATGGGCACTGGGACACCTTCTACAGTCTCAGTCTCAGTCTCAATTCCCATTATTAGTTCCTTTTTCTTCTAATAATGGTTTTCCTAAAATAAAAATTTAGGATTTTTAATATGTAGAGTAAGTTTGACAGTTAACAACCTAAAAATTGGAATCAATTGTATGAATCTTACCTTAATGATCCTTGTACAGTCCACTTGAAAAACNCCTTAATGATCCTTGTACAGTCCACTTGAAAAACTGGAACCTGATTACTCGTTTCCGCTCGTTTTGTAAATGAAAGATTAAACCTTATCAGACTTTTTCTATTACTCAAGTGATTATTAGATCCTGTTATTTAAAAACTTGGTCGGCAGAACTGATGATAGTCGTGGGATGAACGAAACCTACATTATACCATAAATAACAAACGTTTGCAAAAAAATTTTAGTGTGACTCATTCCGTTTCTAACCATAACCAATGAAATAAACTCCTTTTACAAATTGTGAAGCTCACAAAATAGAATATAAAGCCCCCCTGACCTTCAGTTCCCCTTCAAGTCGGCAAAAACAACGCAAACCACGCCTGAGCCAAATTCAGAGTATCGACCAGCAGAGAAGTAAAAAAAAAAATTTTTTTTTTCTTTTTTGGCATCTGTAGTTGGGTTTTTTTGCAACCTTGAATTTTTTTTTATACTTCCTAACAGCCAGACAACTGGCTCCTTGTCAAATTTCATAAAATCCCAGTGGTAATGGCAATATACTCCTAATATAGCTAGTAGCTATACATTTAGTGAGTCTGGTGGTATATGGTTAAAAGAATGCAATAATTTTTTATAATTTAATACCCTAAAACTCTATACTTTGAGTTAAATGATGCAAATTGTATTACAGGAATTGAAAATATGAAAATTTTACCCTTCAATCGTTTTCTTTAAGTTCATTTTTTTTAAGAAAAAATAATTTTTTTTTTCTTTTTTTTTCGGTATAGAATATTTGATGAATATTTGGCACACCGTCCGAAAAAATTTGTGATAAAAAAAAATATATATGTAATATAAATTTGGTTTTCGATTTTCACACACTGTTACGTAAAAATCTAATGGTAGGAGGAAACCCTAACAACCTAACAACCTAACAACTTAACAATTTGTACTTCCATTTTTCCAATCAATGTAAATCTAAGACATAATAATATGATTGGACAAATTCCATCCATTGTTGAATATTAAAAAAAAAAACACTATAAATAATTGTGGTTTGAGCATATAGGAAACGGAAGTTAGTAACTATTGGACACAGGTGTTCATCGAGAAAAAAAAAAGCGAACCCGTCAGTTTTGGATTGCATGATGACTCTGTTGACTTTCGATATTGACTTATATGTGGGATAGAAAACCAAATTGTGCGTGTGAATAGTATAAAAGAAAGTGATTAATCATAACTTTAATTATATATATTTCTATTCCAAAAGTGTCACATCGGAAATGGATAGAAAATTACAAAGAAATTGAGCGGTCAGTCAGTAGTCATTATTGCAACATTCAGGTTCCCACAACAATCAATAATAATAAACCACCACCACCACAGGCAGTCTGACCAGAATAAGTTTATTTAAAAAAAAATAATTATTCCGGTTCTTTGTTTTGTTTGTTGTTTTTCTTTCAAAAATTCTAAAAGAAAAAAGATTTTCATTCTATCAAGTGAATTATATAAAGTTAAATAAAAAATTTAGAGTTTATCAATACATCAGGGAAGAATAATGGTGGTATTTCGGACTATTGCGCAAGTCTAAAAGACTCCACACGTCAGACTTTATTATTGATGATTTATGGTTTGAATATTGCGAAAATTTAAACGGTTGAGTGAGACTCGACTGTTATGATTTCATCTTTTAAATATAATTTCTTGATAATTTTTTTTTTTTTTTTTGAAAATGAGCATTAAAACAAGTTTGTTGATTTAGAAATGGAAATAAAGGAGGTTGGTTGTTGGTTGAGAGATGAATGAAGTTTTACAAAGGCTCAAGTGTGGCTAATCCTCTTCTGAATGAGTTTTCATGGTGGCGGGTGTAGGATTTGTATTTGAATTTTGAATAGAGAAGAGTGAATGATGAATGGGATGAAGAAAAGTCAGTTTCAATCTTTGATTACAACAATGACTGGTTTCTATGGTTCCTTGACTGGATTGAATCTATGGATCTCTAAATTCAACCGTGACACCACCGCCTTTTCTCACATCCTGTCTCTACGACCCACTAATAATCTCCTGATGGATTACTCTATTACTATTCATTTTACTATAATTAATACTCCTTCGAGATTCAAAAATGTTAGATTTCATAACTGACAATTCATTTTCTTTCATTTCATCATCTTTTTCGTATTTATTAAGCTAGGTTTGTAATCTAAAGGAATAGAGAGGTCTTAATGTAACCAATTGGAGTGATTTCTCTTAATTTTTCTAGGCAAATGTAAATCTGAAAATTCGTCACCGCAAACCCGACCCCCAAAAACACCGATACTGAGGTTTCGGGTTGTTAGGTTCTTCGGCAGTAGGTTGTCGGTACTAGATCTTCGGCATCAGGTATCGTTGCTGAATTTTTGGCATCAAGTCATCCGTGCTGACGTTTCGGATTCAAGTTGTCGGTGCAGGATCTCTGGTGTCAGGTTTCGTTGCTGGATTTTTGGCATCAAGTTATCGGTGCTGAAGTTTCGGGATCNTGAGGTTTCGGGTTGTTAGGTTCTTCGGCAGTAGGTTGTCGGTACTAGATCTTCGGCATCAGGTATCGTTGCTGGATTTTTGGCATCAAGTCATCCGTGCTGACGTTTCGGATTCAAGTTGTCGGTGCAGGATCTCTGGTGTCAGGTTTCGTTGGTGGATTTTTGGCATCAAGTTATCGGTGCTGAAGTTTCGGGATCAAGTTGTCAATGCTGGATCTCCGGTGTCAGGTTGTCGGTGTTGGATCTCCGGTGTCAAATTGTCGGTGCTGTATCTTCGGCATCAGGTTGTCAGGGTTGTATAACTATTCAGCTTCAAGTTATTGGTGCTGAATTTTCGGCATCAAGTTGTCGGTGCTGGATCTCCGGTGTCAGGTTGTCGGTGCTGGAACTCTGGTGTCAGGTTGTCGGCGTTGGATCTTCTGTGTCAAGTTATCAGTTCTTGATCTTCGGCGTCAGGTTGTCGGTATTGTATCTTCAGGTTCAATTTGTCGGTACTGAATCTTCGGCATCAAGTTATCGGTTCTAAATCTTTTACGCGTCAAGTTGTCGGTGCTGTATCTTCGGCATAAGGTTGTCAGTGTTTGATCTTGAGCGTCAGGTTTCAGTGCTGGATCTTCGACATCAGGTTGTCGTTACTGGATCTACATTGTCAAGTCACTGGTCATCGGTACTGGATCGTCAGTGATGGTTCTTCGGCCATATCTTCGTCATTAGCTAGTCGGAACTGTGTTTTCGCACCAGATTATAATAGAATTATTTAAAATTATTTAAAAAAAAAAGTAATAGTAAAATTGAATAAAATTTATACCCTTTTATATAAATCAGGGATGACGCATCCTTTCCCAAGTCATTGTCAACTTGTCAATGAACCTATACAAAAAGTTATCTCCCTCAGAAATAAACCTTGTCCTACTAAGTTTTCAACAACGTAACAGTTTTCAATCACTAAATGACAGGAAAATTTGTTCCAATTATAATTCAACTGTTGAAAGACAGTATATATTTTTTTTTCGAACAAAAGTCTCTCGCACATCGAATATGATTAGTAAGAACTAAAGGGGTAACAATGAGATAGGATAAAATTGACATTGTTTTTCTTTTACTTTTATTTATTTTTTTTTATTTTTTTCAATTTGATATTCGTCTCAGGTTCTCATTGTTGATTTGTCGGGGAAGCTTTGACAGTCTAAGTGAAAGTCGACGAGAGTCTCTACACGTGACTGACTTTCTCCTCACTTGTTTTGAGTTGTCCTTCGATGTACAATGTTCGATATTCAAGGTACCCTTTAAACCTCCACCTTCAATTTATACACGCAAGATACAATCCGTCGACATTATCTAATGTTTGATGTAACCTCGTCTCTACCCTAAACTTTTGTTGACAGTTGACAACATCCATTCTCAGTGAGGATCACGCAATTGAGTTTTTCTAAAAATATTTTACACACTCTCTGGAATTATACCATCGTCAATCTCTGTCTCACTCACACAGAAACAAGGCAAAGGGAGAAGAAGAAAAAAAATTGAAAANATTATACCATCGTCAATCTCTGTCTCACTCACACAGAAACAAGGCAAAGGGAGAAGAAGAAAAAAAATTGAAAAATTAAATCCCGCCGAATAAATCATCATCGTCATCATCGTCGTCGTCGTCGTCTTGGTCATTGTCATTGAGAATCGCGCATATTGCCGAATTTCATTTTAGCTAAACATGATACATAATATGATTTTGGATTTTGAAAAAATGAAACAAAAAATTTATAATTCGATACACCTATAGCTAAAAACATTTGTACTTATATTTAATCTTTTTTTCCACCCTCTTTCTCCAATTTCATCTTAGCTCCTCTCACTCCATGCTGCTCCCAACAAAAGAGTATGAAAAAATGACGTCATGCTTTCTAGGGTGCAAAAAAAATGTTAAACACCCTGTACATACTATATGTTTTGGTAACAAAAATTCATTTCTGATAAAGAGAGGGTAGAAATTATATATAAAAAAAAAAAAAAGTAGTAGTAGTTAGATAGATGAGAGTTGATTTGTTTTGAGTGGAGAAAACTTAGGAGTGAGTAGTACTGTGAGAGAGGAAGATGAAAAATATATTTTTTAATCTAATTGCCATCCGCTTTCTGTTTTTTTTTTCCCGTTGACTGGTTCCCTAGATACCTAGTCGGTGTCTTGTTAATATAAAAAGATATAAAAAAAAGACTATTGGAATTAAGAATATAGAGCCTTTGATTCGAGTCTATTGTGTCTCTGGTTGGTTTGTAAATAATTCATAAATGAAAGTAGCTTCCTGTTGAGTAGTGGGAGGAATCTCATCTTCCTTTCATCATCCCTCTACTACTCAAATAAATAACAAATTGTCAACTTCCATTAACTTGAACCAATATCCTCCAGGTTAGAAAATTACTCAGCCCAACTTTTTTAATACCCCTTACACACGGGGGAATTAGGAGGCATGAAATCCGCTTCCCTACTACAAAAACTATAAGGAGCTTAATTGTTATCAAGATGCATTTCATCTGAAGAGACGCTTTCCTTTTATAAGTTACTAAAAAGATGAGAAAAGGAGAGGTCGAGCGGAAGTGAAAGTGAAAGTGAAACGAGAAACTTATTATACTTTTTTCTCTTTCCTTCTACCTTTTTTTTGATTTTTTTTTTATAACAAAAAAAAAAAAATTTTTTTTTTAAGTAAAATTTTTAATTTTTTTTTTTTAGGGATTGAATTGAAACAAATTTTTTATAATTATTCTTGATTAGAGTATCAGTCTGGAAATTATAGTAATCAGTCCAAAGGTATATGAAACCTGATTGTCTAAGTTTGGGTATTCTTATGCCCGTTTTATACTCAACTCTCTGACTGTTTTTCGTATGGAAAAATTTTTTTTATATGGTTTTTATTAGTTGCAAAAAGTTAACACGCTGCTTAGTGACAGCTAATGTGTGACAGCCAAAGTCACCGACCTTGCCAGAAACGGCATAAGAATTATAAAAAATTAGCACATGTTTTTTTTTGGTATGGAAATTTTTTTGAAAATTTTTCCGATTAGTGTGTCATTCTTCCTTCATTTGAATAAAATCCAGTATGATTGATCAATTTTTAAAATATTATTTCCAATCTAATTTACTTTGAGAATTAAGATTTTTCTAAAAACTTTAATAATCATAGTGCATTTCATTCGAATGAAGGATGAATAATGATATTAAGTATAAACCTGGCGTTAGGTTTTTGGGGTTAGGTTGTTAGGGGTTAGATTAGGTCTGAGGTCAAACTTTGCAAGTTGAGTGTTTGAGAGTCAGAGTGAGCATACTTCAAATTCGTTGTTTTTTTCGAAGAATGTTGTCCTTCAGTGCTATAAGATTAAAAATAATTCTAAATTTATATACAGGGTGTTTAACATTTTTTTGTACCATAAAAAGCATGGCGTCATTTTTTTTTTACACTCTTTTGCTGGCAGCAGCATGGGGTGGGAGGAGCTATGATGAAATTGGAGAATGAGGGTGCAAAAAAAGATTAAACACTCTGTAAAAATTGCGATTGGAGGAATATAAAAGGCGCCATTTTTTTTTTGTTTTTTAATAAATTTTTTTTTTTTTTTTTTTTTTTTTATTTTTAGATATTTGTGAAGAATAGAGTTGTGAATATATGAAGCTTGGGTTGATATTATTTCCTTAAAAATAGAAAAATCAATGTGTACATTGTGAGGATTAAGTAGAGAGGGTGTATTTATGTTCTCCTGGTTTTATTATTCTCATTTAATCTACCCGGGGTTTTTTTTTGTTCCTGTCACTCCAAAATCATCCCCACAGATAAAACCGATTTTTTGGTAAAAAAAAAAACACGAGTTTGAGGAGAGTAGTTTACTTTTTTAGGGATTTGTTATATTATTATGATACATGATCCTTTTCTTATGTAAAAGGTTCATTTATTTTCACCCAAAGTCTAATAATCGAAAGAAGCAGATTAGGATTGAAGTGTGTATACTTTCTCTTTTCACCTAGTTAGCCAATCCGACTGTTTTTGATTTTTCCCGGGGTTTCTTTCTCCTCATCCACTTGATCCTTCCGTATCTCAATTCACTGGTCATCACATCACATCTCCATTTCCTATTCTCTTATATACACTTGAGAACATACTCCAAGGAGATGACGACGACGACGGCACAAGTGTTCCTAACGAACAATATAATGATGAAGGGAAAAAAAAAGAAGAAAATATTCGATTTTTCTCTCATTTCTTTCATCAAAGTTACTATTTTGGGGTTTTTTTTTTTTTTTTTTTCCAAAGGACCCAATTCGAAAAAAATACCCCTCTTCTGTAACTCATTCTTAGAAGAATCTATGATATTGGACTCATGGTTGAATTCAATGAACTCTCAAGTAGGTATTTAGCTTTCTCCTTTCACTCGTTTACAGAATTTTCCTTTTTTCTTTACTCGTAAAGAAGCTTTAGAAATGGGATAATTAATTTTTACCAGTCTTTCTAAAGTTTTGGAGTAGTTTATAAATTTTGTTACTTTTGTATGATATAAACATATAATTTATTTCTAATTTTTACTTATTGGGTTTTGTCGCAGAGTGATTTAAATTGGGTTAGATAAAATATTAAAAATTAGAAATACTGAAATACAGAATGGTTGAAATTTTTTTAACTCTGCTTTCACCATAATTTTTTGACTGGCTTTGGATGTCGTTACTCATAGAAAAAAATAGCGCACGAATTGAAATTTTTTGGAATTGAAAAGTATGAATTTATATAATCCCGATAAAGTTAACTAAATACTNTAGCGCACGAATTGAAATTTTTTGGAATTGAAAAGTATGAATTTATATAATCCCGATAAAGTTAACTAAATACTTAAGCGGTATGAGTTGTCATTATTTACATAATTTACATTTATTTGTCTTTTCTCCAATTAAACAACTGAGTTTATAAACCTGATGTCCAAAAATTTCAAAATTTGATACATACCTAAAAAATTCACTATCAACCACATCTGGGCNTTTATAAACCTGATGTCCAAAAATTTCAAAATTTGATACATACCTAAAAAATTCACTATCAACCACATCTGGGCAACTGTAAAAAAACTATTCGTTGAAATAACAGAGTCAGAGTCAGAGTCAGAGTCAGAGTCAGAGTCAGAGTCAGAGTTATGACTCTGGAGTCAGAGTCATGACTCTGGAGTCAGAGTCATGACTCTGGAGTCAGAGTCATGACTCTGGAGTCNTTATAAACCTGATGTCCAAAAATTTCAAAATTTGATACATACCTAAAAAATTCACTATCAACCACATCTGGGCTAAAATCATCTGGTAAAAAAACTATTCGTTGAAATAACAGAGTCAGAGTCAGAGTCAGAGTCAGAGTTATGACTCTGGAGTCAGAGTCATGACTCTGGAGTCAGAGTCATGTCTCTGGAGTCAGAGTCATACCTCTGGAGTCAGTCACTTTACCCTCCTGCACTTTTTATGTAAGAATCAAAACGGGAGAAATATTCCGATGCAAATAAAGCGAATCACTTAGAAATTGGTGTCGAACAAGGATTTNATAAAGCGAATCACTTAGAAATTGGTGTCGAACAAGGATTTAGATCCAGAGACAAAGAGGAGGACATGAGAAACAAAAAATGATGACAACACGTACCTTGAAACTAATGTTGTATTTGTAAATATTATTACCGTGTTTATTGGCAACTTGGAATTTTTTTATATTAAAAAAAAGCGCATTTGTTTATGATTGTTTGCTGGTTTAATTATTTTCCAAATAAAATCAAAATCAAACCCGATCATTACGTTTGCATTTTAAACTAGGTTTCAATTCAAATACACAGAAATAGAGTTATAACAGAAATTAATTGTTTATGTGCGGGCAAGTTAACTGGCCTAGAGCCCTCACGATCCAAATCTACACTCCTGACCTCATGCTCTCACAAACCAAGCCTGCTCTAATGTCATCACTACCCAAATTTGGTCTTTTGCCTGCGTGTCCTCATGCCCTCACGAATTAAGTCTGCCCTCTTGCTAATACCTACCCTCGCGCCCTGAGGGCTGCCCTCATCAAGAGAGCACAAGGGCACTTTGCCCATGTATGTAGACGCAAGATCTAGACGAATGTGGGTTCGAGTCTCGCCAGTCCCTACAATTTTTTGTTACCTCTCTCAACCTTACGAGTAGGCTTTCCCTTCAATCAGCGATAACTTTTAAATGTACAACAGAATTTTTAGAATAAGTCATCCTCGACCTCTTGATCCTTGACTCATGGTGTTATCAAAGATGAACTTTTGTACTTGTATCTAATTTTTCCCCAGCTCACCTTGGTTGAAGACACAGGACCACTTTTAGTTATTTCTGTTTAAACTAATAAACGGATACAGATTACACTCCAACCAGTACTTTTGGGACTACTGGAAGTTACTTTATACCCGTGCTCTTTGCTGTAGAAAGCGTGGTGGCATAAATTATTGCCAATTGAACTCCATAAACCAAATTTTTTTTGAGCGTAGAATCCGCATAATAACCCACTATTTCTTATGTACAGTGGAGTATGATAATGTCTGGCAGAGAAAGGAGGGTGGTTCTTTCACTTGAAGTGGAAAACGGAAAACTTTAAAATTGAAATTAAAGTTGAGCGCCGTACTTACACCTATTTCGTCTATTATATTTTCATTTTCATTCACATATAAGATTACACTTTTAATTCCACCTTTTAGACATTTAGATTGTTATCGAAGAACTGGTTATGAATAGCCAAGGAATGTTAAATTCATAACTGTAGCAGCGCACTGGGTAACCTAATAAAGTTAATACCGACAGCCGTTGGTAACCCGCTCATCATACTGGTGGGAAATGGTTTTTTGGATAAGCGCCGCAACGAAGTGAAAGAACCACCCTTCTTTCTCTGCCAGACATTATCTTCACTTCACTGTATATAGACTTCACTGTATATCCCGACTCAGGCTAGAAAAATTATTTCTGCCAATTGCTAACTGTGCTAGTTATCTGAAGATACGACATTGTGGGAAGTGAAAATAGTTATGACGTTTGAAACGTTAGTTCGAAAACACAATGTTGCCACTTCCTTGAGATAGTATTGTCGTAAATTTGAATAAGTATTACAACATTGCAAAATGCTAAGAATCGAAGAACACTTAGCCACGGTGTCTAAAATCCGTGCAACACTTAGTAATTGAGCGTACCTCCATGTTTTCCCATCTAAACGATTTGAAGGTCCTGTTATAAGTTTAAACACACTTGAGGGCCGGAGCTCACTGAAGAAGTAGCCTAACACAGGGATTCAAAAAATAATTTTGAATCGAACTGTACTAGCCGTTTTTCCAAAAAATTTTTAGTTTTCTTGCTACGGCTCCGAGAAAATGTGTCTAGGATTCTAGTTACACCTCGACGTTGCCGGGTTATGTTAGTCTGAATCTCTGACACTCTATCTTTCAGTACTCCAAAATAAATCCAATATACAAAAACTTTGTTGTCTAGGGTTAATATTATTGAAACATTACAAAATTTGACGGTAAAAGTAAAGAAAGAAAGTAGAAGAAAAAAGCTTAACCATCCTGTATTGTTTTTCATTTCTTGATTACATCTCCTCTAAAATTTTGGTTTCCCGTCGTCGTGTTAAAAGTTATTCTTATACTCTTATAGGCAGAAACTGTTAATTTGCATGAGAGGAGATAATATGATTAAAAGTGAAATGTAGGGAGTTGAATGGGTGAGTGGAAGATGTTGCCGCATCATGTGATGAATTTCGGTTGACAGACCACAATGACACTCAGATCTTTATGTGTCAACACTCATTGAAGATTCGTTGAGTCTCCAGTAGCAGGCGACATCCGAAGATAACCAAATGACTTCATTTATAAATCCTCGTCGTAATAAGGCGTCTGGTAGTATTATAAAAGAGAGATTCATCAGATCTTGTAAGAGTCATTAGAGTCCTTTTTGCCTCCTTTTGGTAAATGTAATAGACAGAAAGGAACAGAAGATGAAAAGGGTGAAGTGGCATCAAGTAATTACAATGATGAGGGAGTGGATAGTAAATAACTTTGGAAATTTTAAGTGGGTTTCTCAATTTTAGAACTTTAACCCAACTACACCGGCTGTAATTTGAGCTCTTCAAATTTAAAAAAAAGATACACCAAAATTTTGGAATCTCAAGAGAATTGGTGTAAGTGCGTGTCAAATGATGATCTCAAGTGAAAGTTTCTATATATTTTTAACCCTTTAACTTACCAAAAAAAAAAATTTTTTTTTTACCTCTACAAGTTGTAACTTTTTATAAACCACGAACAATGGAATTATAAAAGGTTATATGATTCCTATGTCCGTCTGTCAAATTTGGATATTCTTCCATTTTTTTTTTCATTTTTTTTTTCAACATTTTTTTTTCAACATTTTTTTTTTACATTTTTCAAAAAAATTTTTATGCTTTCTACTTTCACTCTAAAGTGAAAGTCCGGGAGGCGGAAATGAGGCATTTTCTATTGAATTTATGAAAAGAGGGTGAGAAATTCTATTGAGTCAATTTCATAACATTATTATGGTAATTTTTGGTCAATTGAGAAAACTGAAATTGAGTTTTACTCCTTTTCCTCTTTGTCAAAATACAACAATGCATTTGTCATCAACATGATCCAGTCTGGTTCCTTGGGAAAAGTTATGTGATGTCCATTGAGCCAAATTTAGTTTAAGGAATACAATGGATGGGTTCCTTTTATTCCCTTTCACTTTCAAAAGTGAAAGCATATATATCTAATTTTTTTTTTTTTTTTTTTTTTGTGATCTGGAGTAAATTGAGGAGAGTCCTAAACGATAGATATGGCTAGATAAGATATAATTCAAAATTTTGTTATAACAACTCAACCATGAGAGTCTACTTTCTATTGGTCATTCTCACCAATTTTCAAATATTACGTAAATATAATAAGTCTAGCCTTTCCTACCATAACAGGATAAAATTTATGGTTCGTTTCTTCCAAAAAAAAATTTTTTTTTTCTATAAAGCTACTCATATTTATGCCTCAATGCATCCATTACTCATGTACTCCATAGTAATAATAGTAGATGGACAATTTTCACACTTTTCAAATTTCATTTCACTGTTCTTCAAATTAAAAAAAAATTTTTTGTAAAAAAAAAAAATTAAAAAAAAAAAAATAATAAATAAAATTTATACTGAAATTTTAGTAAAGATTTATAGTGTGTGCATCACAAGTGCTTTCACCTTAAAGTGCTTTATTATCAAAATAAATCAAATCCATTTCAACTTTTACTTTCAAATTACACCTTATTGGGATCGACTCTGAGATAGCTGATTTGTGCAATTTGATCTCCCCCAGATGGATTTCAACCAATAGTAGCACTCCCACTAAGCACATTTGTTATTCTCATTAGTTAGGACTAGGAGNTAGTGTGTGCATCACAAGTGCTTTCACCTTAAAGTGCTTTATTATCAAAATAAATCAAATCCATTTCAACTTTCTTTTACTTTCAAATTAGACCTTATTGGGATCGACTCTGAGATAGCTGATTTGTGCAATTTGATCTTCCCCAGATGGATTTCAACCAATAGTAGCACTCCCACTAAGCACATTTGTTATTCTCATTAGTTAGGACTAGGAGATGGAAAAGATCACTTTTCTCTTACTAATCCAGTTCGAGAGTGAAAGTTAGAGAAAGCGAGACTCAAACCGCTAGCTCGTCGTCTCACTCCGCTCGCTCTTCTCACTCTCTTCGCTCTTCTGACTTTTCGGTACACGAATGACACAATAGATTGAATTTATTAGATAACTCGCTTCAAGGCAGGAAATGTAATTCCATCCGTCTCTACTCAACAAGGATCAATCAATTTACTAACTCTACTCACCATCACACTCATCCTTTAACAACTAACTTCTGGAGATCATTAGGCTACTCATAAAAATAACCCTAAACCTTACAATTTTTAGTTTTTTCATTATTTAACCTAAAACTTTGGAATCATTCCTTGACCTGAAAATCCCACTTTTAACTCATCAGATGACAACGGCATAGAAAAATGAACTAAAAACAAGAAATCTGAACCTGACAATGTGATATGTAAAAAATTTAACCACTCTGTATTTTTATTTTTTAAATCGGTAAATTTNAGGAAATGTAATTCCATCCGTCTCTACTCAACAAGGATCAATCAATTTACTAACTCTACTCACCATCACACTCGTCCTTTAACAACTAACTTCTGGAGATCATTAGGCTACTCATAAAAATAACCCTAAACCTTACAATTTTTAGTTTTTTCATAATTTAACCTAAAACTTTTGAATCATTCCTTGACCTGAAAATCCCACTTTTAACTCATCAGATGACAACGGCATAGAAAAATGAACTAAAAACAAAAAATCTGAACCTGACAATGTGATATGTAAAAAATTTAACCACTCTGTATTTTTATTTTTTAAATCGGTAAATTTTTATAACCCTTTCAAATGATCAAAGGCCTACTAAAGATACCTCTTTTTGAGTAAATTAAAACAGTNTTTATAACCCTTTCAAATGATCAAAGGCCTACTAAAGATACCTCTTTTTGAGTAAATTAAAACAGTTGCTTAGCAAATACCCAAAATCTAGTTAACTCTGGTCGTAAACCGTGTATCTTCATTTCTCAGGAAGAAAATAATCATCATGTAACTTGGTACTATAAAGTGAAGAGAGAAATCCAAAATGTTTAATCTTCTTGTGCATAAATTTACTTGACTTAAAAAGAAATTTTAGTACATTTAAACGGGCGTAATAAAAATTTTCTTATAGAAAATGTCAATGTAGTAAAAATTATTGTGTTTTTGGCGTTCATGTTGTTGTGGAATGGTATATGTGTAACAAACGTCGACTTTTGAGAGAAAGTTACATCGACTTTTGGGAGAAAGTTACATCGACTTTCTCCCTCTGCTCATCAGTCCTTAACAAATGAAAAAGACAGAGAATTTATATTATTATTATTATTACTACTACTACTTTCTCCGACGGATAGAAAAAGGTAAAGTAATCCTCAAGACTTTCACTTCTTTTTCTATTACAAAAGTTTAATTTTCCAACACAGTACTAACGACTCTAGTTTGTCGTAATTTCATCGAACTTTTACAAAAAAAAAAAAAAAAATTTTTTTTTCTTTAAAAATTTATAAAAATGTGCTTATTGTAACTGATTTTATGAATGGTGTTATGACTTTTTGGGACAGAGAAGCATAGAATTACCTTAAATAAGTTTTCCCCCATTCCTTCGAAAAATGATAATTGGATAAGTAAGATAAACCCCTCACCATGCAAAATGATTTGCTGTTGATAACAGGTGGATCATGATTTACCATCACTATAGACAATGTTAGAAAGATAATTTCTCAAATTGGTTCTATAGCAGAATTGGTAGTGCATTAAGTCTAAGATACCCAAAGGCGTGGGATCGTACACCACCAGAGAAAAAAAAATTGAGATAAATCAATTTTCAATTCTTGGCGGGGAACTCATTCTAACATCAACCTCAGACACAGTGAGTACAGAGTCATAATCTATGCCTAACTGATGACTATCCAGAACCATACATGGGGAAATTCAAGAAGATAAAAATACAGGGGAGAAAAAAAAAATTCGAAATGAGTGACATTTTGTGAGAGTATGAGACAGACATAAAATCTCAAAAGTGACTAGAGTATTCCAAAACTCCCCGAAAATCACTACATTTTTCTTCTTCTTATATTCACTTTCCTTCTGTCACAAATTTTCTTCATCTGAAGAAAAATTTACGACTCGGGTACTTTTTTTTTCAGTGACTACTCCAACACCTAGAAACAAGGGANAATGAGTGACATTTTGTGAGAGTATGAGACAGACATAAAATCTCAAAAGTGACTAGAGTATTCCAAAACTCCCCGAAAATCACTACATTTTTCTTCTTCTTATATTCACTTTCCTTCTGTCACAAATTTTCTTCATCTGAAGAAAAATTTACGACTCGGGTACTTTTTTTTTCAGTGACTACTCCAACACCTAGAAACAAGGGTGAATTTCATAGTGAATTCATTTAGAAATTTCTTCAGTAAGAACCTAAAACTTATACAGGTTTCACATAAACTNCTTCATCTGAAGAAAAATTTACGACTCGGGTACTTTTTTTTTCAGTGACTACTCCAACACCTAGAAACAAGGGAAGTGAATTTCATAGTGAATTCATTTAGAAATTTCTTCAGTAAGAACCTAAAACTTATACAGGTTTCACATAAACTCAAAATTCCAAACTTTACAATTGTCTATAGCTTACAGTAAAAAAAAAAAATAATAATCAAAAATTAAAGGTCCCGGGTAGCATAGGTTTATGCCTTACCCCAGCATGTCATGATCCTGATCCTGATGCCAAACTGTCGTGATTGTTATGATTATTCGGTGGTGTTGACTGAAAGAGTTTCTACTATATACTATATTATCAACAAAAAAAAAACCCTCAGAGATTCCTATTTATATAAACAATTTTCAACTCGCTTGTCGTAACATCTGGGGTCAAGTCACCCAAAGAACGGGAAGAAAAGTGTCAAATAAAAATCTAAAAGTTGGAATTTATGAGAACTTTTTTCTTTTTTTTTTTCTATTTTTTTTCTCTCTTAAAGGTTGGAATGTCCTGTGGTCCGTTCAGAGGTCTTTGGCCATGTCCATGTCAAACACGTGTCATACACTTTACTCAATGTTTTCTAGTGTTAAAATAATACTAATAAAATACCTACCCTCTCCAAGAAAGGCGGGAGAAAAGGCAAAAAAAAAAAGAAAAAAAGTAGATCGAACTCGTAAATTCGAATCGGTTTCCTTTAGTTTTGTGGGGGTTTCAAAATTGAATTTTATTATTATTTTTTTTTTTTTTTCAGGAAACATAAGCATCGTAAAGTTTGGAAAGACCCTCTCATAGTCCTCTGGTCCATTGACATAACATTTTGAAATTGAATCAGTAAGTAGGATTTAGTCACCCGGGTTATATTCCTGAGTAAAACTTAAGTTATACTCTCCACTTCACTTTCATTTCAATCCCGGTTTCAAATTGACCAGTCCGAAGAAATGTCCAACACCATCAACTATTTTATGATCAATCGTAAACCTTCCTTGATGAAATATCAAGGGACTCTATTAGGGAAATCAAAGTTGAATCAAATCAACATTTTTTTTTGTATAACTCTTCTATCAGAACCACACCCCCCTGCCTTTCTCAGACGTTTAGAAGGAATCTATGTAACCTATTATTCGTGAGATGGATGGAGGGTAGTTTTGAAAAAATCAAAAAAAAAAATTTCAACCACTGTAGACCACATTGACGAATTTGGATTTTAAGCTCTTCTGACAACCCGTCGACTTTAGTCTCTCTCCTTGATCTAAAATTTCCTCAAACACCACCCGATATAACCCAACTACAAATATATCTACGAAATTTATATATTTTTTTATGAAAAAATAATATCTGATACAGATACAAGTTGTTCAATTCAATCTGCCTAACTCATTCGGGTGTGAAGTGAAGTAATCCGTCAACTCTGAGGCCTGATTCATGACAAAACATCTGAGGAGTTTCATATCATCAATCATTTCTAAAAAAAAAAAAACTAAAAAAAAACTAAAAAAAAAAATCTACAAAAAAAATCTTAAAAAAAAACAAAAAAAAAGATGCTATATTGTCACAAATATAAATCGAGTCAATCCAATTCAGTTTAAAAATTTATAACCTAACTTTTACATGTTAAAATTTTATGATTTTTTTTTACTCAAATTTCAAAGTAGATTTGATATAGTTCCGGTTTTTTTTAAAATCTAACTTTTCGGTTTCGTTTTAAAAATTCATAATTTGTATACAGTGTCCTTAATCTGTTTTTACTAAATTGGAAATTCTACCTTCACTTAATTTTTCATTTATTATGTTCTGGCTTGTGATTTTAAATTTATAAAATTATTATTTACTTACTGTATTTAACTTTTTCAAATCAAAACACTTATAACCGGAAGTGATGCTTCAAAAATGATGTACCATACTGTATATTATAACAAAATGAAAATTATTTTAAAAAAAAAAATACAAAATTTCTCTTTTTTTTTTTTAAATTATGCAAGTAATTGTGCTGATACAACTTCAAGTTTCATGAACTATGTCACTTTGAACTGGTTTTGACATGAAACTAATACCAATACACTAAATGTTATATATAGTCCTTGTTCATCCTATCTCATGTTTCATAATATTTTTCAGTAGGTATGAATTTTTAGTATCTCTTGGTATAATTGAGTTCTTCTTGTGTTGGTGACAATGACTAATATCCTTAGTAACTATAAATGACTGACTGTATTTCGAGAAGATGAAGAACAGACATGGAAAAAAGGACAGAGACTTTCATTCCCTTCTGTATAATGAGTGATGGATCACTCCCTTCTGACAAGGCTCTTCATCCTAGGACTTGAGGGACATTATGCTATTCATTATTACTCCTTTTTCACAATCCCTCAAATGACTTTCTAAGTCAAAACACTATCATTTTTACTTTTTCTTACACTAATTTTTTAATAATACTCCCTTCATTTCGTTATAAATACTACTTACAAAAAAAAAATATTTTTTTTTAAATATATTTTTCATCCAAATTTAAAAAAAAAAGTGTTATTTAGACAAAAAAAAAGAAAAATTTCAAGTGAATTGAGGAGTCTTGGTGAAAGTTTAAGTATTAGTAGATTCTGTGTAAGAAANCTTATAAATACTTACAAAAAAAAAATATTTTTTTTTAAATATATTTTTCATCCAAATTAAAAAAAAAAAAGTGTTATTTAGACAAAAAAAAGAAAAATTTCAAGTGAATTGAGGAGTCTTGGTGAAAGTTTAAGTATTAGTAGATTCTGTGTAAGAAAGAATGATAATTGAATTAGAGAGAGACAATTCTTTATTTTTGGATGGTCCCCTTCATTAGTCTTTGTCCTATTTACTCAAAGTGAAGAGACTTAATGGAAAGTACCCTAAATTCTCAAGAGATTTCCACTTATAGAGCACTGAGAAAAATCAAATCTAGAGAAAATACAAGTCATTCCTTTCATTTCGGAAAGATTTACTTGGATTAATTTGTTAAACATGATTAATGGATCTACACAAACCTTTCACTTTTATAATAATTTTTGGGGATTTTTTCCTGACTGGAAGTTAGAGTGAAGTTCGGGCAATGTGATTTCGTGTATAAGAGAACTGCGGCAAAAGCAAACCATACTTTCCGGTCTTTGCCAAGTGGGAGCTTGTATGTTAAAAGTAATTAGAAGATTGTACATTTTCATGTTCTTAAGGTAAACATATGAAATATTGGATAACTTCTGATTTTTTTTTTCAAAATTCTGTATACAGTGGAAAACAACCTTATAGGAAACAAACGGAAAAGCTTTCTTGTTGCTGNATGTTAAAAGTAATTAGAAGATTGTACATTTTCATGTTCTTAAGGTAAACATATGAAATATTGGATAACTTCTGATTTTTTTTTTTCAAAATTCTGTATACAGTGGAAAACAACCTTATAGGAAACAAACGGAAAAGCTTTCTTGTTGCTNTTTTTTTTTTCAAAATTCTGTATACAGTGGAAAACAACCTTATAGGAAACAAACGGAAAAGCTTTCTTGTTGCTGGACAATTGTGCGGCCAATCCATCTAACATGCCTAATTTAACGCATATTAAGCATACGTCTAACTACGACTAGCCTTATGGATGCAGGGAAACAAACTTTGAAGCCAACAAAGCGCTGCTAGTTCAATTGAAGAGATCAAAAAACTACGCTTGCCAAGATTATACAGTTTCGGAGAAGATGGTGGAAGTATCGACTCTACTTGAAATGGAAATTCGACATGAGAACATGACCGTGTAATGAAAGGCTCAAGAAAAATTTCCATCACCCAGTACTTATCTACATCGTTGTAGCTGAATTTATAGTTAAATATTTGGATATAATGAACAATTATTGAGTTGTAGTGTTCGTTCACTATACGGATATAATGAATTCCGGTTGTATTGAACCAATCTTGCTGGTCCATATGGGTTCACTATAACCAGACTTCACTATATTTAAAAGTACAGAGAGGTCAATAAATACCCCACTTTTCAAGCATTGTCGTAACCAGTTTACCTTAGAGTTGGCTAAAATAATGTTTTTTTTTTTTTANAATACCCCACTTTTCAAGCATTGTCGTAACCAGTTTACCTTAGAGTTGGCTAAAATAATGTTTTTTTTTTTTTAAATTTGATTTAACAAATAAATTTTATATTTCGCGCGCTAGCTTCGCGAAATATCTTACCANTTTTTTTTTTTTTAAATTTGATTTAACAAATAAATTTTATATTTCGCGCGCTAGCTTCGCGAAATATCTTACCAGCTCAACAGATAATACAAAATTAAGAAATTCGACTCACAGTGGGTCAATGACTCTGATTNACCAGCTTAACAGATAATACAAAATTAAGAAATTCGACTCACAGTGGGTCAATGACTCTGATTCCTCTGTAAAAGTGAGTCATGTTATACTCTCATAATTTGCCACTACTATAAAATAGTGAGAAAATTCTCGTTCTAATTACGAAATTATCTGATTTAAAATAACGCTAGGTATACCACAAAGTGATCGTGGTAATAATTTAGAACCTTTCAACAGTGTTACTGAAATTAGAAAAAGTTAATTCATAATGACAGAAACTATGACGTTAGTCAAGTTAGCCAACTAAAATTTTTTTTATTTTTTTTTATTCAAATATTTCTGCCAAATTTTATAAATTAATTTTTTTTTGTGTGTTAGATACTTTTCGTTTTATAAACAATTGTAAAATTAAAAAAAAGTGATGAAAAGTATAAACTTTTTTATAATACTCTCAGCCTGCATTACATTAAACATTGACAGGATTTGTTTACTTAGAAAACATAAAATGTATAGTAAAGAATTGTAAATTTTGAAATGATGATTAGTTTGACCTTAAATTTCTTTTGAAAATAATTCAACTTGCCAATCAAATTTACTATCACATCCATGGACGTGGAGTGCTTCTTTGGTTTCCTTACAAGAAAATTGTTTTAAGGCAGAATAAAAAATTGTAAAAAGTTTTGAAGCTAGAAAATTAAAATAAATATTTTATAAAATTTTTCTTCAAATTATGACTAATTTGTGTTAATAGTATCCTTAAAAGAGTCTTACCATTGATAACATGGGAAACTTCAGTACATCTAGGAAAATTCGGCGATAATATTGATACTATCTCTTTTAGAAGGATCATAACTATAAATATTTAAATAAAATATAAATTTTAAATTAATAAAATTAAAATATTGATATTTACTAACCAATCCATAGTTTTCGCATCCCTATAACTTTCATATGCTCTGATAAACTTGAACAGTCAACAATAAGTGCACATTGACTCACTGCACCCTTCGTATTCTTAAATTCTTCTTTGAGTCTTTCTTCGACTTGTTCATTTAACCAAATGGCAAATCGTATATACCGCTCTTTCTCATTTTCAAAATGAAGATTTTTACAATTGAACGTTTGCGTAAATATTTTCAATACTAAAAACCAGTTAAAAATCACCACAAATTAGAGAAATAGTAATAAAAAAAAAAAATTATCATATCTTTATTTTATTTACCCATTCTTCCATTTTTGTCAACATCTGACATTTTTATTGGAAATTTTTGAGCCAAATCACTAAAATCTTCATCAAGAATGGACTCAATTTTAATCTCACGTCGCCATTCTAAACACTGCAGAATGTCAATTTAAATGTCAAAAAATAATATTTTATTTTTTTAAATCATACACAATTTTCTTACTTTCTTGAGAGCAACTACAGCTTTGTTTGGATCATGGTTTGCATCTGAAACGAGTAATAAGGTGTTACAAACGGACATAAGTCATGTTCAACGCGCTAAAATTATTGATTCAGTGAATGTCTCTCGGTATCATAAAAATTATACATACTCTTGGATTAAATATAATAATGTGTTCAATGAATTAGTGCAACACAAAGAAAATCTCTCCAAAAGTGTGCAGAAGTCTAGAATTTGGTTAAAATTTGAATTTTTTTAAGCGGTCAGTATTCACAGTTTTTTTAATCCGAGAGTATGTATAATTTTTATGATGCCCATATGAAAATTATAGAATGCCCATAATTGGTTTTTAATTCCCTGGAACCTGCTCGGTTAAATGGAATTGACCAAAAGGGAATTGGCCAACACGTGAATTGGCCAACACTTGAATTGACCAACACGTGAATTGATCAATACCGTNTGACCAAAAGGGAATTGGCCAACACGTGAATTGGCCAACACTTGAATTGACCAACACGTGAATTGATTAACATGTGAATTGGTCAACAAACTGTAAAATTATGAGAAAACAAATTTTGATTCATGAGAAACTGCGTTAGTCAAGGTTTGCAATATTATGTGTTGCAAACACATCATATATCTGTCTTGTCCGTCCGTCCGTTGGTGCTCTAACTCAATAACTAATTGACGGGTCGAGATGCGGTTTTCACTAATCGATAGCTCAAGCAATAGGAACGGACAAGTTCGAAGTCATATTCGTCAACTCTGACCTAGTGTTTTTATTTTTCTCCCGAAACTCAATTTTTACATTATGGCAAAATATAAATTTACATGTTAAATAATAACTCGAATATTTCGACAACCAATGGATAGATCGATATGGGGTTTTCATTACGGGATAGCCTATGCCTGAAACCCCACTTCGCGCATCCTAACAACTTAACAACCTAACAATACTAATACCAACAACCTAACCTAACAACTTAGAATTAACATGTATCCGACATTATCACACCCCGGATATTACCTTACCCCCAACATTACCCTGCCCTTGGCGTTATCTTATCCCAGACATTACCCAAGACCAGGCATGACCCGACCCCGACCTTACAATATGTCAGACATTATTGAGTCAAGTAAGCATGAAATGAAATGTTGCATTTGGTAAAAGGGATACAAAAGTCTGTCAAGCCCTGTATCAATTCGTTAGTGAAAAAAATTTCGACGCACCGTTTGGTAGGAAATAAAACCATAGCACAGCATGAATGGTTTCAAAAATTTAAAAACCTAAATAATTGTGTAAATGTCAACCAGTTTTTAACTTGATCGTCAACAACTCCATCATAAAAAAAAATACAGAAATTTGGATTCCAGATTTCGTAACATAGTCCTAGATTATTAGAACCGAAGTGTTTTTAGAATAATTGCTTGAGCTTGTTCATGTTAAGTGTTTCTCCTGATTCCAAATTAGTACGAATTTTTTTATTTTTTAGATGATCTTTTTAATACCAAGTTTTGCGCCTGTTAATGTTTGAATTTTAATTTTGACATTGGAATGATATTTTTGTATTTTTTAAGTGAAACAGTTTCATATTATATTATCATGCAAATTTGTCTGCATAATTATTTTCGATTTTTTTTAATGAAAGGATTACCGATAAGGTTTAATTTTCTTTGTTGCATCTACTAATTGGTTTGTACGAATTGTTTCTCTTAAATACGTAGTACCGCTGATATTTGACAGCAGTAAATCATGAATCAAAATTTCGTTTTTGTTTATATTTTCCTCTTGTTGGTCAATTCACAATTTTGTCCAATTCACGTGTTGGTCAGTCCACGTGTTGGTCAATTCACCGTACACCAATACAATGAACCTCGCTTAAGTCGAACCCTCAGTTTAACCAAGGTTTTTTGCGTTTAACATTGGTTAAACCAAACCTCGACTACCATGGACCATATATTTCGGTTCCTCGGACTTCGGCTTATCCGAGGTTAACTTTAACCAATTTTAGGCAGTCATAAAATTTCAGAATTTTCTCAATAGCCGATTTGCTCTATTTGACGTTCTGCGAACGATCCTACAAAAGTAATATCGTCCATGCCGAGTTAAACGGTTGAGCGTACTTATGTATCGATATTATTGGGAATACACAGTTATATCGAATAATCAAACAAAGTTTTGGCACTTTCTATTAGGAGAATGAAGTCTCCTCCTAGTGTTAGCAAGTCCGTCAACTTCACTTAATTATTCATTCAGTTTCATTATAAACTTACATTGGAGCCACCGTAGTAGATATCCATCACTTTTATAGTACTCATCAGTGCAAACATCTTCTAATAATTCTCTCATCTGTCAACAGAATAGTCAATATTTTTTTATCTTTTCAAGTATTGACAACAATAAGTCATTTTTTTTTATCGAGAATTACCTGGATAAATTGTAACTTCTTATGTTCAGTGTTAGACATCCTTAGCGAAAACCCCACCCCAACTTGTTTAATATTACACAACTAAATAGAAACTGATGATTTTAATTATTAAATTTCTGCACATCTCATCAGTTATGTAAAGGAACCTCATGGTGAAATTCCAAAAACAAAAAATGAAATATTACTCAAAACCGGTTCACTCCTTCAACTTTAGTTTCTTGTAATGATTGCCCCACGTATACGAGTGATTTTTTTTATCGTTTATTCGCAAAAATGGAGAGAGAGAAAACGCAAAAGGCCTTCCCGTTCAGAAACAAGTTTTTTTTTGTTGGTGCTACTATGTAATTCCCTCTTTCCTAAACTAAGAAACAACAATCACAACAATCATACCTTTGGCTAACTTATATTTACTAATTTTACTTAATAATGAAAGGTGATTAGCACTTAAACGTTATTAAAATTTGGTTATAATGTCATACAGTTGTAATAATCACTGAATCCTTAAAAATTCATTTTTGTTCCATACCTTATTCTGCTTACCTCATACATTCTGCTGACAATTATGAAAATTTTTCACATAATTAAAATTTACCTTGCATTCGTTCTTCAAGTCTTATCTATTACCAAAATTTTATTGCACCCTGTAAATCCCATACTAAGGAAGCTTACTTCCTTGAAGCTAAGGAAGCTTTAAAACTTTTAATTCTCATGACATTGAAAGTTTGATAGTGTACACTAAATCCACAGCGAGATTATAAGAATTTTATATCGTACAAAGTATGCTTTTATTTAAATAATACAGTCGGACTACAAATTATGTTGTTTTATAACGAAGAGACTATACCAGGTGCCGTATTTGCCCTTTTGCAAGAGAAACTAGGGATTTTTTTTTTGCACAGAATATTAGTTTTAATTTTTTCTGAGCAAACACTATACAGTTTCAGAAAGACTACTGAAAACTAGAATACAAAGTTGAAAAAATCAAGTCCCTACTATCAGAATATCAGAAGTTATGATTTTTTGAAAAATTGAAATTTTTGGATGCTCTTTTGAAAGGCCTATTTTTTACTACATCGTCTCAAAATAACACCCAAGAATTACAATTATCAAAAAATCTTAACTTTTTTTTCTATTGATCGTAGAGCCTTGATATTTTTTTTTATTTTGTTCCACTACTTTTGGATGGTCTTTTTGAAACTGCTAATACTTTCCCCGAAAAGAATTCCAGTCAAAATGCTGTTTGAGCATCAATTACAAATACAAAGGTACTGATTTTCCCAGCAAAGGGCATAGAGCCAAATCTCTCTTCCAATAGTCTTTGAGATTTGTAGTCGCACTGTATTCCAGGATTATTTTGTGCGTGTTCGTACAAAAATTTACTTAAATCTAACATACCCGGCTTTTCCCAACGCTTATGTAAGATCGGTCATTTTTTCAGTGATGAAATTTCCGATATCAAGTTTTCCGGTAATGATAACGGTAACGGTAGAAAACTCATATGAGTCTCCTAAACGAAACCCTTCGCTTAACTATGAATTGATTGGTATGATTTGTGAAGATGGATGATATATATTTTTTGCAACTAAAATCCTAAACCACTAGAGTGCCAGATGTCTAATAAGTCTCAATACAAATATCCTGATGATTTCTAGCAATTACCCTAATCTCTCCCATCATGAGTACACAGACAGATTCCACTTTGAGAGAATAGGGAGAAAGCTCAAGTGGATCTTTGATCAAAATGGATCAGAAAAAGTACAAGAGAAAGAGAGCAATCCATCAAATCTCAACATTGTCACGTTAGGAATAGAAAACAAAAAAAAAACAGTCAGGAGGAAGACATAGGATATCATCCCTTAGTCTTCAATTTCAAAAAAAAAATTCTCATCAAACTATGTATACCTTGTGAGCAATTTCCTCAACACATCCATGTCACCATGTCATGTTCTCTTTACAATATTGACACTCAAAATCCTTACTTTCTAAAGTCTAAACGTCTCCCCAAAAAAAAAACTCAGCAGACTCTCAAACATCGTTGTCAGTTTGGTGCATATGTAAAAATTTGCATACTAGTTCTGGATTTTGTGTGTCTTAGGGATGTGTATACCTGTCAACTAGAAGAAAAATGTTTGTTTGAACATATCCGACTTTGAATTGGTTTTCAGAGACAAGGACATAAGAGAATGATTGATTTAAACACCAAACCTGGTTCTGATTTTCTCATAAATCTATTTTTGACGCCGAGATTCTCTTGTGATGTTTTTCTTTTAAAAAGACATAACTATGAAAATATTTGGATTAGGCTGAAAAAAAAAAAATTTTTTTTTTTTTTTTTAGAATTCTAATATTTTTAAAGACGCCTTGAGTGAATTGGTTCTATCGTCAAATGAAAAGAAAGTAAAGTCGTAAAAACCTTATAGAAAAACACACGTCGCCTGTAATGCACATAAAATTGAATGAGGCAAATCGAAGTCAAGGAATTGTAAGTTTTTTTGAGCCTATGGCATGAATAACAAATGGATAAGCAAATAAAGTTTCAAACCTTGTGCTTTCTCTTACTTTCACCAATAGAAAAGATGGAAATTTAAAATTGGACGAATAGAAAAGAAAGAAGACACTTGAATCTTTTCACTCTATTGGTCTATTAGGCTTTAGTAGATTTGCCTTCCGGGACTTGTTGCTGCTCTCAAAATACAAAAACTTTCACTATACTTTCACTCTAGGGAAAAATATATAAGAATACACAGTGGAATTTATATATTTTTATAAGAGAAAAAAAAAATAGAAAAAAAAAGTTGAGAAGAATAGGAAATCATGTCAGATGTTTTGGTTCCTTTTTCAAAAAAATTGGCTTTGTTGGTTTTACCCCTTCTTCTCCCATCATCCTATATGTACCACCAAAGTTGGANCTTTCACTCTAGGGAAAAATATATAAGAATACACAGTGGAATTTATATATTTTTATAAGAGAAAAAAAAAATAAAAAAAAAAGTTGAGAAGAATAGGAAATCATGTCAGATGTTTTGGTTCCTTTTTTCAAAAAAATTGGCTTTGTTGGTTTTACCCCTTCTTCTCCCATCATCCTATATGTACCACCAAAGTTGGANTTTTTCAAAAAAATTGGCTTTGTTGGTTTTACCCCTTCTTCTCCCATCATCCTATATGTACCACCAAAGTTGGACTAACTTTCTTTCTACTTTCACCATTATTTGGTAAATGTTGAAGAGTAGGATTTGAGAATAAGAAAATTCTATATTATATAGAAAATATATAAAAGTGAGATAGAATTTTTATCAGATCAAGGGAACGGTGATGGATCGAATTATTACCATTGTTATTATCCTAAGTAGGTTTGAAAAGGAGCGGGATTATTTTTACCGATTTCTATCAATCCCATTCATTCCTTTGACATTTTCTCTAGACTTTCTCTACTTTTCACTACTTATGTGCGGATCTCACTCCAATGGTCTTTTAGTTCTAGTCAACAGTTTCAAGTGACAGAAGATGAGAGAAAACTGGATTTTTTCTTGTTTGCAGTAAACTTAAAACTCACATGTCAAAGGAAAAGTTTGGCCCCACATCCCCNAAAACTGGATTTTTTCTTGTTTGCAGTAAACTTAAAACTCACATGTCAAAGGAAAAGTTTGGCCCCACATCCCACCGCGTAGTTAGAGCCACTTGATGAAGTTTCAAAGTCAAAATTATAAGCGCAGGACCCAAATCGCTCTAAACAGTTCACAGAATGTTTCATTATTTCTTATGTTTCAGTCAAGGTTTCATTGTTATAANACCCAAATCGCTCTAAACAGTTCACAGAATGTTTCATTATTTCTTATGTTTCAGTCAAGGTTTCATTGTTATAATTTTTAGGTTTATTTTACATTTCTGTTATTATTTCATTTTAGGTTGTTTTAAGTAGTTTAAGTAATTTAAGTCAAAATGTTTACCTTCTTTTAAGTTGGCGCATATTTGGTATATAGCCTATATTGATTTGGCGCAAATTGGGTTGACCATTAAAAGCAAGGATGCCTCTTTTATGAGCGAAATTTAAAAAAATTATGCGGTATTAACCCTAAAAATTATATGATATTATGCGCGGTGATTTATAAGCTTAGATTGGCTTTCTGATGAGCAACAAAACCTTTATAAAGATTTGCANTGATATTATGCGCGGTGATTTATAAGCTTAGATTGGCTTTCTGATGAGCAACAAAACCTTTATAAAGATTTGCGTCCGTATACATATGAGCAAAACGGACATCCCTATATTGAATATTAGTTGAATTAGAGTCATGAATTTTAAGAAATTAGTTTTTGCCGAAAAGAAACACACCCAGATATTGGTAAATTTAACAAAATTTTGGAAATGAAATTTGTGAAATGTTTTTGATAAATATAAATAGTCTATTTGTTGGTAATTCAAACAACAATTTCTTCTCATGATGGTATAAAACGTAATAAAAATTGTAAAAGTGAGACGAAAAATAAATTATGCGTTTCCGTTGTGATTATTATGCGTTATTATGCGAATTAACATTGGGTTAATCGGTTTCATTTTTTCATAATTCGTAAAGATCTTAAGTATCCACTAATTAGTGTTACTTCGTTGTGATTATGTAAATACATATAGAAAGAGCATTCTTGATTATAAGTATTTGAAATTGGAAAATTCCTACAATTCTTTAATAAAACTACATAAATTTGAACAAATTTGTTGAAATTTTAGCCAAACATAGTATGAAAAATATTCAATGAATCAATCAATTTCTATTTATTTAATATAACAATACTCAAAGTTTAGGATTTAAAATGTGTTTATAGTTATATAGAAAATTTTTTAAAATTTTGAGTAGGTACACAGGTTTAGGTTCGTGTAATCATAATATGGATGGAGTTTTTGTTTTTGCTAGATTTTTCATGATGTCCTTTGTCATGTTGTCCAGGTTGACAAATATTCCGACACTATATAGAAATTTTCTATAGCAGTGCACTTACGTAAAAAATGGTCCAACTGGAATAAATACTCTCGACAGTATTTGTAAATTTCTTGCTCCTAGAAAAAAAAATACGAAAATTATTGATCCAGAGGTGTAATAAAATTATTGAAATAAAAACATGAGGTTTATGTAACAACTTATTTTGATAAAAAAAAGAAGTATTACTGGTAGTCAACTTGTAGAAATGAGATGAAATTTGGTTAAAAAAAAAGTTCATTTTATTTTATTTTATTATTTTAATTTTAAATTAAACTAAAAGGAACCAAGATCATAAAAGACAGTGAGAAAATTGTCCCTTAAGTTTTTTTTATCATTACGCAAGTCTTACTAAACTAAAAAAAAACTTATATGATTTAGAACAATATTTGTGGAAGAGTTATTAAAATCACCGAAGTGAAAGGAGAAAGCAGTAATACATAAAAGAAATGATGAGAGAATGAAAGATGAAAAATCATGATGTAGTCTCTAGTCTGTGNACTTGTATGATTTTGAACAATATTTGTGGAAGAGTTATTAAAATCACCGAAGTGAAAGGAGAAAGCAGTAATACATAAAAGAAATGATGAGAGAATGAAAGATGAAAAATCATGATGTAGTCTCTAGTCTGTGTAGAGTGTAGACATGGGTAAGATATAATAAATAAATACCCACAAAGAGAGAAAGTGTAACAATAAAACACTCCACAAGTCAAACCCACATCTTGTCTCTCCTAAGTCAAATGTAAAAAAAAAAAAAAAAAAAAAAAAGAGAAAGTCTACTTTCACCACAGCTCATAATCATCTTATGTTACTTTCCCCTTTTTTTCTTTTTTTTTTCTAATAATCATATAAGGGAAATGTATCTTAGGTAATAAAAGGTAATGTCATTCCCCATATCACAACCCCCTCTTCTTTGGTTGGCCTTTCCACAAAATCGTTGTCATCATAATAAGAGAAAAGTACAAAAAAAAACACAAAAAAAAAAAATATGACAAAACGTCAAAAGCTTTCAAAAAGTTTTTTTTTCTCAAGGGTCTCTTTCTATACTTTCATCTTCATCATCCTCATGATTTACCCTTAATGTATAACTATTAATTCTCTTTTGTTTCATATCAAACTACAAAATTACAAAACTACAAAACTACAAAACTACAAAACTGTAAAACTAAAAAAAAATCAACTCACTTTCTAAAATTCCAAAACTAAAAAAAAAAAAAAATAAAAAATAAACTTTGATCATAGAAAATAGAAATNATAATAAATAAACTTTGATCATAGAAAATAGAAATGATCATAATAATACAGGATCATTTGAAAGTAGCTCCGGGCTTTTGAAAATTTGTATCTCTTTATTGGGTTGACACAGGAGTCTCGTTTATGATTCATTGGAAAGCTGAATGTCAAGAAGAAATATTGGTCACAATCAAAAAAAATAGGAACCAGCATCACTAAGGTCAATTCATGATTAAATTAAAAAATTTTAATTTAGCATTAGGATTACCATGGCGGCTTTTATTGTCACAAATTCAAACAATCCGTTTCAGCACTTTTTATAGCAGCCAAACCGATGTTGATCAAATAATTCAAGATTTGTTTCTAAAACATTTCCATGCCAATCGTAATGCTAAATTAAAAATTTTCCGTTTCATCATGAATTACTCCTAATAATAGTGACCCTTGAACTTTGCAATCGTGTCCAATATTCCTTCTTGACATTCAGCTTTCCAACGAGTCCAAAACGATAACTGTATATCAATTCAATAAAAAGTTACAGATTTTTAAAAGCCCGGAGCTACTTTCAAATGACCCTGTATATAGGTTGCAAAAATATTANATCGTAATGCTAAATTAAAAATTTTCCGTTTCATCATGAATTACTCCTAATAATAGTGACCCTTGAACTTTGCGATTATGTCCAATATTCCTTCTTGACATTCAGCTTTCCAACGAGTACAAAACGATAACTGTATATCAATTTAATAAAAAGTTACAGATTTTTAAAAGCCCGGAGCTACTTTCAAATGACCCTGTATATAGGTTGCAAAAATATTATTAGTTATTTTTACTAATTTTTTACAACCCTAAATTTTTTTTTTCTCTCCTTCCATTCTGTTTAAGTTTCATCTTAAGTTTTAATAGAAAATGAGTGAGTAGTGCGATGAATAATTATTTAAACTTCTCCCATTTTTTGAATACTCCTTGGCATTTTTGAGTTTACAAGCCATTAGTCAAAAAAAAAAAGAGGAAGGAACAGGGAGTCATTTTGTAAAAGTGAAAGTAAAGGATTGTTGGAGAGAAAAGACAAAAGGATTAAATGAAGTGGAACTTTGGACTAATCGTCCTACTTAATAATTGTCGTCATAGTAATCATCCCATGAGATTATCATCTCTATTTTAATATTTCAAATTATTTTTTAACTTTATGTGTAAAATTATCAAATGACATTTATATCCCTGTCTCCTGTCTCTCTTCATTTGCATAGACTCCTCTTTTAAAATATTATCTTCCTATTGTTATGAAAGATCCTGTCTTTTTTTTTATTTTTACCCCAATTCTATTGTTTCTTTCACCCGCACTTTACATGATAATAGAACCAAACGGGTCCTTAGTTTTTTATTTTCTCCATCCCTTTCACTTTATCAGAATTCATTTTCATTCTTTGTAATTGTCATATGTAAATCATCCGGTTTTAGACTCTATCAACCTTACTACTTACTTTCCGCTCTTAACCCTTTCGAGCTTTCACTCAATTTTTTTTTTTTATCATTCAAACTTTAGCATAGCAAAAGTTATATGTTGATATGGGTTTGAGTCTTGTATTACTTCACTGGTGGTAGTAAACATTTTGAAAAGAATTACTAAACAAAAGGATTTGTAGAAATTCTTAGGGTTTAGTATTTTACCGGGTGGATTTACATTACCCATCTATCTGGGTGAAAGTATTTTAAAGTATCCTTTAATATACGGAAGTATTAAAACTTTTGGATCATGGAGAAAATAAGTACTCCTTTGTACAAAATAAGCTAAGGGGACTTAAAAATTCAATTCAACCAGCGCGAAATTCTAAATAATGTATAAAGTTGTTCCGTGTAAAGTTGGCTCACATCAGACCTTAATTTTTTCCTTCTTTTAGTTCTAAATGTAACCAGTCTAAATAACCAACTGTTGCCCGAAATCCAGATTATAATTTGACCGACCTCGAAAAGATGAAGAGTTTTACAAAAATTCCTAAACTAAAATTAAGGAAATATTCTAAGGAAATGTGTATAAAATAATAATGTACACTCCAACCAGTGTTTTTGGGACGACTGAAAGTTAGTTTTGATCCATGCTATTTGCTGGAGAAAGCGGTGCTTCAAAAATTATTGTCAATTAGACTCTATAAAGCAAATTTTTTTAGATGATACTGCTTACATGTTTGAGTAAGATTATGCGAAAGTAGAGAGGAGAATTTTTTTAATCAAGTCTCTGTGACGTCTAGAAAAAAAGTTAGGATTTTTTGAAAATTGTAATTTCGGAACATTATTTTGGGACAATGTACATGAGAAGTTAGGTGTCCCAAAAAAATTTTTTTCTCTACTTTCGCATAATCTTTCTGAAACATGTAAACAGTATCATCTAAAAAAATTTCCTTTATGGAGCCTAATTGACAATAATTTTTGGAGCACCACTTTCTCCAGCAAATAGCATGGGTCAAAAGTAAACTTCCAGTCGTCCCAAAAACACTGGTTGGAGTGTAGAGCTCGCTTCTATGGATGAGATGCAAGTTATGCGAAAAAAAATGCAACATTTTTTGTATAAGGTCTCTGTTATGAAATAGAGTTGGGTTAGATGTAGGCTATTTTTGATAGTCAACATGTTAATGATTTCAGTTCAGTCGGTAAGTTCAAGTTCTAACTAATATTATTACTAATAGAAGTTTGATTAATGATTTTTTGAGCAAATAAAAATAAGAAAAAAAGAACAATAATTAAGCTTCATTTGAAGGTTGAGAATGACTTTCATGTAATGTGGGCCGACTTTACACAGAACATCTTGAGTCATTAATTTGAATTTCGCGCTGACTAAATTTAATTTTGAAGTTCCCCTAACTTATTTTTTTTTAAATCAGCTTTTTCCATGATCCAAAAGTTATGATAATCCTGTATTATTCTTGCTTCAAATTGTATCAAATTACCATCAAATATGAGTGATCTACTATCAGAGTCATCATTATAGCTGCACTATGTTGAGTCAATTTCTATAAAAAATTGTTGAAAATTTAAATCAAAATTAAATTTATACTGTTCCGAAACAAAAACTTATATATATTTTTGTGACTTTGGTTCCATTCAGCACCAATTCTGCCCAGTGGCTCCAACCAGCCGGCTGCTGACCCTAATTATAAGCTCAACCAAATGTATTAACATGGCGGGAGAATTGGTTATAATACAAATACGCAAAAAAAAAAAAATCATCATCAGATTTAAAATCAACCCTTGTATTTTTAGTATATATACGATGTTTATTTGTTATGAATTCATTAGTAAGCGACTGTCGCTTGATTACTAACAATGACGCCAGAAGCCGTGAGATTCACTCAAATTCATCACATTTTGATTCGTCAATATTTACTCATTCCTACCATAGTTACTATGTATTTTTCTCTACCAATGAAGTGGAATAAATTTCTTATTATTCTCACATCACCCCCGTCAACGGCTCGGTGTGATTTTCGTAAGAAAAACAAATGTGGCGACAAAGACACGTGACCTCTGTCCCTTGTAAATGAAAAACAAAGAGTTGAGAGGAGTAGAGAAAGTTGGGGGTTAAAAGGATTGTTGATTACAAAACCCTATTGTTGGTCCTTTTGGTCAAATCCTTTAATAATATCAAATTACAAAATGTCTCATTTGAATAGAAATGTCCAGGTCACACTTTTCGGCTCAAATTTTCTCACATCTGAGCTTAAAATCTAAACCTTTCGAAACAAACATGAGAGTGAAACTGATTAAAAGGGAATTTTCCCGCCTTGTAATTTTCAAAAGTAGGGTGAGAAAGGTTATCTGAGAAACTAATGAAGCCAAACAAGAAGAAAGATGAGAAAAAATTCTTGGTCAAATATTTCTTTTAGTTTTTTTTTTTTGTCCAAAATGTGTAGAATTACTTTCTCTGGCATCTTGACTCGCAATTCTTTTCTCTCTCTCAGGGATGTCAGACTTTGAGTGAAATTAATTTGGTCAAAATGTACAAGAATGGAAATGGCTAGGAGTCTCTGCGTTCTTTTTGTTTTGATTAAAACAGCGGTGAGAGACGTTGACAAAATGGGTCTCATTCATCACATTCGCTTCCAATTAGTTTAGTTCCATTGTCAATAAGATATACAGAGCCGTTTTTTATGCATTGTCTGAAAACTCAAGTATAGGATTCTATAAGAATTAGTTCTTCCTTAGTTCAAAAAACTCCATTAGTCTTTTTCAGTTTCAGTGGAGTGAGACTGGGATTCGTGNCGGGATTGGTGGGGGCACTGATCTCTTCTCAACACCGCGCTCCAACCAGCACCATCCAAGTTGCCGAAAAAGAGGGAAAATTCTACTTAAATTAATTTGATTTCAGTATACATGATTAATTCCCTTTGAGAGAAAAACCGAAGAGGTTTTCCATCACGGAGACAAAGGACAGGCTAACGCTGTTAAGCTCTCAATTCGACACAATTACTTCAGCTGAAATAATTACCACTCCTGCCACGCCTTTTTTCTACTTTCTCACTCTTTTCTTTTTCTCGTTGAGAGAAATTCAAATTTCATAAAATAACTTTCTTGCAAACTATCAAACTCTTTTACTCATTTGTACATATATTTAAAAAAATATTATATTTTTTTAAACTGAGAGAGAAATTTTCTTATTAAATTTCTCCTAATGAGTTACCGTCAACCTCCGGTAGGAATTTACACTCGTCGGGTTGTCCCATAAATTTTCATTGTAATTTCATTTTATTTTACTATTCAGTGATTACTTGATTAAGTTAATAAGTAAGGAAGCACTGTCAGTGTTGATTTACTTATACTTAGCAAACTATTATGTATATTGTGAAGACTTGGAATCATCCTATTGGATCCCAAATAATGAGCGGACAGACAGACGACGACGATAACCTCCGACTAAGATCATCCGCGCTTGCTCCTAACTCTCTCACTCTAAATCCAAAACTACCGATGACCCAATCCGACCTAACCGACTTACTCCCACTGACCTATAACACTAATAAACCGAAAATAATCACACTAAAACTCCAGATAAGTTTTTCCTCACCAATTATTCTCCCAATAATTTATTAAAACAAATAAACAAACTTTTCTTTAATGTATAACAATTCTCCAAACAATTGGAGACTCAAAAACACAAAGACTTGATGAACATATAATAATGTCAAATCTTTCAAATTTTAAATTAATTAACAATCCTACATTGTAAGTTGAATGAATTTTTTTTTATAGTCTGTCTATTGGCTATTTTTTTGCCTACTTTGTAAAAAGGGGTTAAAAGAGGTTAAAAGAGAAATTAACACTGTAAAATATGGCCTAATCTGTAGATTATTACGATGTTGTTAAATAAGTTATTGGTTTCATTCTTTATACACAACACCTTCTACAATTTTATTTTCTTTTCTAGTTTTTTTAATACTTTTTTTTTACCAGTAGTATCTGTATTTATTTTTTTTTGTCGTATTTTCAGTACTGAGGATAGAGAGAGTAAAAATTCAAATTTAGTCAAGTGAAAGCAACATGAGAGATGAAAATTACAAATGGCAAGATTATACAATCAATTTTAACAATAGATTCTCTCAAAATTAAATAACAATAAAAAATTTTGATTTTACCAAACCTTACTTTAGGGAAGATCAGGAGTCAATGGAAATCTGTTACCAAACTATTTTGGTTCGATTAAAAATTTTTGGTTCGATTAAAATTTTTGATTCCTCATACATATAAACTCAACCACCCTTGGATTTTTTTTAATTTGAATTTTAAAATCATTTTCTTTTGTACTGAGTCGTGTAACCCTTCTGCCCCAACTATTATTCGTCTAAAACTGACATGGATGAGTAACCAATAAAAATTAGTTTCCATGTTTATTACTTCTTCATTCAAAGGATAGTGTAAAATTGTTCACTATATCATCCCTATCACCACCATGATAAAAATTGAGTATCACAATATAAAATTTTTTGGTAACATATGTACTAGACCACAACTGAAATTTAAAAAAAAAATTGAAATCCTTCATTATACCTAGTCTCATAGTACAAACAGTTCCAAATTTAAATAATACACAGTGTAATCCCCCATTTAGATCGTTTTGATCTCAACTTTATAAATTTTTATTTATAAATTTTAAAAGTTAATTGACTAAAAAGTTACTAGGAAGAATAATTCGTGACACGAATTATTCCTAGTAACTTTTTAGTTACTTTTGGATGACTTTTGGTTGACTTTTGGTTACACGAATTTCGTGTAACCAAAAGTCAACCTCTTATACTCAACTACTTTAGTTAAATTACAACTATTTTTTTTTCCACAAAAAACTATGATTGGATGTGACATGATCAGAGTACGAGAAGTCTTATTTAGTTTTTATTTTACTTTCTTAATGCTTTCACTTCTAAACTTGAAGATAAAAGTAGAAAAGACAATGAAGAATCTTAAATAAATAGAATTGAGACATTTGTCTGCTTTCTTTCTCTCTGTGTGTGTGAAGTAATTTGTCCCACATGTCTTTCGATCAAGACAGAGAGAAAGAAATGTACTTTCTTATTGTGTTTACAACGAACCTTGGGACATTTTCTTGATTCTTTTTCATTAACCCCATCATGTAATAGCTCTCCCTTCTTGACACTCAATTTGTCCCATTTATCCCAAAGGAAGTCACTTTTCTTTGGCCAAGAGCCTAAAACCTTCATTTTCTCTCTAGAAGAAAGTCAAAGATCTAAATTAACCAATTCTTCTCTAACTTTCTTAACATTTAATTAAGAAAAGACTTATTAGAGTATAATACTATCTTCAACATCCAGTTTTATTAGAAATGTAGACTTTTGTATAAAGTTTTAGAATTTTTTTTTTTATTAGAAAAGAGTCTAACAAAACAGCTAGTAAGTTGTCCGTCATTTCCACCACGCCATGCCCACCTTGTAATCATCACTTTACTCCAAATAATATGACACAAATATCGTTGTCTGGGGAGTCTTGTTAGATTTTGTTAAAACAAAAGGAGTTGGCAGAGAGATAGATTATGAATCCTTTAACAATGTTTAAATCAGTAGTGAGTGTACCTTTATAGACAGCCTAAAAATTCTTATAGATACCTGTGCCTGTAGGCGTGGGGCAGACAGGCAAGTAGTGTGTAAAGTGACTCCCAAATCTCACTGAGTCAGAGTCATTGACTCCCGAGTCACTGACTCTGACTTACTGTAGTTTAGGAGTTGACTCAGGAGTCATGACTCTGACTCCCCATATTTTCGCGAGCTGACTCTTGAGTCATGACTCTGACTCTGACTCTGAGTCATTAAAAAATGTTTAATATCTTCTTTTAAATATTGAGAAAAATTCTATAAACTGTATAAAATTTCTATAAATTGTAGATGTCACTTTGCTTTTTTCTCACCTTTTGTAAATTTAGATTATCTTGAATCGATGTTGATGAACTTTGACTTTCATTAACTGGAGAATTTTCCACATTTAATACACAATAATGAAAACTAAACTTTCAAAAAGCAAAAAAAGGGTGCCTGTGCAGGCACACAGGCCTTAGAGATCAAGAATGGTCACAGGCACAGGACAGATGGGTGTACTTTCTCATAGGCATCGGGAAGACGGTCATTATTATAAAACTTTGCATGCACTCATCACTTTTAGCTTAAATGGACCTCAAAATGATTTATATACATTTTGTTGACCAATGGAAAAATTTGATAAGTAGACCAGGTCAACTACATGTGACCTTGGTGACCTCAACATGTCAAGAGATGGCTGAATCATATTGAAGTCTATTTAAACATTGTTTAAGGGGTCAACCTCTATATGTCTACTAAGTCGTATCAAAATCTGACAGATCCTCCTCTACAACGTTAATTGTGGCGTGTCCTTTGATAACATTGATGGGCATGATGGGCATATATAACTTACCCTAAAGTGGAGCAGAGATGAGATTAAACTCTTATTAGTTATAAAGTTACTATATTATTATTATTATTATTATTATTTTCTTTCCAAATCAATAGCTAGAAGCGAAAAAAAAAATAAATAAAAATAAAAAAATAGGAGATAAATTGACAAGTAATTTACAGATGGTTGTTGCCCACGATGAAAAGTGAAAGTGGTAGGAAGTATTTTGTTCGTCAGTGTCTCTTAAGATTTTTTTCTCCTGCTCTCTTTTTCTTTTATTGAGGTAGTTGAAGGTCCTTCTCTGAGTTAGCAATTTGATCAAGACTTGGTGGATTAAAGGGCTCTTGTGTCCAAAATACATAAATTAGGAATAGCTCTCAGATCCTAAAAAAGGGATGGGTTAGTTTCACTTTGATGGGAGAGTGTCAGTAATTGTGAGACACTAAAAGTGAGAGGGGTCATTAACCATTAACGTCTTCAGTCCTTATCTACCAAAAACTTTACTTTTACTACTTTCTTACGATCTCAAACGATTAAGATTGAGAGGACTTTTCTTTCCTATATAGAATACAATACTCTATACATTTTACATCAGACAAATGTATAGAATTTTATTTTAGATTTAGTCATCAATACATTAGACTCTATAGTCGGGCATCGGGCTTTGACTATTCGTCCACTCTTAGTATGTTCATACGATCCATTGCATCTGTCATGTCTTAGAATTGACATTGGCATAAACATTTACCATTCTCACAATATCAGGGAGGGTCAGAAACAAAAAAAAAAAATTCATCTAAAGGAATCTAATATAACTTTCTGTATTGTTATCGTCAGGTCTTATATATTGAGAAAATTCTCTCGAATAATTCATTATTAAACTGATCCTATTGGTAGTTTAGTTGCAATTAGGAAAAAAAAAAAAAAAAAATTAGTTCTACGACATATATTTGGTAAAAGTAGGATGTAGGATAGTGATTTAAGACAATGGTTAGTAATGAAAGGTAGCGAAGAATGGAAAATCCTATAAAATAGTCGTAAAATGGAAAGTCTCATTTTGATTGTCAACGGTTTCATCTTCTCGGATGCTCAAATCTTGACCATTTCGAAGAGAAAGTCTAGTCAACCATCCGTATTCTTATGATTATTATACCTTATCAATGTTTTATAAGAAAAGAGAGTGAAAGTAGTAGTGATTGGGTGACCACTTGAAGTATACTGAAGAAAATCTACCCTATTCATATCACCTAACTCCATCCAGAACCATTCTCATAAATTTCATATAAAGTTGAGAAAAACTTCCCAACGGAACAATGACCTACGGACAGATATGAAAAAACTATAAAAATTNCTGAAGAAAATATACCCTATTCATATCACCTAACTCCATCCAGAACCATTCTCATAAATTTCATATAAAGTTGAGAAAAACTTCCCAACGGAACAATGACCTACGGACAGATATGAAAAAACTATAAAAATTTCTTCAGAATATGGTTTCACAAGATCTCAATCACAATTCCATATACTCAAATGTGAGTCAGTTGTTATTTATTATCAAATTTTATTCCTAGACAAAAAAAAAAGTATAAAAAGTTGGACTACTGGCCAACTTTTTTGTGACTGAAAATTTGTGAATCAAATATTTTGAGCCGTACTGTAGATAAAAATTTGTATATACTTAGATGGTGATTTATTAACACTGCAAGATCGTTGCATAATGACTATATACATTTGTTACAGTGTTATTTTAAAGAATAAGTTTTTATAGTCATATAAGAGTGACATAGTGTGGGTGTTTCTTTGTGCTTTTCNCATTTGTCACAGTGTTATTTTAAAGAATAAGTTTTTATAGTCATATAAGAGTGACATAGTGTGGGTGTTTCTTTGTGCTTTTCACAAGCACTTAACTGAACTACAGAACTGTTTTAGGCTCTGAAATTGCGTGGTTTACAAATCTAACGATTAGTCATACTCTCAAAAAAACTAATTAAACTTTAAGCAAATCTTATTCACTAGTTTATACAGAGTGTTTAACATTTTTTTTGCACCTTAGAAAGCATGACGTCATTTTTTCACACTCTTTCCCTGGCAGCAGCATGGGGTGGGAGGAGCTACGATAAAATTGGAGAATGAGGGTACAAAAAAAAATTAAACATCCTATACATTCAAATAACTGTAGAAATAGAAAAAATTGAAGAATATGACTAAATTAAGATTTCGGACTGTATATTCCAAGGATGGTTTTTAATTTAAATAAGAGCCTGATTTTGCTCCGCAAGATTATGTTTTTGGGTGGTTTATAAGACAAAAGAAAATTAGAAAAAAAAAGTGTTTAAACTCACAACGCCGATTTCTGTCGGTGGTGCATACCTCTAAACTTCTCAGTCTCGTTGATATTTTTTGAACTTTGAATAGAGAAAGTAATTTGTTTCTTTTAAATAATTCTTTATATAAAATACATAATACTGTTGACAGGATTCTGTTATGAGTAATAAAATTTTTTAGCGAAATGATGAGACATTATGTTTGCAAATAATCATAACAACTGACATCTGACTATGTCTACATTATTTTTGAATTGAATAAATTTATATTTGAATTTGAATAGGGAGTTCGAACTATAAAAGTAGGAATAGAGATCATTTGGTTCAGGTCCAGTGGAGTTAATATGATTTCCCCTTAACTCTCTAGATATAACAAGTTGGATGTTTTTATTACTTACCCTACCTTTGATTCACTTTTCCATTTACAAAACTCTAGTTTTTTGAAAAAACAAAATCTATTCTTATAATATTACAACAAATACACTATTCTTCCTACTCACTTTTGTCAGAAATAGGATTCGTCTCATAAATTTTCATTGCATCATTTTCCTATCGCACTTTCTCTGTCATAATGGGAATGAGAAATAATACAGAGAGTGGAATAGAAATAATTTTACTTCTCCAGCTATATATTTTCAAAAATTTATTATTATTTGATTTTATAAATATACAACGATAAGTTATATTATTCTTGAGTTACAACATGAAAACATATCCTGACCTATGACCTATTCCACTTCCGTTGAGTTTATTGACAACTAGTCTATTATTCCCACAAACATAACATTTCAAATTCATCTGGTTTCTTTTTTAAATAAAAACTAACCATAATTGCCTCTTCGTGGTAAAAATTTTCTCTGCTTTTACATCTATGATGATTGTGACTACTAGTGAGTTTATAATATATAGTAGGACTGTATATTTGGAATTGACATTTGACATGGAACAATAATATCATGATTATTACCAGATGCCTATTCCAAAACTCTAGACTAATAATAATCTAATATGATTCTTATGACTTATACGAAAATGTTACCTTTTGTAACAAATTTTCAACAACTAAAGGGTGAAAGTCACCATAATTTTGATTAGATGTACTAACACAAAGCATTTACTTGAATTTTTTTTTTTTTTTTAATTTTTAATTTAATTTAATTTATTAAATTTCAGAAACGTTTTAGATAATAATTTTACTAATGATAATGAGTGTATAATTTGGAGGTCAGAGTTGACCTCCAATTTTAATAGAAAATTATATCGAAAAAAAAAAAGTTTAAGTTTAGGGAATTGTTGGGCATTATGGCCATTTTGGAAAGGCTTAAGGGTAATCGTTGTATTTTTAGTTTTAGTTTTTTTTTGGAAGTTATATTTTTGGAAAAGGGCAGTTAGATTCCCACTGGACTTTGTACTATCTCTGAGACATTGAGAAAGTGACCTTTAGTATGTGAGTTGAATGAAATAAATGGAGATTATAAGGACTTTCTTTTTGGGGGAAATGAGTGCGTAAGTGGTATTTTTTTTGGATGTAGTGGGCCTAAATGATTATCCGGAAGACTGGGCATTTGACAAATGGAGAAAAAACAAATGATGTGAGTCGGATTTTGAACTCACTTGGGATGAAAGGGTTCCTTCGATCATCGAATTTTCTTCTACCACACTGGACCATCAACTAAATTGGGTAGATACAAACTCCTTATCCAATTCACACAACTATTTGTTCCTTGTCAACAAAACATTTTCTCAAATCCCACTACTTCATTATAATAAAGGACATGAGGAATAATACAGAAAAGTTTACTACTTAAACTTTATCCAATCTCATTTAATAACTGGATATAATTTGGTTACCTTACAAACAATGATAAGGATTGGTTGAATTCAAAAAAAATGATAATATTAATAAATTTGAAATAAAGATTCGATAAAGAATAAAAAAAANGTTACCTTACAAACAATGATAAGGATTGGTTGAATTCAAAAAAAATGATAATATTAATAAATTTGAAATAAAGATTCGATAAAGAATAAAAAAAAATTTTTTTTTTAATTAGTAGCTTAGGTGTTAATTGGTAAATTTTGTGGGAGTTCTGTATCGTCAGGTGTGTAGATGTGAGGAGACTCGTAATCTCACAGAAGCTAAGCTAGGCTCTAATACCCAGGGTCAATAAGTATGAGTTAAAAACTCTCCTATGAGATAAGGAGACCCATGGTCCAGTGTAGAAATACACCGGCTACTNGCTAGGAAATTAATGGTTAAATTACATTTTAGAAAGAAATTTTTTAAGAAATTTTTTTAATAGTTTAGGAAAGACCATTTAAAAGTAGTTTAACAAAGTGAAAAGATCAAGACTCTACTACGATTACTAGAAAAAAAGTTATGATTTTTTGAAAATTGAAATTCTTGGATATTATTTTGAGATGGGCGTTTCAAAAGAAGATCCAAAAATAATTGAAATTTTTCAAAAAAAAATCATAACTTTTTTTCTAGTGATCGTAGGTCTTTAATTTTTTACTTTTAGATGGTCTTCCCAAAACTGTAAAAACTTTCTCTCAAAGAAATTTTCCTTACGATGTAATTTGACCATTAATTTTAAGCCACCTTCTTTTTCCAGCAAAAAAGTATGAGGCAAAAAGTTTCTTCCCTTATGCCTTTAAATAATTAGACACACTGTAAACAGATATTAAAATTTTTGGATTTGAAATTGAAAATTTTTAAATAATATAATAATCCACAAAAATTAACAAATCATCAAAATGACCATCAAAGATGAATCAAACCAAAAACTTCAAATTTTAAAATGACTAATGTCAAATGCCAAAAAATTGTGAAAAAAAAAAGAAAAGAAAAAAACATAAATAAAAATTGACCAATGTTGCCAACGTTGCCATTTTTAGATGTTGCCATGTTTACTAAACCTNAAAAAAACATAAATAAAAATTGACCAATGTTGCCAACGTTGCCATTTTTAGATGTTGCCATGTTTACTAAACCTATTTCTAACTGAAATCACTTAAAATAAGACTCACTATACTATAATGAAAGTGAGAGGTTTTTGGAAGATTTGAATGATTTCCGGGTGTACATTTCCCCGGTTTTCATTTAATTTAATGATAAGGAGGTCCTTGTCCAAAAAATGGGAAGAAAAGGATACTGTAAAGTGAAGAGTAGTGAATGAGATCTGCATTCGACGTAGCAGATCAAAGTCATAAAAGTTTATTAGCTGGATCTGTGGATCTGGTTTGGTGTAGTTTATGTGACAGGTTTACTGTCAATACACCTCGTACCACTCCACACCCAAAAATCATCTTCACCCTCCAAACTCTAAAACCCTAACCCAAAAGTTATGAGTTGACATGACAGGCGGACATGGGGTCGTTCTCTGATGATTATTGAAATTAGGGAAACCAAGTCCAAAAGATGAGAAAACCACTTCACTTTCACATGACTATAATCTCATCCCATCNTTGAAATTAGGGAAACCAAGTCCAAAAGATGAGAAAACCACTTCACTTTCACATGACTATAATCTCATCCCATCCCACAGTAGTCATAATCGTTAGAATTTATATTTTATATTGAACTATATACGTCTCAGCAGGGGTCAAATTCATTCTCAGATTCGATTTTACTTACTTTTATGGATGATGAATCTTAACAACCAATCCAATTCTATTGCTTTAGAAAATATTTCTGACTGTTACACATCTGNTTGAAATTAGGGAAACCAAGTCCAAAAGATGAGAAAACCACTTCACTTTCACATGACTATAATCTCATCCCATTCCACAGTAGTCATAATCGTTAGAATTTATATTTTATATTGAACTATATAACGTCTCAGCAGGGGTCAAATTCATTCTCAGATTCGATTTTACTTACATTTATGGATGATGAATCTTAACAACCAATCCAATTCTATTGCTTTAGAAAATATTTCTGACTGTTACACATCTGGATTAAACACGCCATGGAGACAATGGATACATAACATAAATACGATACATAAAGTCCAAATAAAATTTTCAAAAATTTTAAAAAACGTCAGTCTTGCTTCCATCTTGCTGGTCAACTTTTCATAGAATAGAACACAAGGTTCATTAACATTAAACAGTCTTATTCTAAATTTATATAAAATTCATACAGCCAATTATATAAAAATTTGAGTCCTGACGAGTGACCAACAGACAGACGGATATAAAAAAAAATCTCATAAACCTCTTCAACTTTACTGTCCGCGGGTAATAAATGAACCAGTTGAAGAAGTAAACAACCAATCATATTATGTCTTTTGGTGATTGTCATGTGTCACTGCTCACTAGTAGTCTAGTCACCGTTGATTTTTTCTTCATATTCAAAAAAAAAAAAAAAAAACCCTATTATAAAAATAACAAATTTGATATAGATCTCCATAAAAACTTAAAAGAATAATAGCTCAGCGGCATCACTATACTACCTCTTTTGAACACCGTTTAGGATCATTTAATAGGATTTTAAGAGTTGGACCTATGTAGATGATAAGGGATTGAAGTAATGAAAATATTTTACAAATTAGCAATACAAAAGAAAGGTAATGCTCACAAAATAGTATAATCAGGATTTTATTTTAACTCTTTACAACGTCTATTATTAACCCTGTGAGCATCAATTTAAATTTTTTTGACTTTTATGAGAACTCATCAAATGAATTGACATCCATGGACCATTAAGCCCAAGTAAATTTTTCAACTTCTTCTATATAACCATTTTCTTTAACCAATTTCTACAATGGAATGCAAATAAGGTGGAGAAATACTAACGTCTACATTGTTTGTCTCCGAAAAGCGAGATCATTTAAATTTTGTCTCTTTGGTAGTAAAAGTTTCTCTGACAGACAATAGATTCTAGTAAATTTTATGAGTCTTTCAGGTGTTCTTTGAGAAAAGAATTCATGTAATTTCAAAGGTAATAAGAAAATAACTCTTTACTGAATGGAAACAATGCTTTTTGCATAATCATTAATGTAGAGGTCTGCGCATGAGCCATTTTCTAAATTATTCTTCCATGACTTATTCTCATATCAAAGGAAAAATTATTATTATTATTATTATTATTATTATTATTATTATTATTATTATATTATTATTATTATTATTATTAAAAAGTTTTCATTAAATTAATAATTCTTGCATACCTATTATTTTTATCCATCTGGATCTATAAAATATATTATGCTTGATCTTTAAATTCAACTGATCTACTCCAGGTTCTTAAATTTGTAGTGACTAATTTTGAAATCAAAAACTGACTAGTAAGTCGCAGTAGTGACTAGTAACGCCCGTTTCATACTTTTTCCAAAAACCAGATTTTTTAGGAAAATTTTCTTGAAAAAGTTTGGTAATCAATCCATACTTTTTCATTCCGTTATCATTGCGTTGATTTTCATCCGTTGTTTGATAAAAAAGTTTTCCTAAAAAAAAACTATACATACTTTTTCTTTTCATTGCGAACTCCGATCGTCATGTGAAGTTGAACCGTCTCTAACTTTTTTTGAAAAAAGGTACGAAAAAAGATTGGAAAAAGTATGTATTCCCATTCAATTTAGAGTACGTCGTGACAACTTTATGAAAAAAGAAAACACGATGATTTGAAAAAGTATGAAACGGGCGTAAGTCAGTTTTAACAGTAAAAAAAAAGTGTCATAAATTCATTGAAATGTAAAAAAAAAAATGGAATTAATTCTGAACCTAAGATGAGTAACGAATCAATAATATATTCTAACCCTTTCACCCTCTTTTTCACCCTTTGGATTGATTTTTACACCCTATTGAACAAGTATTGGTAAATAGAGTCTTGCTCTATGATCTCTGACAAACGCCCAAAATAAAATTTCTCACAATATAGAGTCACGGTGAAGGAAAGTTGTTTCCAGAGCGAATTAAATTTTTTTTTTTTACCAATTTAATGAGTCCGATTTTCCCTTTTTACTAGTAGAGGGTACTTAAAATTGAGACTGTGATTCAGTTTCAGATGACTGAGTTAACTAAATAGTTGGAATAAAGTTCTCATATTAGGATTTTTTTTTGGTTTGACATATACGTACTCAAGGGATTCTCTTGTCATCGGTAGGGCGTGGGTTAACATAAGGAATAATAACAAATTCATAATAATAATAAATAAAATAAAAAACATACAGTTGGAGTATTTCTTTTGTTCACTAATAATTTACCTGTTTAGTGACAAGTGTCCATTAAGTACCCACGGTCAGGACCATTAAGAAAACAAAAACGGATGTATTTATTACCATCAAATTCTATCACAAATCATCTCAACGGAAGTGAAAACTAAAACCTACCAACTTCATTTTTTTAATAATTTCACTCAAAAATTATTCTAGAGTCTCTAAAAGTGTCCAGTTCATAAACAAATTCGTTTCAGAACATTTAGCTTTCAACCATTATTACTCTTCTATTGTTTGGATTTTGAATTTATGGCGGGTTTTTTTTCTCTCTTAAGTTTCTGTCCATGGAACCGTGAATTAGTGAGGAAAAGGTCTTTAAAGGGTTATTTGACTCAAGCCACACACTAAAATATGGTTTTTGAGTCATAAAATTACCCCTTTCACTTAATTACTAATTCAGACGGACTTCCTGAAATGGAATTTCATATTGAAGAACTTTTTTTTTAATAGAAGAAAGCATAAGTTAGTGAAAAAAAAGTGAAATGTTCGTGTGACGCGGAAAAACAATGATTTTTTTTTCAATTCTGTTGTCAAAGTGACTTTCACCGGTCATGCGCATGTGCAGAGCATCGTCGTTATAATTATTATTATTGAATTTAAAAATTCTAGTAATGAAAATTTCATATTCTGGACACCTTTTTTTTTGCAAAAAATTTAGCACATGTATTTTTCCATTAGCAAAATTTCATAAACGTCCAACGGCGTCCAGGTGGTATCAATCTAGTGTTCTCCATGACTCCGACTCCGGAGTCGGAGTCGGAGTCGACTCCTTGACTCCGACTCCGGAGTCACCCGTGGTTTGCTATGGAGTCGGAGTCGATGACTCCGGAGCAGGCATATGCAAAGAAGGAGTCGGAGTCAATGACTCCGGAGTCGACTCCACACAACTGGAGTCAGCTCCAAAAAAATGTCATGCGCAGGACTCATATAGCATTACATCACAAACAGAATACACATGTCAGTATGATATGATACACTAAATATTGCAGCTCTGCTGCTATATATAGGAGCCGCTTTAATTAACAGCTCTGCTGCGTAGCTGCAATATACAGTTGCTTTGGTCCTACTTTTAGGAGCATTTTAAAATTTAAATACTTTAAATAATGGAGGCATGCCGACGAAGAATCCGACAACTCAAAATTAGAAATTGTTTACTAATTTTTAAAACTAATACGTAAACAAGAGCCGGGACAAATGTCGGAAAGTCTTTCACAAATTAGTTTCAATTCATTGACCTCTCTCATGATAACTTCCTAACTTAATTTACTTTTTTTAGAGACTTTTGTCCTTAATTTGCCGAATTTTAGATGAATTTTGATTTTTTTAAATGGAATTCCCTTGACAACTGCCCCACCTCCACACAAAAAGAACTATGTGCATAATATGTATTTGCGAAATCTAAGTAAATGTGAATTTTGACTCCGGAGTCACTCTTTATTTTCAAGGTNTGTGCATAATATGTATTTGCGAAATCTAAGTAAATGTGAATTTTGACTCCGGAGTCACTCTTTATTTTCAAGGAGTCGTAGTCAGTGACTCCGGAGCCACTCCAAAATTTTCTTGGAGTCGGAGTCAGTGACTCCNTGTGCATAATATGTATTTGCGAAATCTAAGTAAATGTGAATTTTGACTCCGGAGTCACTCTTTATTTTCAAGGTGTCGGAGTCAGTGACTCCGGAGCCACTCCAAAATTTTCTTGGAGTCGGAGTCAGTGAGTCCGACTCCGGCTAAACCCGGAGTCATGGAGAACACTATATCAATCACAATCGTATCAGTTAATATTAGAATTTAACAATTTCTTATAGTTATTTTTTTGGTCAGAATCAGAGTAAATCAGCGTTGAGTACTTTCGTACCTATTAACTTAATCTAGAAATCTTTGAAAAGTAAAAAAAAAANCTCCAAAATTTTCTTGGAGTCGGAGTCAGTGACTCCGACTCCGGCTAAACCCGGAGTCATGGAGAACACTATATCAATCACAATCGTATCAGTTAATATTAGAATTTAACAATTTCTTATTAGTTATTTTTTTGGTCAGAGTCAGAGTAAATCAGCGTTGAGTACTTTCGTACCTATTAACTTAATCTAGAAATCTTTGAAAAGTAAAAAAAAAAATTACACTGACTAACAATAGAAATGTACGGGAACACTCGACGACTGTAAATTCCCAACGGACGTTGATAGCAACTCATCCGGAGAAAGTTAATAAGAAAAGCTCTCGTTTTTTTTAAAAATATAATTTCGCATTTTTTTTCTCCCTTTTTGAAAAAAAAAATGAATGAAGGATGCAGTACTTAAGTCTTTTTTCTGTTGGAAACTAATTCTTTTTTGATTTGGTGAAATGAGATTCCTGTGTTTTCTCTTTTGCGATTTTTCTCTTCTTTTTTTGTGACTCAACCAGGGTCCAAAATCAGATTTAAATTGATTTTAATTTCGATTTAAATCAGAGCATAAAAATTATTGATATTATTGCAAATTCGACTATTTCACTTGAATATAGAATGAAAATAAACAAGATCCAACAACAATCACACTAACAATTAACTAACTAAATTAAAAGCAATCTGAAAATTGAAATTTGAAAATAATAAANCCAACAACAATCACACTAACAATTAACTAACTAAATTAAAAGCAATCTGAAAATTGAAATTTGAAAATAATAAGTTATATAAGAACTAAAATTTTTGAAATCCCGGTTTTTTTGGACTAAATTTTTAAAATTTAAACTAAACAGTTCTACTAGGTCCTATTGCTTGATTTTGAATATCCAATTTAACNGGACTAAATTTTTAAAATTTAAACTAAACAGTTCTACTAGGTCCTATTGCTTGATTTTGAATATCCAATTTAACAATCAACTCACTGATTTAGAAAATTCCCTTTATTCAATAATAATTAATAACAATAATAAGGATTTGGATAGAAAATATAATAATAATTTTTTTTTATATAAATAATTCTGTAACAGCAAGTACATTTANAATAAGGATTTGGATAGAAAATATAATAATAATTTTTTTTTATATAAATAATTCTGTAACAGCAAGTACATTTAAATTGTAAAAAATCAATATTTATTCAACAATTAGCTTTCCAAAATCTCAACAATTGCTAATTCAACAGGTAAAAAAAAACTGTTATCTGTTTACCTGTTTACCTGTTTCAATAAAAATTGAAACAGGTAAGAAAAATTAATTAAAAAAAAATTATAATAAGTAATTTTTATCTAAATACACATTCTTTTTTCAGTGTAACAATATTTTAAATTTTATTTTTTTATCCAATAGTCTGACAATTGACAACCTTGGGGTTTATACCGTAGTGCTAGGGTTAAATTTAAAATTNAAAAAAAAATTATAATAAGTAATTTTTATCTAAATACACATTCTTTTTTCAGTGTAACAATATTTTAAATTTTATTTTTTTATCCAATAGTCTGACAATTGACAACCTTGGGGTTTATACCGTAGTGCTAGGGTTAAATTTNAATTTTATTTTTTTATCCAATAGTCTGACAATTGACAACCTTGGGGTTTATACCGTAGTGCTAGGGTTAAATTTAAAATTGTGATCCAAAGGTTAATTTTTGTTTTAGACAAAATTTAAATTTTTATAAAAAACTATATTTTTTCTAACTCTGGACTCAACTCATTCCGCTAATTGCACTTCCCTTTCACCCCTTTTTTTTTCTTTCTTTTTAAATAATTTTTCAACTTACTCCGACACAACCACCCAAATAATTTATCTTCTTTTTTTTCTCTCTTTTTCTCTGAAACGGAGACAGACTTGAAGCTTTTCTTATTTCTTTTTGTCTCTATTTGTCAGTCTTTCACATGCTAATTACTCCGCCTTTGGGTTCCGTTAATTCTCCTTCTCAGTCACGCCAATCAGTCCCATTGTCACTTTCACTCCCATGGAATTACTTATTGATGATAAGNCTCCTTCTCAGTCACGCCAATCAGTCCCATTGTCACTTTCACTCCCATGGAATTACTTATTGATGATAAGACACTTTTTTCACTATTATTCCTTTCAACTTCACAAATTCTAACTAATTAGTTGGAAACTTTAGAATTTTAACTTACAAAACTTTAAATTCAAACTAAAGAGTTCAAATCAAAATTTATTCATTTTGTAGAATTAATTTTTAAAAAAAAAGCATTATAGCGTCTGGGTTGATTTAATTTGATATTAATCAACAAAAGCCAAATTTTTAGAAANTTTAAAAAAAAAGCATTATAGCGTCTGGGTTGATTTAATTTGATATTAATCAACAAAAGCCAAATTTTTAGAAATTATGTTTTAAATATACACTTTTCATCAATAACTCAGATTTTTACTGGTAAGTAAGGATTTGGATGTTAGAGTCATGTGACTCGGACTCATGACTCACTCAATCCTATTTTCACACTGATTTGGTCAACCTAACCTTAACCAATTAAAACTCAAAATAATTTCAAATTTTCTATAAAAAAAAAACNCACACTGATTTGGTCAACCTAACCTTAACCAATTAAAACTCAAAATAATTTCAAATTTTCTATAAAAAAAAAACAAAAAAATTTTCACCAAAAAATGAGCGCGGATAAAAAGTAAAAAAAAAAAGCAGAGTAAAAAGTAAAAAAAAAAAAAAGCAGAGTAAAAAGTAGTTTTATAATAATTTGTTAGCCCTACATAACACTATAGTATTTTACANAAAAAAAAAAAAGCAGAGTAAAAAGTAGTTTTATAATAATTTGTTAGCCCTACATAACACTATAGTATTTTACAAGGTTGCAATGAGAAATTTACAAAAAACGTCTTTGATATCAAAAAAGTCAAAATTCCTCATAGCAACCTTGGTATTTTACTTCCAAACAATATTATTGTTAATTGTATTAACGAAATAATTGTAACAATTTTATTACAAAAAATACAAATAAGCTTGTTAGATAATGATAAAAAACTAATTAATGTCTGTTCGGAAAAGCTATAGTCACTTTGTTTATTTGTCACAGTGACTAAATTGTCCTAGTAACACTACTAAATTATATAAACTGAACAAAAACCGCTCCCTTTTTCTGTAGCTGAATCAATATACAGTAAACCTCGGTTACCACGGAGNATATAAACTGAACAAAAACCGCTCCCTTTTTCTGTAGCTGAATCAATATACAGTAAACCTCGGTTACCACGGAGTCTCGGTTACCGCGAACCACTTGGTCCGGTCCGCGCCCTGAGATAGGGAATTTGTGTATAAATGGAACGGCTAACCCGAACTCGGTTAAGCCGTACCCTCGGCTACCACGAACGCCTTTCCGTGGTCCCAGTCCAAAGTCACATGCTTTTTTACCTCGGTTAACACGAACACCAATTAATTGATCAATTTTTAAAGAATCTTCACCTTTTTTCTTACAAAATTTAACGAATAACTTCTTTTGAATGACTTTTCAAACATTGAAATTCGACAGAAAATGAACCAATGATATATTTTTAGTCATTTTTAGTCTCCACAACAACTTACTATTATAAAGTAATGGTAAATTAAAACTACCTCGGCTAAGACGAACAAATTATTGCCCAAGTTGTATGTTCGGCTTACGCTTAAGCCGAACCTCGGTTACCACGAACCATATTTTCCGGTCCCTTGAAATCCTGCTTATCCGAGGTTTACTGTATTTATTTTTTTTTTAAATTATTAAGTTGTATACAACAAGTGGATTGGAACTAGGTGTAAAATTCATCATAAAAACATCAATAATTTATGAAAAATCAGTGAATAAATTATTAAGTGAGTTTGAGATGTTCGTGATGTGAGAAAAACGGTTATAAAAAGTTAATTGTTAACGGGGTGTGAATAAACGAGACGGTTTGACATGGAAAAGAAAAAAGAGAGATAGATTGTTGTTGATGGATCATCACATTAACCCTGGAGGTCTCTAAATAATAATAATAATAATATGAAAATGGATAGATTAATTTTTAGATTAAGACTCAAAAATTAAAACGGAAGTTAGAAAATCCTTATACGTTGTGTCCTTGGTCATCATCAGTGATTGGTTATGAAAGTGATTGAAAATCCTGAGAATGACACCGACACACAACCCTTCATTATGTCTTTTCATTCACCACAGAATCTGATTGGTTAGTAATGACAATAGGAAGTGATCTCATCAACATTATACTATTCTCCACTTCCAACGACTCAAGAAGAATGGATTAAAAACAAAAATTCACTTGTAATTCAAAGGGTTGTTGTTTGTTATGTAATGATCAATCATCTTCATCACCTTTCCTGCTCATTGTTGTCTTTTCAAACACCAGCCAATCCCCACTTTTTTTTTTCATTTTTTTTTTGCCAGAAGGGGTGAATATGGTTTCCTTTAAAATTCGTAAGAATTGGTGGTGATGTCGTCCATTAAATACTCATTTGCGACAACCCTCATCAACAATACGAACTGACAAGTGTGGCGAATAAATCCTTTTGTTGTTTCAATAAACTAAATTTTGTCTTCTCTTGATTCCCTACAAGATTTATGATTTTAGAATTCCTTTTAATTTTAAATAGAGAACAATGGTCTTTTACTAATTCGCGGCTTGTCTATCTCATTACATTCAAGCATTTACTAAAACCTACTCTTCAGCATTATTAACTGCGAACGACGAAGCTGTGAGGGGTTTGTACGATCGCGCGCGCTATGTCCGTCTGTCTATGTTTATGATACTAATTGGAAGTATTTGTTGCTCTTTACATCGAATTTTGACTTGAATCATAGCCATTTTGGACTATACTTCGTACACATCATACGTGACATCTTATATACACTTTTTTGTGAAAATGGATTTGAGAAAAGTAAAGTAAAAAAACATTTATTGAAGTTCTCTCTACTTCTGCTTCTAGTAAAAATTTAAATTTAAAGGCAGAATAATGTAACAGTAAGCACAAAAAAAATTAAGTTAAATAAATACATTTACTGTAGAATACTAATTTGTTACTAATTAAAATTTCAAAGTTTTGTAAAGTTGTTTTCAGAACCACAATTCATGTGGTTCGAACCTTTTAATTATTTGCCGAGTTTCNATTAAGTTAAATAAATACATTTACTGTAGAATACTAATTTGTTACTAATTAAAGTTTCAAAGTTTTGTAAAGTTGTTTTCAGAACCACAATTCATGTGGTTCGAACCTTTTAATTATTTGCCGAGTTTCGAAATTAACATAATATACAGTGCGACTGCAAATAGCAAAGACTATGGGAAGAGATTTTTAACCCATGACATATTCCTGGAGAAAAGAGATTAGGTTGTTGTTTTTTCCAAGGAATGTTGTTAGTTTTAATTTTCTATGGGGAAACAATATAAAATTTCAGAAATACAATTGAAAAGTAGGATACGAAGTTAAAAAAATCAAGTCTTTACTATCAATGTATCAAAAGTTGTGATTTTTTGAAAATTGAAATTTCTGGATGTTCTTTTGAAACACCTAACTCTACAGTACATTATCTGACATTAACATCCAAGAATTTCATTTTCAAAAAATCATGACTTTTTGTTCTAGTGATTGTAGAGTCGAATAAAAACTTTTTCGCATTTTTGTATAATTTAGTCTGTTGTATAAACAATATGAATTTATGTGTTTTACCATACGTATTACACAAATCTGCTGAAAACAGTAAAGAGATAATTATGTTCCAATACATATTATCAGTTTACTAATTTGATTCACTGAAGAATACTATGAAAAAATTCCTTTTATTTTTTCAGACATTTGTGCATGTCATTTTTTTTTTCTCAATTATTGTATATTGCCCCAGAAACAAAAATGGAATACAAAACGTAAGAAGTCCCCCAAATTTTTTGATACTATAGTGAAGTCTGATTATAGTGAGCCAGTATAGACCGGCATGAATATTCAGTATAGCCGTAGTTCATTATATCCGTTTAGTGAAAGGAAGCTACAATTCAATAATAATTGTTCATTATATCCAAATATTTAACTATAAATTCAGCTACGTCAATTTACAGAAGTACTGGATGATGGAAATTTACTTGATACTTTGAATACAGTCAGATTTTTATGTTCAATTTCCATTTCATGTATAGTCGACGCTTCCACCATCTTTTCCGGAACTGCAGTAGGAGTAATTTTAGCAAGCGTAAAGTCTTTTGGTCCCTTCAATTGAACCACCGCTTTGTTGGTTTCGAAGCTTGTTTCGATGCATCCATAGGCGGTATAAGGCTAGTGGTATTGGCAGGTAAGAACAAGTGCTTAATATGCGTTAAATTAGGAATGGTGGATGGCACAATTGTCTAGCAAAAAGAGAGATTTTATGTTTGATTCCTGTAAGGTTGTTTTCAACAGTATACAGAGTTTCGAAAAAATTTTAGAAGTCTTGTTTGGCTTCAGAACATGAAAATGTAGAACCTTCTGATTACTTTTAAAAAATCGCGGGCATTGAAAATTTTACTTATGATAATTGGCTTCTACTTTTTGGATCTAGTCACATTTGCATACACTAATGGTTCGGGTGCATTGATGAACGACAGAAGAATAACGAGCAATTCATTGTAGAATTCAGCTATATTTCATGCGTGATCGCTTTAACTGGACAAAATTACTATCGGGATTTGGGACAGGTAGGTTTGGATTACGAGGTTCAGTTTAGCCGATTTCATTATAGCCGATTTCATCTACTTAACACACAAGCTCCTATTTTCTTGGCAGGGATCGGACAGTATTGTTTCTATAGCCGGAGTTCTATTATACCAGGATTCACTTTACACGTACTTTACTGGAGTTAATTATTAATCTGCTAATTATTATTCTTTCAACCAGGGCGAGTTAAAGTTATTCAGCTTCATTACCATCACTATCTAGACATTTCGTAGTAAGATTGATCATCTCCACGTCTAACTGCTTTGGAGTAGTTTGTATAAATTCTTCTTACAAGGTTTTTAGGTTTTTAGGTTTATTCAACATGTTAAGTTTTTCCAGGTTTTCGTCTAAATGTGTCGAATCCTGCCTGAAATCATAGATAACATCTCACAACAATGAAATATTATTGATAATTTTAATGGAAATGTTATTGACACAGTTAGGAAACGTAACATTACTAATGTTTACGTTTCCTAACTTTGTCAATAAGAAAACATAGACATAGTTTGAAAAATCCTTAAAATAAGAAAACAGAAATTGTTTGAAAAATCCTTAAACAACTTTTGCCACAAATGTAGTTAGACATTAAATTATACACTTACAATTATGGGGGAGGGAGTATTTATTTTTGTTTTTACTGTTTTTACTGAAAGCACCCACTTAAACTCTTCATCCGGTAGGTAAATTAATATATNATTTTAATGGAAATGTTATTGACACAGTTAGGAAACGTAACATTACTAATGTTACGTTTCCTAACTTTGTCAATAAGAAAACATAGAAATAGTTTGAAAAATCCTTAAAATAAGAAAACAGAAATAGTTTGAAAAATCCTTAAACAACTTTTGCCACAAATGTAGTTAGACATTAAATTATACACTTACAATTATGGGGGAGGGAGTATTTATTTTTGTTTTTACTGTTTTTACTGAAAGCACCCACTTAAACTCTTCATCCGGTAGGTAAATTAATATAATTAAAAGTAATATAGTTTTCACTTTACAGTCTAGTAGTTCGATGACCGCTCCATCTACTTATCATCGAAATTGTCATTCTAACTCTACTCCTGAACCTCTTAAGCTCTCCTTAAAATTAAATCAATTGAATTTTTTGAAGATAAGATTTAAGCATCCCTTAAATTTACCNATTAAAAGTAATATAGTTTTCACTTTACAGTCTAGTAGTTCGATGACCGCTCCATCTACCTATCATCGAAATTGTCATTCTAACTCTACTCCTGTACCTCTTAAGCTCTCCTTAAAATTAAATCAATTGAATTTTTTGAAGATAAGATTTAAGCATCCCTTAAATTTACCTAAAGATAATTTTAAGATTATTTTAGGCTAAGGAAGTTCGAATCATATGACATTAGTCAAATAAGGACAAGTTAAGTATAATACTGATAGTGAGGTAATTGTGAAAAGTTTAAAAATAATGGGATAGTTTACACTTTTTAGAAATTTTTTTTTGAAATACTAACAATAATTCAACCTGTATCTGTTAGACGCAAAAATTCTATAATTCAAAAATTAATTTAAAAACTTGATTAATTTAAAAAACTAAAAAATGGAAAAAAAATCTGAATGCAGAGGATGCGAAGGAGATTGGTGAACGACTGTGGGCTCTTTTATATACTATTGGATTAAGTTTTCATAATTATCAAATTGTTGTTTATAATAGTGAAAACTAGTTTCTTGAATAGAAATAAATCGCTCCAGGCGTTCTAACAGATCAATTAACTGAACAAAGAGTATTAAAACAATAGCTGATCGTACAGCTATGGCCAAGTTATTCTGGGCCGTCTTTTTCCAACTTTCACCAAAATCGATTCAGGGCATTAGATACACAATTATGACAAAAAATGTAAGTAAAGTTAGCTGACACATTTTAACAATTGATATGNGTTCTAACAGATCAATTAACTGAACAAAGAGTATTAAAACAATAGCTGATCGTACAGCTATGGCCAAGTTATTATGGGCCGTCTTTTTCCAACTTTCACCAAAATCGGTTCAGGGCATTAGATACACAATTATGACAAAAAATGTAAGTAAAGTTAGCTGACACATTTTAACAATTGATATGGAAGGCGGCGGGTCTAATTTTTAATTTTTAATAATAATTTTTAATAATTTATTAATAATTATTATTAATAAANTTCAGGGCATTAGATACACAATTATGACAAAAAATGTAAGTAAAGTTAGCTGACACATTTTAACAATTGATATGGAAGGCGGCGGGTCTAATTTTTAATTTTTAATAATAATTTTTAATAATTTATTAATAATTATTATTAATAAATATTTTTATATATATAATTATTTCTATAAAGTTTTTGAGTCAAATTCGGAAGAGTGAAAAAAATTTTTTTTGACAATTTACCTAAGATGTCTCAAAAATAGTTCATTCTAACTGAAGTACAGCGCGGATACCACGTGGCTGCAGGCCAATACTTCCAATAAAACTTCAGTAAATAATATCAAAAAATAAAACCAAATATTTTGAATGGAATNGCTGCAGGCCAATACTTCCAATAAAACTTCAGTAAATAATATCAAAAAATAAAACCAAATATTTTGAATGGAATGGATGAAAATTTTGGAATATTAGTCAGAAAGTTAAATGTAATTGGACATCATCCAGAAGTTCAATATTCAATATTAAATATTCAAAATTCAGTATTTAATAATTAATCACAAGTTGTATTTACTATTTCCTCCGTCTTTTCTTTTACATTTTTGAAAGATTTCACANATTAATCACAAGTTGTATTTACTATTTCCTCCGTCTTTTCTTTTACATTTTTGAAAGATTTCACAAAATTTATCTTATAAATATTATCAACAATATTATAAATTACAGTGTATTTCTATTGTTAACATACTCAAATTTATAATATAACTGTCCTAAGCGTACCCCGTACACTTCCTTACAGTACACATGGCATCATCTACTTTGAAGATANGCTGCAGGCCAATACTTCCAATAAAACTTCAGTAAATAATATCAAAAAATAAAACCAAATATTTTGAATGGAAAGGATGAAAATTTTGGAATATTAGTCAGAAAGTTAAATGTAATTGGACATCATCCAGAAGTTCAATATTCAATATTCAATATTCAAAATTCAGTTNCAGAAAGTTAAATGTAATTGGACATCATCCAGAAGTTCAATATTCAATATTCAATATTCAAAATTCAGTTATTTAATAATTAATCACAAGTTGTATTTACTATTTCCTCCGTCTTTTCTTTTACATTTTTGAAAGATTTCACAAAATTTATGTTATATAAATATTATCAACAATATTATAAATTACAGTGTATTTCTATTGTTAACATACTCAAATTATAATATAACTGTCCTAAGCGTACCCCGTACACTTCCTTACAGTACACATGGCATCATCTACTTTGAAGATATTCAACCAAAAAATCCTTTACTAGTTTTTATACACTCCTCTACCAAATTGGTGTTTATAAGATATGTAACCAATTTTCTTAGGATATACTTTTATTCCACTATTTTCACGCTTCTATATAATATTTTGAAGATATCTACCTATTATGTTCATATCAATTTTCGAAATTTTAATTTACTAATTTTATAGTACAAGAATGGTTAAAAATAGTACATTCTTGAAGATACTTCTTTAAATTAAAGAAAAATGTTTGACTAGTTAGTAAGTCAAAATGCAACAAATTGAACGTCATATGGTGTAGTATAATGAAATGAGTGAATGATAATTTTTTTTATAAATTGAACTAAATTAACATTCATTCATTACTAATAATGATTAATTGTAATATCAAAAAAAAAAGTATGGGTTAATTGTACTTTAATAGACTATAGGTTCAACTAAATTTGTATTTATAAAATAAAGTTGGATTTGATACATTAGTATGAAACAGACGCCGGTTGAATTTTTGGCTAAAGAGCAAGGAAAGTATTGATTTTTTTTTTGCACTATTTTATTCTTACATTTCTCAACTCAAGACAACTTGCGAAAAGTTATAAGTGGAAGACTACCGAATTGATTTGTTAACCCGGGTATTGCAAATATTAGTTTCTAGTCTTTCTAGAATTCACTGATTTAAAACATTTCTTTCTATTCGGAAATTAACTGTTTATTTCATGTGAGAGTAAAACTAAAAATAATTCTTACACTCAAACAAGTGTTCCTTACATATGTCTGTCTATTTTATCGGGGTAAGTCAGACTATCTCTTTTTATTTATANATGTGAGAGTAAAACTAAAAATAATTCTTACACTCAAACAAGTGTTCCTTACATATGTCTGTCTATTTTATCGCGGTAAGTCAGACTATCTCTTTTTATTTATAAATTATAATAGAATTTCTTACTTGATTACTTTCTACTTAAATTTTTCTAATATAAGCTGAATTAAAGGAAATATAATATTTAATAATAGTTATAATAACGAAAGTTTAGGNATGTGAGAGTAAAACTAAAAATAATTCTTACACTCAAACAAGTGTTCCTTACATATGTCTGTCTATTTTATCGGGGTAAGTCAGACTATCTCTTTTTATTTATAAATTATAATAGAATTTCTTACTTGATTACTTTCTAATTAAATTTTTCTAATATAAGCTGAATTAAAGGAAATATAATATTTAATAATAGTTATAATAACGAAAGTTTAGGCTTTATAAGTTTACTCCATCAGAATCCTCCTTAAATTCCAAGTAATAATCCTTAAATTAGTATTTTTTATATAAGTAAAAAGTAATTAGTAAAAGTATTTTAGTAAAAAGTCAGGCGGGCAATTTATGACATGAAAAATAACTGGATATATTAGTAAATATTAATGAGAAATTCTCAAATTTCCAATATACTTATTGGTTATTTTCCAATCTCAATTTGAAATTTGTGCCTCTACTTCCCGGACACCCTTTATTATGTTAGTTCTTGTTATTTATTTTAGATTTTTTATAGTAAATAACTACAAAAAATCGCTCTACGTATTATAAAAAATAAATAAATTAACTTATATATTCAACCTAATCAAAAATAATAGAGATTTATATAATCAAAATAAAATATATAACTATATTACCGTANCTACAAAAAATCTCTCTACGTATTATAAAAAATAAACTAATTACTTATATATTCAACCTAATCAAAAATAATAGAGATTTATATAATCAAAATAAAATATATAACTATATTACCGTATTTTTCGGTTTAAATCTCCTGGGGAATTATTATTTCAAACCGGCCAAAAGGTGGAGAATTATTTCGAGGTGGGGAATTATTAATTGGAAGTGAAAATTTTGCTTATTTTATAGTTCTTACCTTCTTATAAGAGGTAAAAAAGTAGAAAAGTAATATTAATGTTTTTTCTTATCCATGTCAGGAATATCTGATACTTTATTGGCTTTTTTGTCGTTTTAATATTTTTTTTGCCTTTTAAATTTTTAATTTTCCTCTTTTCGGGTAAATTTTACATAAAATTATTCTTTCTAATTTCGCGCCTGATGAGACTTTTAATAATTTCTCATGGGGATTTATTTCGAGGTTATTCAAACTTATTATTATTTCAAACTAGCCAAAAGGTGAGGGGGAATTATTTCAGGAAAGGAATTATTTCAAAGTGGGGAATTAAATCGAGAAATACGGTACTTCAATTTATATAAATAATAATCAAAAAACTAACTTCCACATTTATTTAATTATTATAAAATTTTAAAAGATGAACTTAAAATAAATACAGGGAATACTAAATTTTAGCCAGAGTTTAATTTTTGNCTTTCTAATTTCGCGCCTGATGAGACTTTTAATAATTCCTCATGGGGATTTATTTCGAGGTTATTCAAACTTATTATTATTTCAAACTAGCCAAAAGGTGGGGGGGGGGAATTATTTCAAGAAAGGAATTATTTCAAAGTGGGGAATTAAATCGAGAAATACGGTACTTCAATTTATATAAATAATAATCAAAAAACTAACTTGCACATTTATTTAATTTATTATAAAATTTTAAAAGATGAACTTAAAATAAATACAGGGAATACTAAATTTTAGCCAGAGTTTAATTTTTGAAAAAATAAAATAAAAATATTATCTCACAGCAGGAAAATAGTTAGAAAATATTAATTTTTAGTAACAATTGTTTTTAGGTACAGAACGTACTAAAATGTTTTCCCTAAAGCTATCTAAAAAATTGAAATTCTCTAATCCTTTTTCATTACCCTCTAGCTAAAAATTTTTTGATGAAATTATAAAATATGTAATACTTAGCAGCATCACATAAAGTTCATGAATATGATACGTCCATAAATCCATTCAACACTTTAGCATCTGAATAATAGGCAAAACAGTATATTCTAATCCGGTTTCAATTGAATGATCATACAAGGGGTAAGTAGGTTGAGTAGACTTATATATTTTAAAAGCCTCACTTAATAGCTCCTTGGTTTCAATGAAAAAAAGTAAAGGGAGAGACACTTTTAGGCAGATGAAACCCCATTAACAATCACCCTTTCTAAAATAACCGTACATCAGAGAAAGTAAAAGCTTCAAAGGTCTTACTTATCATTTCCACAGTTCAGAGTTCAAAATATAAGAGAGAAAAAAAATATATTTTTTTTTATATTCCCATTCAAATAATGTAACAAAAAGGTAAGAAACACTCTGAATTTTTTACGTTATTTGAATTTTATTATGATGTTAACTCCTTAAAAACCGGAGCAGGCTCTTTTAGCGCGCATTCATTTCTTCATTTTATGAAGAAAAGAATTGTGGCGTCTTTATACATAGATATGAAAATATATTGTTGCACTTTCTGCTAATAACAATAAATACAATACCAACTCCAGTAGTATATACCACATTATACAGGGTGTTTAATCTTTTTTTGCACCCTCTTTCTCCAATTTCATCGTAGCTCCTCCCACCCCATGCTGCTACCAGGAAAAGAGTCTGAAAAAATGACGTCATGCTTTCTAGGGTGCAAAAAAATGTTAAACACCCTGTAAGTTTCCGATTAACCCTCTAGTGTCTGTCAACTTATGCAAAATAATAGAAAAAGAGATATTACAGTAAGATGTACATGTACAGTAAGTTTCATTATAAATTGTTAAGGATTTGAAATTACTTTGGTGAAGGAGGTATCCCTGAGGACAAAAAAATATCTACTGACCTTAAATATTAAAAATGTCAACTGGATATCAATTCTAAAATTCAAATTTGAATAATTTTATATTCCCTTTTGTAAAATATTTTATTTTTAATTCTAATAACTGTATAACTTTTGTCAGTTTTATATTCATTTTTGGTACTTTTTGAACCAATAAAATTACTACAGAGACAGGGGAAAAGTGTAATATAAACAATAAAAATTAATGTACAAGTAGAAAAGCCGCTGTTCAACATTAGAGAATTTTATAGTGTCACACTTTGCTTTCTCTTTTCTTTTTAACTAGTAACTACTTTTTTCCGTATTTAATCGTCATCCATTTCCCCCTTAGGTATTATTTTTACTAAAGTGAATTTTCAACAGCTTGTTTGAACATTTCATTAAGTTCTTTAAAACCATCCTGTCTAACGATTCCGTTCAAAGAACTCAATAATAAAAAGAAAGCAATAAAGTATACACACAGCTTTAGTGCTTTTTCCATATGAGAAATCCTAATGTTTGTATTTTTTACTGAAAAGATTATAAATCCAAATTGGCAACACTTATAAAAAAAATATATTATTAAAAATTTTCAAACATTAACGTATTGATAAGATATTCATATATATACTGGGTAGTTACTGAAAATAAAAGTAAAAAGCAGAGTGAAATTTGATTCGAAAGTGAATTTCGCGCGTTTTTTTTTATGAGGAGACTTTTTGTCTCTCTGATGAGCATGTTGAGGACTTTTGTTTCGTATTTAACGATTTCATTGACGTTGGTATAAGTTTAAAGGTTTTTCTTTAAGGTCATGACCTTAACACCGNTTTCGTATTTAACGATTTCATTGACGTTGGTATAAGTTTAAAGGTTTTTCTTTAAGGTCATGACCTTAACACCGGTCATTTATTAACGTCAGTTGTAATCAAAATTTAAATCCTTATGATGTAAATCATTATTAAGATTAGATTTACTAACCTTGAACTATTCACAACAAAACTAAACAAATTCAATAATAACCTTACACGTCCATTTTTGTTAATCCCTACAGTTACTGATTTCCTAGGTAATTGTACATGTTCTGCTTAAAATCAATTTAGTTTTATTAATCCCTTAATCTAGTCTTTCTATAGAACAACGAAAACTAATATCTACATTGGTCAGATATCAAGTGGCTATCGTACGTCAGCAAAATATAAAAATTCTTAAATTACGTCAAGGCATTATTACAATAAACAACAACAATGTTGAGAACATTATTGTATAAATTGGAATTGTAAATTATAAAACAAAAAAATTNATTACAATAAACAACAACAATGTTGAGAACATTATTGTATAAATTGGAATTGTAAATTATAAAACAAAAAAATTATATTAGTTATTCCCTTCACATGGTTATCAAAAAAGTACACCGTAAATTGAAAAAGCTATCAACTCCGTAAGTTACAGTACGATTTAACCTGAGACTGAATTCTCACAAATTAGAAGTCAGTCTAAATAAATATTTAATCTAATCATCTGCGGTTATTGACTAACGAGTTCAAATGCTTCACAGTTGACAAACATATTATGAGAAAGTTTANTTACAATAAACAACAACAATGTTGAGAACATTATTGTATAAATTGGAATTGTAAATTATAAAACAAAAAAATTTATATTAGTTATTCCCTTCACATGGTTATCAAAAAAGTACACCGTAAATTGAAAAAGCCATCAACTCCGTAAGTTACAGTTACGATTTAACCTGAGACTGAATTCTCACAAATTAGAAGTCAGTCTAAATAAATATTTANGAATTCTCACAAATTAGAAGTCAGTCTAAATAAATATTTATCTAATCATCTGCGGTTATTGACTAACGAGTTCAAATGCTTCACAGTTGACAAACATATTATGAGAAAGTTTATTAAGTTATTATTACTAATAAATGAGTAACAATTTTATACTAGAAGGTTGTAATTTGACAAGTTACAATTTAAAAAAAAAGAAAAATTGTCAAGTTGAGTTGATATGGTAAGAACTAAAAGGAGTGTCAGGTGGTAAGTGACAACTTGTCACTGACAAGTAGGACCAAACTGGCGCCGACTACACTACTCACTGATAAAATAAATTTTTAGGAAATTTTAGAAAAGTTGACTAAAATAAATCAAGCAACCCCCGTTCACTTATGTGTTCTAGATAAGGGAAGGAGACGTGGACAACAAAAGTATCCAAACTACCATTAATTCAAGACACGAACAATGGGTTTTTGTTTTAAGAAAATCAACAATCCTACAGTGAGCAATTTTTAGTTGGCAGTCAGGTTCAGACGTAGAAGTACATCTTTACAAAAAGTCAACAAATCAAAGAACGAGATTTCAAAATTAACCTACTCAACTCTTGACCAATTAACAATTAAGCTCATTTCTTCACCGAAATTATACCATTCACCAATAATCCCCATCATGTGCGGTAAGAAATACAACTTCATTACAAATAACTTCTACATTAGTAGTTAGTAGTTATTGCTAATAAATTAAGAAATAAGTTTATCAATTCATACTAATTTAAACAATAGTAATTTGGTTATTAACTAGATAAGATATTAGCATCTAAATTGGATCTTTCATTAGGATTTTTAATCAATTAATCTCAATATTCAATTATACAATTTGTTTTTAAACCATATTAATATTTTGTTTATATATGCGGAACTAGATTTTGAGGTAGAAGTATAATATAAATATAACTTAATTGGTGAATCGTGAATCACGATTCACCAATTAGTGACGTTAATAATAAAATGTTTGATGATTGTCTAGTTTATCAAACTTCATTATTGTTAAAATTTGAGAGCTTTATGGTATTGTTTCAATATACAGTGGAATTCGGCAGGTAGTTTTTTGATTTTCATTAGATTATTGCTAGATAGAATCATCTCTCAAGCGATAGCTAAAACAAATGTTATAATTTAATGTTACAAATGCTACAATTGGTGACCCTGGAATTCAATCAACCAATCAGATCTTTCTATGTCTAGTTCAGAACTGCATGTTAGCTGTGATAACCTCTACAGGTCAAAGTATCAATTAGAATTTTCTAATTTTCATTGAAAACATTGTTCAGAATGGTTAGTACGTAACTAATTTTTAGAGTATTAAGTCGTTCGCTTTAAAAATACATGTTAGAATTCAATCTCATTGCTTTGATGATCAAATGAGATAAAACTGTTCGCTGTAATTTTTTGAGACCTTTACTAGTAAAACTGTTCGATGTAATTTTTTGAGACCTTTACTAGTAGAATTGTTCATGTCAACATCTAACAGATCGGCAGAGAGTGCCGAAGTTGATGTTCTTGTTAACCCAACTGAAAAANAATTGTTCATGTCAACATCTAACAGATCGGCAGAGAGTGCCGAAGTTGATGTTCTTGTTAACCCAACTGAAAAAAGTTGACCGTTTCTTTTGTGTGCTTAAGTCCAATGAACTTATCCGTATAAAACGGGTATAAGAGAATGAAGGTGGTTAAAAATAAAATAAAAAATTTCCATTAAGAACTTAACGAATTCAATGGTTTGAAAATAAGGATTTGTAATTTTATTATATAGTAATAAGGATGACCATAAGGATGAACCGAAAGAGGTTTTGGGTTTGGCTAATTCTAATTCTTAAATTATTTGCAAATTACCATCATTGGTAAAAGTGACTTTATCTTTTGTTCTGTCTTCTAAAAAGAGAATGTTGAGTGGGAAGTTATTTATTTAGAGATNTAAAAGTGACTTTATCTTTTGTTCTGTCTTCTAAAAAGAGAATGTTGAGTGGGAAGTTATTTATTTAGAGATATTCCTTGTAAGGAAGAATTACTTTTTGCAAATTGCTAAAATAATAAATCTTTTAGTGTTACAAACTAAAAACTTGACTTAATTAAGGGTTCATTAATCTTTAGCATATACAAAGTAATGTTACTAATTTTAAGTTTGATTTTGCTATTTGGTTCAAATTTAAATCCTATTTTTAAAATTACTCCCATTCCTATGTAANTATTCCTTGTAAGGAAGAATTACTTTTTGCAAATTGCTAAAATAATAAATCTTTTAGTGTTACAAACTAAAAAGTTGACTTAATTAAGGGTTCATTAATCTTTAGCATATACAAAGTAATGTTACTTAATTTTAAGTTTGATTTTGCTATTTGGTTCAAATTTAAATCCTATTTTTAAAATTACTCCCATTCCTATGTAAGAGTACATATCAGATGACTTATAATTGATACCCAACAATAAACTTAAAAAATTAAAAGTGATCCAATTATTAGATTCGAAGAATTTTTNAGAGTACATATCAGATGACTTATAATTGATACCCAACAATAAACTTAAAAAATTAAAAGTGATCCAATTATTAGATTCGAAGAATTTTTGAAAATTCGTATCTGATTTGCTAATTTTAAATTTTTTTGGGCCATCAATTATAAGAGATCTGGTATACATAGTAACGCACATATTGACAAATTGAAACCAAAAAAGGCATTTTAATTCACGCCTTCTGAAGATCAGTCAAAATAATTGATTATGAGAAGTTTATATACTTTTATTCGGTTAACTTCAACTTGTTTAAAATATTGAATATTTCAACAATCAAATTATTTTATTATTACCAACAAACAACAACACAAAATTGATTTTTCTGATGAAGCATATAACACAATGTTAATAATATTGAATATAAATAACTGTTCGCTATAATACAAATTTTGAAACCGACAATCATTATAACTAATTTTGACTGTAGTATTCCCATGTTTGAATTTTTAGGCAACTTTTGTGTATCTATGATGTTTAATATTATAAATTAGGGGAAATTTACCGTATCGTAATCTCACTTAATATCTTGCATATCCTCGTGTCAATGACACGAGGATATGCAAGATATGAGGACTATGACACGATGTCATAGTCCAAAAATACAAAAACTTAACTGTTTTTACTGGACTTTCAAAAAAACTTGTCCATTGTCCTATATTTAACAGTTAAGAGGGTTCGTCAAATTCTAATAATGTAACAGTATCATTTCTTACCAAAAATAAGTTAGAAACTGTATGAGCCGAAAAACTATTCAGAACTAGTGAATCCACAAAAAGGATANTTCTTACCAAAAATAAGTTAGAAACTGTATGAGCCGAAAAACTATTCAGAACTAGTGAATCCACAAAAAGGATTACAAAAGTTTGGTTAGTAACTGTACAATTTGTAAATATCGTTTGAATTTATAAACATTATTGTCTAAAATAAGATGTTAAGCCCAACGGCCCAACTTACTTTGTTTAAGCACCGTTCTTACCGTTACTGTTGTCCACTTAAAAATTAGCTACACAGGAAGCGGACTTTGAGGTTCTTTAGTTAAATTTGATAATTTGGCTAGAGATTGAAAAGCCCTTGAGTGTTACGATAACACAACCAAAATTTAAGTGTTTTATTAAGCGTAAATCAATAACTAATTTTCAACTCATTCATAATAATTCTATGAACGCTTANCAACTCATTCATAATAATTCTATGAACGCTTATCTACAATTATTATTGTAGTTCCTCGAACAACAGTACAATTCAAATTTAAACTGTTTTTTTTTACAGGTATTTTTGCTTACTTGAATTACCTGACTCCAAAGACAAGAAAGGAAATCACTGATCTTTTGNTTCTTACCAAAAATAAGTTAGAAACTGTATGAGCCGAAAAACTATTCAGAACTAGTGAATCCACAAAAAGGATACAAAAGTTTGGTTAGTAACTGTACAATTTGTAAATATCGTTTGAATTTATAAACATTATTGTCTAAAATAAGATGTTATGCCCAACGGCCCAACTTACTTTGTTTAAGCACCGTTCTTACCGTTACTGTTGTCCACTTAAAAATTAGCTACACAGCAAGCGGACTTTGAGGTTCTTTAGTTAAATTTGATAATTTGGCTAGAGATTGAAAAGCCCTTGAGTGTTACGATAACACAACCAAAATTTAAGTGTTTTATTAAGCGTAAATCAATAACTAATTTTCNAAAGCCCTTGAGTGTTACGATAACACAACCAAAATTTAAGTGTTTTATTAAGCGTAAATCAATAACTAATTTTGAACTCATTCATAATAATTCTATGAACGCTTATCTACAATTATTATTGTAGTTCCTCGAACAACAGTACAATTCAAATTTAAACTGTATTTTTTTTACAGGTATTTTTGCTTACTTGAATTACCTGACTCCAAAGACAAGAAAGGAAATCACTGATCTTTTGNTTTTTTTTACAGGTATTTTTGCTTACTTGAATTACCTGACTCCAAAGACAAGAAAGGAAATCACTGATCTTTTGATCAAAGGTCTCCATCGACTTGAATATCGAGGTTATGACTCTGCTGGAATTGCTATTGATACACCCGATGGTCTTCAAATCACTATCATCAAGGAAGCTGGAAAAGTCAAAGCACTCGAGGATGAAATTCTACTAAGTACACATACTAAATTAAAAATTAGATGTACTACTATTAGGTAGAAAAAATTTTCTGTTTATAATTTGATTACAAATTGTTACAAATTACAGAAGCAGTAGAAATTGAATTTGGTGCTGTTCACCAGACACATTGTGGGATTGCTCATACTCGTTGGGCTACACATGGTGTCCCATCAGCTGTCAATGCCCATCCGCATCGTTCGGATGATGACAATTCCTTTGTTGTGGTTCATAATGGGATTATCACCAATTACAAAGATGTGAAACAATTTTTAATTCAAAAAGGACATTCCTTCGAATCTGAAACAGATACAGAAGTTATTGCAAAACTTTTGGCACATCTTTACAATTCAGATATCAGTTTCTTGCAGCTTGTTGAAAAAGCTATTTTACAATTGGTAACCAACTTACAAAATAAACATATACTTATATACTTTATAAACCCTTGTAGAAAAAGATAAAACTATTTAATATTTATTCTGAAATTGATTATTTTTGTTATTTTGTTATATAGGAAGGTGCATTTGCACTTTGTGTCAAAAGTAGATATTTCCCTGGTCAATGTGTAGCAACTCGACGAGGAAGTCCACTTTTGGTTGGTATCAAAAGCAAAACGAAATTAGCTGCAGACTCTATTCCAATTCTTTACAGCAAAGGTACCTAAACTAAATAATAAATTGATTATCATCAGCTTCTGCTAAATTTTGTCAACTGATTAAGATATCCGTAGAAGTCAAATTGAAATTGTTGGATGTTGTGTTGTTGTTACTTATGTTATGCAAAAGCACACCGACTGTCGGAACATTTTTATGAAGAGATCAAAAGGAAGAACAAAAATTGTTTCTAATTTATCCTAATAGAAATTGCTTTCTATTTGTTATTACAGTAAAGTTCTGTTATAGTGAACCTGTAGGTNTTCTAATTTATCCTAATAGAAATTGCTTTCTATTTGTTATTACAGTAAAGTTCTGTTATAGTGAACCTGTAGGGACCGGCAAAATTGGTTCAGTATAGCCGGAGTTCACTATGTCCGTATAGTGAACCCACACTTCAATTTAATAATTGTTCGTTATATCCAAATATTTCACTATAAATTCAGCTAAGCCGCTTTAGAGAAGCACTAGGTAATGGGAATTTGGTTGAGATTCTGAATACGATCATATTGAATTTCCATTTCAAGTAGAGTTAACGCTTTCCACCACTTTCTCAGAAANTTCTAATTTATCCTAATAGAAATTGCTTTCTATTTGTTATTACAGTAAAGTTCTGTTATAGTGAACCTGTAGGTACCGGCAAAATTGTTCAGTATAGCCGGAGTTCATTATATCCGTATAGTGAACCGACACTTTAATTTAATAATTGTTCATTATATCCAAATATTTCACTATAAATTCAGCTAAGCCGCTTTAGAGAAGCACTAGGTAATGGGAATTTGCTTGAGATTCTGAATACGATCATATTGAATTTCTATTTCAAGTAGAGTTAACGCTTTCCACCACTTTCTCAGAAACCGCCACACGAGTGATTTTTGCAAGCGTAAAGTCTGTGAATCCTTTCAACTGATCTAGCGCTTTATTTGCATCGAAGATTGTTTCAATTTCTTATATGTCATCTTCCTCTTCATCGCTTTCCAGTTGGTCAACACCGTTTTCTGGTTATTAAATTTTTTTCTAAAACTAATTGAGTCAAATTGAATCACTCATAGGTCAACATGCAAGTCCGGTGCATACATGGGCAGGCATAAAGGTATAAGGAACAGTAGTAGCAAATGGTCTCATTACGGAATTCAGACATATTTCATGCCTGTTCACTATAACCGGACAAAATGACTCTCGGGACCGGTAGTTTTGGTTCACTAAGGCCGGAATTTCAGTATAGCCGATTTCATTATAGCCGGACTACTTAACACATAATCTCCCATTTGCTTGGCAGGGACCGAGGCAGTGTGGTTTGCTATAGCCGGAGTTCTATTATACCCAGAGTCACTATAGCCGAACTTTACAGTATTAGTATTTACTGTAAAATACTATAGTTTGCTTGAGTAGTGTAGATGTAGAATATTCGCAATTAACAATAATTTATGATGAATTTCTGTTTTCACTAATACACTTTGATGTTGTCTTTGTTTTTTCCCTCCNGATGAATTTCTGTTTTCACTAATACACTTTGATGTTGTCTTTGTTTTTTCCCTCCAGATACACAGGCTACTACACTTACAGGTATGCATTCGTTAGTGCTTTCACAAGTTTTGTCTTTTTAGATTTTATTTCAATACTTCCAAGCACACGAGACACGAATATAAAANTTAGTGCTTTCACAAGTTTTGTCTTTTTAGATTTTATTTCAATACTTCCAAGCACACGAGACACGAATATAAAAGAAGCGAATGACAAATTTTCGTCATACATAATTGATGAACTTACAAAAGTCAAATTTTTTGTTGAAATTTAACAAAAAATCTATCTTATCTTGGGATTTAACATTAATAGTGATATACTAGGAAAATCACATGAGCTTATAATTTAATTTAGTTATTCAAAACTTATATTTTAGTTATAAATTATCGTAAAGTATTTTTTGAATTTTCTTTATTATCCAATCAGTATCATTTTTTGTTAAAGTCGGAGACAATCCATCGTTCCTGGCTCAAGAGTTTATTAAGCTAAGCTTGGACATTTGGACATAAGGAGGACATTTAGGTTTAAGAGTTAAGTTGCTTAGACTTCATTTTTTGATACCCCACTTTCGTCATTCGCACCTTTTTTTTTTCGTATTTGCTATTCGGAATCGTGTATTTTCTAAGACGAGTCTCCAACTGAAGGAGGAGAAACTTCGATTTAAAATAAGTTATTATTGCTTTGATTATTATGAAGTTTTAGGCAAAAGCTTGACACTGCATAATGAATTATTAATATTTTTTCTTCTTAGATCATCGTGGACATAAGTCTCTATCTACTAAGCTCACAATTCCAACAATTCCTCGTGTGGAGTCAACTTCACAATTTGGACCACTTGGTGAAAATAAAGAAGTTGAATATTTTTTTGCTTCGGATGCTTCAGCTATCATTGAACATACAAACCGAGTTCTATATTTGGAAGATGATGATGTGGCAGCAGTAAAGGAAGGACTTTTGTCTATACATCGTTTGAAACGTTCTGTCAATGATACAGCAGTAACACGTGAAATTACAACACTCAAGATGGAAATTCAACAAATTATGAAAGGAAATTTCAGTTCTTTTATGCAGAAAGAAATATTTGAACAACCAGAATCGGTTGTGAATACAATGAGAGGACGTGTCGATTTTGAAAATAATACAGTGGTACTTGGAGGTTTGAAAGATTACATTCTTGAGATTCGACGTTGTCGTCGGCTTCTTCTCATTGGTTGTGGAACATCGTATAATTCGGCAATTGCTACAAGACAAATTTTAGAAGAACTGACTGAACTTCCTGTAATGGTTGATTTGGCTTCTGACTTTTTAGATCGAAATACTCCCATCTTTAGGGATGATGTCTGCTTCTTTATCTCTCAGTCTGGTAAATTTTTAGTTTTTATTCGTACACAGTATGAACTGATCTACAAAATTAATCAAAATTATATAAATTTTGTCTTCAAATTTTTTAGGTGAGACTGCAGATTCATTGATGGCACTTCGCTACTGTAAACAACGTGGAGGTCTGATCGTTGGTCTCACAAACACTGTGGGATCCTCTATATGTCGTGAGTCTCACTGTGGAATCCATATCAATGCTGGCCCAGAGATTGGTGTTGCTTCAACCAAGGCTTACACTTCTCAATTCATCTCTCTTGTAATGTTTGCTTTGATGATGTGTGAGGATCGGATTTCTATCCAACCCAGACGATGTGAAATTATTCAAGGACTCAAGCACTTAGCTGATCAAATCAACGAAGTTCTTAAGGCTGACGACACTGTTTTGACTTTGGCTCAAAAACTTTACACGCAGAAATCTCTATTGGTTATGGGTCGTGGATACAATTATGCAACCTGTCTTGAAGGAGCATTGGTAATTTAATATAAATTTTAATATTTATTTTAGAATAAATGTTAAATACTAGAGATGTTGCGGATATCCGGCGCCTAAAACTCTGTCGGATAGACTATCCACCGGATACAGGATACTTATAGGTATCCGCGCGGATAATTTTCTAGACAACTTTTTCAGAAATCCTAAAAGATGAATCAATAATTTTATTAGATTTAATATATTGAAGTATATATTAAACGTATTAGAGAGTTTAAAAATTTACCCCTGCACGTTCGCGTGAAATGAGTCAAAACGCATCTTGTTTCAATAAAAATTATGTGCAATACGAGCTTAACCAAGCAAGTATGCCGGATATCCGCGCCGGATATTCGATATCCGGCAATCAAAAAACGNTGCAATACGAGCTTAACCAAGCAAGTATGCCGGATATCCGCGCCGGATATTCGATATCCGGCAATCAAAAAACGCCGGATATCCGGCAAACCTGCCGGATATACTATCCACAACATTCTATTAAATACTCATTGGTAATTCGTTTTTTTTTATAGAAAATCAAAGAACTGACTTACATGCATAGNGCAATACGAGCTTAACCAAGCAAGTATGCCGGATATCCGCGCCGGATATTCGATATCCGGCAATCAAAAAACGACGGATATCCGATATCCGGCAATGAAAAAACGCCGGATATCCGGCAAACCTGCCGGATATACTATCCGCAACATTCTATTAAATACTCATTGGTAATTCGTTTTTTTTTATAGAAAATCAAAGAACTGACTTACATGCATAGTGAAGGGATCCTTGCCGGAGAACTCAAACATGGCCCATTGGCTCTCGTCGACAAACAAATGCCGGTCATTATGGTTGTCACGCGTGATCCTGTCTATTCCAAATGTATCAATGCACTCCAACAAGTGACGGCACGAGAAGGCCGTCCAGTTTTGGTTTGTGAAAAGGGTGATGAAGAGACAAAATCCTTTGCTTCCAGTGTCATTGAGATTCCTCACACTGTTGATTGCCTTCAAGGGATTTTGACTGTGATTCCAATGCAATTGTTGTCTTATCATATTGCAGTTCTAAAGGGTTGCAATGTTGACTGTCCTCGGAATCTAGCCAAATCTGTTACTGTCGAGTAATCAAAGTATAAATTCTCTTCAAAATCAATTCTTATAAGCTCTAATAACTCTCAAGCCTTAATCTAATAGTTTGCTATTATTTATCAACTATCTAAATTGTCAAATTTATATAATATCTAAAAAAAAAAGGCATCAAATCGCATAAAAAACTCTAGTATGTTTTAATTTTGGCATTTAAAACTAACTTTTTCTTATTACTTGTTTGTAAAGCCCCTTGCCTTCTTGTGATACAATCAAAATAATAATAATAATTATTCTATTGGTTTATTATTACTTTAATAAAGTATATAATAACCAAACTTTTTTTTTAAGTTGTAGGAAAATTCAATTCATGTTGTCGATGAAATACACTGATAATTTCATCCGGCCATACATTACACAGTTTTCCAGTAGTATCACAAACTCTAACCATTCCATCTGGAAATGTATTGACTACAAAACCTACTTTAAAACAATGATATCGATGACGTGGTTCTTTCCGGACAACAATCACATTTTGATTTGACTCCGACCGGAAGTTGTACACAGAGTGTGGTTCCAACATCTCCAATTTCAATTCTTCAATACTGATGGTATTTTCTCCAAGGAAATTAGACCAACCGTTTTGGCGCTTGATCCATTTAACAATGGCTTTACTACCATGGATTACTAAAATTGGATAAAATTCTAAGATTTGACTACTCAAATTATGTTTTTTTTTTGTTTAAATTGATTATTTTTATTACCATTCAAATTGATACGTTGAATAACACCACACTCGTCGTGTTTTACATTGTAGCTAGAATTATNTTTTTTTTTTTGTTTAAATTGATTATTTTTATTACCATTCAAATTGATACGTTGAATAACACCATACTCGTCGTGTTTTACATTGTAGCTAGAATTATTTTTGAGTTGAACAAATGAACCAATAGAAAATCCAGATGTATTTTTGATACCTACTACAGCTGAAGAATCAACAATTTCAATTGGTCCTCCTTTCTGCAATCATACAAATACAATCATACTTTTATAATAATTCGTTTTAAGATTAATCATTTATATGTAGAATCTGTTACTCATACTTTCTATGAAGTACTTACAATCCATACTACTTCAACTTTAGAAGTTACATGTATAATTTCTACTGGGGTATTTCGAAATTTGNAATCAACAATTTCAATTGGTCCTCCTTTCTGCAATCATACAAATACAATCATACTTTTATAATAATTCGTTTTTAGGATTAATCATTTATATGTAGAATCTGTTACTCATACTTTCTATTAAGTACTTACAATCCATACTACTTCAACTTTAGAAGTTACATGTATAATTTCTACTGGGGTATTTCGAAATTTGTNAAGTACTTACAATCCATACTACTTCAACTTTAGAAGTTACATGTATAATTTCTACTGGGGTATTTCGAAATTTGTCGAATTTGTCATGATATGTTTCCAAAATCTAGTAAAAAATTCAAAAATGGTTGAATTTGGGTAACAATTTCAATTGTTACCTCAAGAGGTAAGGTGTGATGGTAAGGGAGGTTTACATACCGGAATCAAACCAGAGATTACACGCTTTCGATAATTTTTAGATGACAACGAATACTTTTCCATTAGAAATGCTTCCCAATGTGCTTGATTAATTCCAGCATTCCAATCACCAGAATCCATTTTGTATAAACGAATATCACCTAACGATAAGTTCGGATTTGGAAGGATCCAAATAATATTTTTCAAATTATCCATTTTTAGCAACTTTGGTGGCTCTGGAACCTTTGGATTGACTCCATGCAACCAGTTGACATTAAATGGTAACAACTGTAACAAACAATTTAAAAAAACAAAACAATAATCGTCTTGTAGATTTTAGATTCAAGGTTATTTATCACAGGACCATTACCTCTGTTTTAATAATTTTTACTAGTTTAGTATTTTCGGTAGCGTTGATTGGTGGAGGAGTGTCAATCCATTGAATTCTACCCAACATGGTTTCTTTTTTGATACATTTCTCAGAGAGATAGAACTGTCTTCCAGGGTNTAATCGTCTTGTAGATTTTAGATTCAAGGTTATTTATCACAGGACCATTACCTCTGTTTTAATAATTTTTACTTGTTTAGTATTTTCGGTAGCGTTGATTGGTGGAGGAGTGTTAATCCATTGAATTCTACCCAACATGGTTTCTTTTTTGATACATTTCTCAGAGAGATAGAACTGTCTTCCAGGGTNAATCCATTGAATTCTACCCAACATGGTTTCTTTTTTGATACATTTCTCAGAGAGATAGAACTGTCTTCCAGGGTAGAAACAAAAACCGTTGACTTCGTATGTAAAATCTGGATTATCTACTACATCTTCGATGAATACCAATACTGAAAAATCGCACCAATTAATTTGGAAATTATGAGTGCCATCATATTTTAAATAAATTCTTCGTTCGATTCTAGAACCCAATTGACCCACCCAACCCTTGTACAGGATTGGTCGATTCGGCAACACATAACTCTAAACATAGAGTAAAAAAAAATTGAAAAAATTTAGACAAAATAATTCATCGAAAGATTTTTCGTTTTGTTATTATTTACTGTCCATGGATTCTTGAGACGAGTGAGTCTGACGTCAGGAATCACCAGGTCATAGTNGAGTCTGACGTCAGGAATCACCAGGTCATAGTTCAAGACTTTAACAGTTACCGATTGGATGATATTTTGAACAAATCCGATTTCATTGTTATCTCGTTTGACGAGATCTCCGATACAGAAATGACGATTTACTAGTATGACCTTTATAAAAAGTTTAAGAAAACATCTTTTGATGACAAATATAAAGAAGTTGTTTGATTTACCTCATCCGGTCTCACGGGTAGAGCCAATTCTGATGGATAAAATTTGGGATAAATCCATGAGNTTGTTTGATTTACCTCATCCGGTCTCACGGGTAGAGCCAATTCTGATGGATAAAATTTGGGATAAATCCATGAGTAAATTGGTTCTCCGGATTGGTCAAAATTCCCTCCATCTCCAATAAGAAATTTCTGTTCGGTAGTAGATACTTCAACTACTTTCCCAATTTCAATTGATATTTTTCTAATTCTGTTGATATTGGTCCAAATTACTAGATCTAATTTACCTATTCTAGTGTCCATTTGACTTCTGGTAGTACCTGCTTCTAGACTTTTTAATTACTATTATTCAATTCTTACCTGGGGATCTTTTTCGAAGGTAATCAATGAATTATTGACATATTTTAAGGTCAATGTGTTTGTATTATCTTATTGTTCATTTATTCTTATGCTTTCGTTGATATGACACCAAACCTGTACTTCATACATCTGATTTTTATGATTCTTTATTAAATTATTGTTCTTATTAAATTATCTGTATTTTGATTAGGGTTTCTTATCATTGCGTACTGACTATGAGTCGTGACTCACGACTCACGATGACTCAAGTGACTTTTACTTGATAAACTTTTTTGTGAGTTTTTTGAATTTGAAAAAGTCAGTTAAGAAATTCTGAGTCAATTAGTCATAGCTCTGAGTAATACGTGTGACTCTCCATTCTTTCCATATGACTCTGTGAGTCGAGACCATGAAACATTACTAACCAAAATCCTAACAGTTAATAACTTAAGTTTTCAGAGTGAGAGTAATTATATAGTGTAAACTCAAAATAAGAGTTAAATGAAGTTTAGATAAAGTGAGATGCAGATATCGTCATGTATCTCTTGCGGTTATCCTCCGAATTCGGGTATTTTCCAAAATTTCTGACATGATTTGGTACCCAATCATAATTTTTCCCATCCTAATTGGTGAAGTTTAGTTTCTAACCGGGAAAATTTTATAATTCACAATTTGGGTATTTTCCGAAATGAATAATTTTTCTAAATCCCTGACGTAATTTGGTACCCAATCGTAAATTTTTCTATCCAAATTGATGAAGTTTAGTTTCTAACCCGAAATATTTTATAATACCGGAATTCGGGTATTTTCCGAATTGAATAATTTTCCATAATTTCTGACGAAATTTGGTACCCAGTGGTAATTTTTTCCATCCAATTTAGTAAAGTTTAGTTTCTAACCCGGAATATTCTATAATACCCGGATTCGGGTATTTACTTCGACTATTTCCAAATTGAATAATTTTCTAAAATCATTTGAAAATTTGTCATTCATTTGTAATTTTTTCGATCTAAATTGGCCAACTTATTTTGTAACCCGGAATTTGGATGATACCCGGGTTTGGGTAATTTCTAAATTCACAAATGTCCATTTNCCAACTTATTTTGTAACCCGGAATTTGGATGATACCCGGGTTTGGGTAATTTCTAAATTCACAAATGTCCATTTTTCAAAATTTCTTACCTAATTTTGCCACTTAATCCTATTTTTTTTCTTTTCGGAAAGATCAAAAATAAATTATGTCTCACTTGACTAAAGGTTAAATAATTATTTTGAATTTACACTATATTATTAGTTTCACTCTTGAAACATCAGATATTAACCGTTAGGATTTCGGCTAGTAATGTTTCGTGATCGATACTCAATCACGAAGCAAAGACTTTTAAGTCTGAAATATAGCTTAAAAGCTGTATTTCATGAAGAATTGAGCAACATGTTACTAATCTTAAGTTGATTGATTGCANGTATTTCATGAAGAATTGAGCAACATGTTACTAATCTTAAGTTGATTGATTGCACTTAAGCACAACAGGAACTAATTGAAGGTGATCAGATCTTTTTTCCATTGGCTTTTGCCTTAGTTATCAATCAGTTATCTTCTACATTATCATTTGTACGCATGCCCATTGTCAAATTTTTAGAGGAACTACTCTGGAAGGAATCATATGCTTCATCCACTCAGGATTCTCCCCAGAAGAGATTATCATTTCGCCGTTACAAGATTATTTTCACAGAAATACTTGTACCAAGATAACATGTTTCCAAGACCTGACATGATCCTATTCCNCCAACTTATTTTGTAACCCGGAATTTGGATGATACCCGGGTTTGGGTAATTTCTAAATTCACAAATGTCCATTCTTCAAAATTTCTTACCTAATTTTGCCACTTAATCCTATTTTTTTTTCTTTTCGGAAAGATCAAAAATAAATTATGTCTCACTTGACTAAAGGTTAAATAATTATTTTGAATTTACACTATATTATTAGTTTCACTCTTGAAACATCAGATATTAACCGTTAGGATTTCGGCTAGTAATGTTTCGTGATCGATACTCAATCACGAAGCAAAGACTTTTAAGTCTGAAATATAGCTTAAAAGCTGTATTTCATGAAGAATTGAGCAACATGTTACTAATCTTAAGTTGATTGATTGCACTTAAGCACAACAGGAACTAATTGAAGGTGATCAGATCTTTTTTTCATTGGCTTTTGCCTTAGTTATCAATCAGTTATCTTCTACATTATCATTATTATACATTATCATTTGTACGCATGCCCATTGTCAAATTTTTAGAGAAACTACTCTGGAAGGAACCATATGCTTCATCCACTCAGGATTCTCCCCAGAAGAGATTATCATTTCGGCGTTACAAGATTATTTTCACAGAAATACTTGTACCAAGATAACATGTTTCCAAGACCTGACATGATCCTATTCCTGTGAATCTTTTAGGATAGCAGTAAGCTAACTGTTAGTCGTAAAATGGTTACAATTACTCCATTTGATAATCTTATGGAATAATACCTCGGATTTTGTACACTGAAAAACTTTTCCTAAGTGAAATGACAGTTTTTGGAAACGCCATATTAGTGATGTTTGTAATGTAGTGCTTCTGCGTACATAAATAAGTTTGCACCTGCGCCGAATTTTCCCTTTAGTCTTCTAAATACACTAAAATCCTTTGTATAATGCATCTAGTATACGTATATTTTGACTACAGAATTTAGGTTAAAACTGACGGAGAGTATTTTCTACGGGAATGTGTTATGTATTATAATTTATTATAATTTATTTTAAATACTATTTGGAACCAAAAATGTATTAAAAATGTCTTTAATTTGTATCTGTATCTGCCTCCCATATACCAAATTCGTAGTAGTTAATGCCAGAGATGGACAAGTTACANCTTTAATTTGTATCTGTATCTGCCTCCCATATACCAAATTCGTAGTAGTTAATGCCAGAGATGGACAAGTTACACGTTTTAAATTTCCGAATTATTTATCTTATCACCAATTACATTAGCAGATTTTCCTAATTACATTTTCCAAATTACTTTAATGTGACTTAAAATAATAATAATTACATTTTCAGAAATATTACGTTTTGATTTGCCAAAATTGATGACAATGAAAATTTACTGCCAAGNCTTTAATTTGTATCTGTATCTGCCTCCCATATACCAAATTCGTAGTAGTTAATGCCAGAGATGGACAAGTTACTCGTTTTAAATTTCCGAATTATTTATCTTATCACCAATTACATTAGCAAATTTTCCTAATTACATTTTCCAAATTACTTTAATGTGGCTTAAAAAAATAATAATTACATTTTCAGAAATATTACGTTTTGATTTGCCAAAATTGATGACAATGAAAATTTACTGCCAAGNAATAATAATTACATTTTCAGAAATATTACGTTTTGATTTGCCAAAATTGATGACAATGAAAATTTACTGCCAAGTGCCAACACTTCGACTTGTTCTTCTGTCAAAGACTTGTAAGAAAAAATAATCCTTAAAATATTGAACATATGTTTTACTGGAGTTGACGCTGCTAAGAAAGTAGTTGCATTTTGTAAAAAAGTTTAGTATTGGAATTTTCAGTAAAGAAGATAGTTCATATTCACTTTTGATAATAATATACTTCTAAGCCTTTCATTATAAATAGTCAATAGTTACTAGTTACTTTTCGCTTCAATGAATGTATGTTAATTTAGTCTATGTTCTATTTCTTCGTTCAATGTGATTCATTTTGATAATGATTCTATACTAATAATTTTGGTTTTTTAGCCATTCTCTGAAGAATAAGCGATATCTCGATCGATGGTTTACTTTAATAAAAAACGTAGACAAATAATTATTTAATCTCGGGTCACTAACTTGGAATTAGTTTTCTCCCGTTATCCGTTCTTTAAGCTCGGCTTAGTGGTCACTTTTACTTATCCTTCTCTTGAGCAATCCTACAGATAACGAATAATTAATTTAATTGAGCATCTCTCAAGCATTGTTTGAGTTTTGAGAGACATAACACGAGAATGCTTTGATAGAAAACATTTATATATATACAGTGCGTGAGATTAACTACTACCCTGGGTTACTCACACTACCCTACCCTTACCAGTTTATCTGGGCACCCAAGTCGACATTGGCGGTTCACCAAGAAACAAAATTCCACAAAATACGATATTATAAATTTTTCATTGTTTTGAAAACAGGATGTAGATTGTTTACACTTAACTAGTGTATCATCTGTTCGAAGTTTCCACATCCATTCCTAAACAGTAATTTAGACGATCGTAAAATTCTCGCCTTACGTTACTAAGCATCTGAGGATTATTGTTGACAGTGGTGATGAATTCGGAAATTTTGATTTTCAATTGTAACGCACCATTATCTCCTGGTATTGGGGTACTGGTAATGATATTTTATGACAATGAGTCTAAGATTTACTGGAATCCCCATTACACTCCGAGGAATAAAAACGAGTCTCGGAAATTAAATTTTTTAAATAGCTAATAAACCAAAACAACAACAGCCAAAATTCCACACAATTAACTAGCTTTGCTGATTGGGAGAGCAGATTATGCCGACCTTCCCAATAATTTCTAATTTTCAAATTTTATTTATTGGGATGCCCAAGTAAAATGGTAAGGGTAGGGTAGTGTGAGTAACCCCGGGCAGTAGTTAATCTCACGCACTGTATATATATTCTCTCTCTCTCTTTAACTCAAGGGAGTTAACTTGGTTAAACTTTTTCATAAGTGACAAGTAGGTGATTAAAAAATTTTTTAGTCAAATTTTCAGTCCAAAGTTTATGCAAAGATCCTCTCAGAGCTAGTGAAAATCTTTTGAAGTAAACAAACTCTAAATACATCATGAACGGCGTTTTCCGCCATGATGGCGGCACGATATGAGTCAAAGTTAAGAAACAGAGACCACTAAACTGAGCGTTAAACACCATCCTTTTTACATAAAGTAATTTGTAATGCCATTTCACTTGTTCAAAATTTACAAATCGTCAATTACAAATCGCTTGCTCAAAATTACCAATTACTAAANAATGCCATTTCACTTGTTCAAAATTTACAAATCGTCAATTACAAATCGCTTGCTCAAAATTACCAATTACTAATTACAATTACGCATTACAATTTTGTAAATTAGATTATGTAATGCGATTATATGTAATCTAATTACAAGTAATTTCTCATGTCATGGTTAATGCTCTGATTAGAAAAACTATCATTTTTGTCAATGTTCGACCAAGTAATATATTAGAGCGTATAAAATATGGTATTTTAGGGTAAATACCCAATGTGGTACCTATGAGACGGGAGAGGACTCTGGATGAGATTTAAATTTATTTTTTCACCAAAATCAAAAAAAAAAATTTTGTTATGCGAGTGCGCAGAGTGGCGTGGTTATGAAAAAGGTGGCTTAATTTGAAAATTGAAGGTAAGACGAAAGAATTGATTACTCAACCGACAAGATCGTTTCTGTTTTACAGAAAGATAATCAACTGATTTCAATTAACCAATTGACTGTTATGACTTAAGTGACTTCCTCTTCCATTAGCCCAACTCATCATCTGTTCATACAAACAAGGTTAGTCTTAGTCACCNTGACTTAAGTGACTTCCTCTTCCATTAGCCCAACTCATCATCTGTTCATACAAACAAGGTTAGTCTTAGTCACCATTATTTACTTCATATTTATGGAATTAAATCATCACCGAAAAGCGCTCCTTATCAACTAATAATATAATATAAATCATTCACAGCAAACGATTTTGACTGGAGCTGGACAAATACACTAACGTTTTGTAGAGTTCGACAGAAGAAACTTTAGAGAAACGGAAGCGTGGCTTTAATTACAAATAAATAACCATCAAGTTACACAATGAAGTACTGATAACAAACTGGAAAACTTAAAAAGACAATAATCATCCACAAAGTCGGTAAGCTATAAAGTAATATTTGGTTAGTTAATACGCACTTTACTTATTAGTTGTGAAGTAGTTGAGGTTAACGAATCAAATATCTAACAAAAAAATAGTCCTTGTTTTTATTAAGCTTTAGTAAAAAAGCTGATACTGGCTACTAAAAGCTTAATCCATGTGGCAACTGGCAATGTGGTGATTTTTTTTTGTGTGACAGACGTTATCCTTGACATTAGTAATTCAACTACTTAAAACTCCATTTAAGTTTGTTGCATGACTAAAAACTACTCTCTGTGGTAATACTGTTGTTTTGCTGGGTGTTTGAATCTCGACATTATTATTCTTCATTCGAGGAGAACAACAGATAGACAAAACACAGACAGATCTCACTTCATCATTTAGATTGATATCAAAGCCCAGACTCCTAAATTACTGTGATTGGTTTGAACCTTGTTTTGTTAGGTTGTTAGGTTTTGTTGTTAGGTTGTTAGTTTTGTTAGGGATTTGTTGTTAGGTTGTTAGTTTTGTTGTTGTTTCGTAATACAGTTATTCCATTGTTGTTGAGATTATTAACAATATGCTCAGGCGGTTGTGGTGCTCGTAGTGGTTGTTAAGCAAGGTAAGGGTTGTTCAACTATTTTTTTTTAATACGTACACCTTTTATTTTCATTTAGTATTATTTCATTTACTTAAACTTTTGTAAACTAAATTATATTAAAATTCTCTACAGAATTTCTTTTATGTTCAAAGTGAAGGGGTAACATGATGACAACTGCTCAAGTAAAGGAAGATACAGATTTTGGTTCTGTAACCAATAATGGGCCAAGTGGTTCGGAAGCAGGTTTCGTGCGTGGTTCAACCCTCAGATCTACAGCAGAATTACGTAAAGCAAGAGGAAAAATATCTGATTATTTCTCTGGCTTAAAAAAAGTGAGTTTTTCCCGCGATATTCATTTTGAAGGTCTGATTTATTCCAAATTTATAAGATTCAATTCATTGATTTTTATTTTCATTTTTGTTTTCGTTTTTATTATCGAAAGAAAATGATCAGAGATCGTAATCCACCCACTACTGGCACTGCTCCTTCCAGTGACAAAACTTTTACATTAGACTCCGGTTCAAGGTCCAATTTCTATTGTAGCAGTAGCAACAATGCTGGAGCCGATGATACTTCTTCGAGTTCAGCTCAGGTTCATGCTGCTACTTCTGGTTAGTAAAACGCCATCCATCCCTGTCATGTCTTTCTTTGTTTGACACTCTTAAGTATTACACAGTGAATTGAGTATCTTCACAACTGCTTCCATTTCATACTAAACGAAGAATCGAGATTGAGAAATGTGGCTAATGTTTATTTATATTGCGTGTCGAATATTTTAAAAATATTGTTACACTTTTAGATATTGATTTTTTTTAATTATATAATTCAATAGTTTGGTTTGACATGTAGACAGAGGAGACGCGACACTGGATGAGTCTTTTGTGAAGGAAATGTTTAAAGCAGATTATGAGTCACTGGAATCTACCACGGGTCCATTAAACACCATAAGCGTCATCGACGACGATGGTAAATCAATGAGATTTTCAATTTTGGTGACAAAGTTATAAATGAGCCATACGATGTTCATTGATCAGGTTGAAAAACAAAACATTTAATATGAATTTATTGATTTCCGTTTAGAAATGGCAGATGATGACGACTTACCAAGTCCGGTATTCTACATTCTTACTGTCCATTTGAAAAGTGGGGGAAATTTAGTAATCAAAGACAAAACAGGTTAAGCAAAAAGTTCAATAATTACAAAATTTAATAACATTGTACGTTACCAAACTTTTTCAGGGAGTAGTGATCCGTTTGTTAAAGTAAAAGTTGGTGAGAAAACGCTCTACAAAAGCAGAGTAATTTATACAAACCTAAATCCCATTTGGGATGAACATTTTACTATTCCAATTCATAATATCAAGGAACCGATAGTTTTCAAGGTACATCTTACTTCTTTGGTGTTAGCAAATGTGTAAGCTTTGTCAGTAGGAAGTAAATGTGTTTAAGTTGATCTCACACAGGTCGTCGACTATGACTGGGGATCAAAGGATGATTTCATGGGAATGTGTGTCATCGACTTACGTAAAGTTCCAATTACTGGAGAACTTGTTGATGTGAAGTTAAATTTGTCTAAGACTGGCGTCATTGGAGAAAAATCCATGGGTGAACTTTTCGTTTCTGTCATGATGAGTCCACGGACTCCGGAAGAGAAACAAATTGTGAGTGAGTTCTAAAAGGTGCTTGTTTCTTTAAAATGAGAATATTTCATAATTGTTGTCAATCCTTAAAACTAAAACAGTGGATGTTCGAGTCCACTACAACACAAGCACAAATAAAAAAGCAAAAGCATACATGGAATGGGACTTTGAGTGTCTTTTTCATCGGTGCTTCTGATTTACCTTTGCGGCGTAACTCTCATCCCACCATGGCTGATACTGGAGCGTCAGCAGTACCTATAGGCTACTCAAATGTGTTTGCCAAATTAAAGTAAGTGACCATGTTATACAAAAAAAAAAAAAAAAAAAAAAAAAAGGTTTTTTTATATAAAGTATATATATAATTTTTTACAGATTTGGGAACCAAAAACGGAGAACCAAACACGTAACTGAAGTTACGGATACGCCTCAGTGGCTAGAACAGTTTGACTTTTACTTACTCGAAGGAAATGGACATTCTACCATTTTGGAGATAGATGTGTTTGAAGAAGCCCCAGCGGGGAGAATAACCCTCGGGTCAGCAGTTATGGAGATTGGTCAACTTGAACAAGACAAAACCATGGAGTACTTTTTGAATTTCATGAATGGTTTGGGACGAGTTCGACTGGTGATAACTGTCACTGGATTTCGTCCCAACCAAATTGACACTGTCTCCTATTCAAGTCGAGAATCCACCATGGCTAAATACGTAAAGTTTTACTATAAAATGCTGCCTTTGTTAATTTTGAAAATAATTCAAGGAAAATTTTTATTATTCTAGTCATTGGGTAATACGTTAAAACTGAACGATATTCGGGATGTTGGTCATCTAACGGTAAAAGTGATTCAAGCGGAAGGCTTAAGGGCAGCAGATTTTGGAGGAAAGTCTGATCCTTACTGTGTTGTAGAGCTGGTCAACGAGCGTGTCCAAGTATTAATAAATCTAATTACAAAGTTGGCTTTAGTGTGTTGTTCAAACAAAAGTTAATCACTAAAAACTTTAAATTTTTTTTGTTTTACCAGACTTTTACTGATTACAAAACCTTGGAACCAGCTTGGAATAAAACTTTTCACTTTCAAGTGAGAGACATTACGTCCAAATTAGAAGTTACCGTGTACGATGAAGATCGAGACCACAAGTACGACTTCCTAGGGAAGATAATTATTCCATTATGGAATATTCAAAACGGAGAAGAGATATGGTACAAATTGAAGAACAGAAGCCTCGCAAAAGGTGCTCGTGGAAATAATCCACAGATTCTTCTTCAAATGGATTTGTTTTGGAATCCTGTAAGATATTTTAAAATATTATCTATTATGATGGTTTAAAATTTTGATATTAATTTTATTTTAAGATTCGAGCAGCTATTCGTGTAACTGAACCGCAGGAAATTAAATATTCTCAAACAAAACCTCAGCTAAAAATTGAAACTTTTCTAATCAACATGGAGAGATTTCGACGGGTGTTAATGGAATTCTATGATATTTGGCTTTATATAAAGTAACGTTTTAGCTACTGTCAATAGATCAATAACTGTTCTGTATAATTTAAGTCAATAATTACGAAAATATTTTTAGGAGCTGTTTGGAATGGAAGTATCCTGAACGAAGTATCAAAGCCTTGACAATATATTTACTAACCTGCTATTTTTTTCAACCATTCTTCGTGCCGCTTTTTCTCCTAATATTCTGGCTCCGTCCATGGTGGAGAAACGTAAGTTACGAGATAGTAAATTAACACTAAAAATATTAGTCTAAAATTTGAAATAAAATAACTCAACTTTGTCTTGACTGTAGACAAGCTACAGACATGAACCAGCTATTCCAATGCCAAGAACAAGCATAGAACAAACACGTGAATCTCCATGTCGAGACACAATGAAAACTATTGCAGGAGACACATTAAATCTCGATGAAAGTGATGATGAAGAAGACATCACAAAATTANACACAATGAAAACTATTGCAGGAGACACATTAAATCTCGATGAAAGTGATGATGAAGAAGACATCACAAAATTAACCTTGATTGAAAAATTTGGAATACTTCAAGATGCTTCTGGAGTTTTGCAAGAACTTGTTGGGGAAGTAGCAGGAATTTGCGAAAGTACTGTAAAGTAAGCAGGAAAGATCATTTAAGTTCATTCATCATCCATACTATACTCGATGGAAACATGTCAATTTTCTTTTAGTACATATCGAATGGTGGTGCCATTTATCTACTGGTTGTTTATTCTATTGTTTGCTATTGCCACTGTGATATTCTTGTTGATTGATTTCCGCTACGTCGCAATGTTATTTGGAATCCATGAGTTTTCGAGGGTTTACCTCCGACCATGGAAGCAGTCGTACTTTGAGCTCTACCATATGATTCGAAGAGTGCCGCACAGCATGAATTTGGTAAGATTGTGGTTTGAATTCATCATTTAAAATAATTTGAATTGTAGTATGCATATGCTAATCTACTATTAATGAACTCCGTTTGTAAAAGGGTGACAAACTAGGATTGAATTCGGTTCTCAAGTCCATCCAACAACTCAAGACANATGAACTCCGTTTGTAAAAGGGTGACAAACTAGGATTGAATTCGGTTCTCAAGTCCATCCAACAACTCAAGACATGCTCCGCTAACAAGCAAAAGTTTTATCGAAAGCAGAAGAGCCCATCGCCATCTTCACCGTTTTCTTCGGGTACTGAAACTAAAACAAGTGCAGGAACTTCATGGTACGTCGAACAGGGTTGATATATCGCTTATTAAATTTAANATGAACTCCGTTTGTAAAAGGGTGACAAACTAGGATTGAATTCGGTTCTCAAGTCCATCCAACAACTCAAGACGTGCTCCGCTAACAAGCAAAAGTTTTATCGAAAGCAGAAGAGCCCATCGCCATCTTCTTCGAGTACTGAAACTAAAACAAGTGCAGGAACTTCATGGTACGTCGAACAGGGTTGATATATCGCTTATTAAATTTAAATATATATTCGAAAGAAAAAAATTTATATCTTTTCAAAAATTTCAATACTATTTCTGACTACCACCGTTACCTCTCACTATTTCCAAAGATTTAGACCTAAGTTTTAGTTCTTTCTTATTGATAAACGAGAGACTTAAATTAACATTATTTTATACTGCCTTACTAAACTCCAATTATCAATTGTCACTCTCAGTTTGTGCACCGATTTGAATTTTGTCCACCTTCGTAAAGTCTAATGCCTTGTTTATAGTCCGTCAGCTTTCCGAATCCTCTTTCTGAATTCGAATTTGTGGCCAAATTCGGATTCTGAAAAGTATAAATCAAATTCCGTTTCCGGTATCCGGGTTCGAAAAAACTGATTCTGAAAAAGGATTTTTGTTTATACTCGCTCGTTCGACTAAAACTGAAGTTTTTTTCAAAACAATTTATTCTAAAACAATGGTTGACGATTTGATTGTTCTTGAGCTGATTCGGCATCCTAAACGAAAACGCGTAAGAACAATATACATTCGAAATATATTCAGACGTCGGAACATGACAGGGGAGATATTTTGACAATTAATTTAAACTTATAACCCACAAATTAACTGATAATAACCTCTGAGTGAAGTGTAGGGTCATCTATGAACTCACTTGTACCAATAGTGTAGACCTCAGCTGATTCTAATGTAAATAGAGATTATATATATATATATAAAAGAAAGGATATACCTATATCCTGCAGAAATTGAGTTTCCGATTTGCAGAAAAGTTGAACCTAAACCTGAAGTTAGAAATCGGAAAAAACTTGTCCGTTTCAGGAGAAACGGAGGAGTGTAAACCGATTTCAGATTTTGCCACAATCGAAAGTTTTCCGATTTTTGTAATTCGAAAATGGAATCTGAATACGGAATAAGAGTATAAATTGAAAAAATTTCCGAATCCGACAAAATTGCTGCCGAAATCGGAAACCTGAAGGACTATAAACTAGCCATAACTAACTTAACTTGACAGGAAAAAATAAAACTTCAAATAATCCAAATTATGTACTCATTATATCGAGTGTTCTATAGTTAACCTTTGAAAGTCTGAATTAGCATTTATTCTTCACATCAAAGGCGAAATACCAAACACATTTTACAGAGGAAGATGTACGAGAAACAATATCCTTGTCCTCCTGGGAAAGTTCTCTCTACTTCAGCTTCTTTTTTGGTCGAATGCTATTCGTATGCCCACACTTCTTCTTCCGACAGTTGGTTGCTCTTGGATGGAGACGAGCATAGCACTTACGACAAATCATCTTGTCACAGTTGTACTTCATTGCCAAAATTCTAAGAGTTGGCTCAATTACACCACCACGAAGTCTGAGTACTAGATGAAGAGTAGACTCTGGAATCAAATAGAGTAAACAAATGAATTTTAAATTTTTAAATAAGGCAAAACACTTATTAAAATAAAAGTATTGATGCAGTCAAACCACTACGGTATGCCGTGTGCAAGGGTGGGGAGGTTGTTAAGGTTGTGTTCAATCTTCCACATCGACCTTATTCCTGTCAAGTAGGTATAAGTTCTGTAGCCGTTACAATTGACTATGAAATAAAGGTATGACTTACAAAGTAATTGTTTGGCACCACCACTGTTTACCTGTGCTCTTTAGTTTCAAATTCTATTTAATTTTTACATGTATTGAAGGAGCACGAGTGATGCGATGATTGTGTTGAAAGCTCAGTAAAAGTTTTGCTCTGTGGTCTGTGAGCTTTTGTGCAAGGATCTCAGAGCAAATAATGGAAAAAAAAGTTAATAGACAATGTAAGATTTAGAAAAATATTTACGCTGAATTCCTTAATTTTAGGAATTTTAGTACTTAGGATGATATTTAGATGGAATACGATATTGGTACTGGACAGATGGTTTGCTTATGCATACCGGAAAACTTATGTAATCAAGTGAATCNGGATGATATTTAGATGGAATACGATATTGGTACTGGACAGATGGTTTGCTTATGCATACCGGAAAACTTATGTATAATCAAGTGAACCACTTGGATTTAGAAACCGGTTGGATGCTGGCTGATTCTCTTTTTATTTTCAATTATTTAAACCTCACAACCTANCACTTGGATTTAGAAACCGGTTGGATGCTGGCTGATTCTCTTTTTATTTTCAATTATTTAAACCTCACAACCTAAGAGTTCTATACTGAAACAAGACAGAAAGAATCAACAATCAGAATCCTTCCGTTGATTCTGATTTGTGTTAAACTCGTATAGATTTGATAGGTTGNTCCGTTGATTCTGATTTGTGTTAAACTCGTATAGATTTGATAGGTTGCATTGAACCAAAGAGTACCCCACTAATTTAAACCTAAGAAAGCTAATGGAACTGTCTGCCCCAAAACTATTCTACTTCCATTCCTTTCTTCAGTTTAAAATAAAAAGTCTAGGGTCGAAGTGAAGCATCGTCTGCTGATCGTATCAGCCCATTCCTCCTTACAAAACAACCTAACAAATAAATCTAACCAGAGTACAATTGGGCTAATACAATCNGCATTGAACCAAAGAGTACCCCACTAATTTAAACCTAAGAAAGCTAATGGAACTGTCTGCCCCAAAACTATTCCCTAACATTCTACTTCTTCCATTCCTTTCTTCAGTTTAAAATAAAAAGTCTAGGGTCGAAGTGAAGCATCGTCTGCTGATTGTATCAGCCCATTCCTCCTTACAAAACAACCTAACAAATAAATCTAACCAGAGTACAATTGGGCTAATACAATCNGTATCAGCCCATTCCTCCTTACAAAACAACCTAACAAATAAATCTAACCAGAGTACAATTGGGCTAATACAATCAGCGGACGGTGCTTTACTCCTTACGAATCAAGTGTGGTACTCTTTGGTTAAATCCAACTAATTGATATCTAATTTCTAAATTACCCTTTTGAATATTGTAGTCTGAGAGGGTTCGACCATCTTCTAATTGTTTCCCAGCAAAGATGAGACGTTGCTGGTCTGGAGGAATCCCTTCCTTATCTTGAATCTTAGCTTTGACATTCTCGATGGTATCGGATGGTTCTACTTCTAAAGTGATAGTCTTCCCTGTTAGGGTCTTGACGAAGATCTGCATGTTGTCTAATTAAGGGATCTATCCCTTCCTTACCCTATCTCCAACAAACTAAGGTAACAATTGAACTTTCTTTGAAAAAAATTTCAGACACTAGAAATTTGCCGATGTGTGGACAATATGGCGAGAATTTCACACATAACACCCTCTCTCCAATATCCCACATTGTAAATTTATACTTTTTGAATTTAAATTACAAAAATCAGAATTTCAAATACTAGATGGCAGAAAGGAGGTGTGGAACTTAACTCGAGCACGCTAGAAAAAATAATTCTTTAGAACCATTCAAACCTTGTCGTTTTATTAATTAATGTGACATTAGTCAGTGATAAATTGAAGCATTACGTTGTTCCACCAAGTCCATGGGTGGGGTTGGGTTCNATTAATGTGACATTAGTCAGTGATAAATTGAAGCATTACGTTGTTCCACCAAGTCCATGGGTGGGGTTGGGTTCGGTGGGACTACCACATCCCACCAAATGTCCAAAATCCGATGAAGGAGTTTTACCTCTCGGTTCATCAAAATTTTTGGGTAAGGAAATTACAACTGACATTTATTCCATGTATTTTTGATTTTAGATAGCATGATTTCTATAAATTAAATCAAATTTAACTAAAAAAATTTTTTTTTTTTTTTTTAATTATTCAATTCAATTGAAAAAATTATTTTATTGAACTTGTGAAGTGATAAAAATTAAACCAGGAAAATTAAAAAATTGGAAATGTAGAATCATCACTTTGTCTGCTATTCAAAAGTGCAACAATTACTTTAGCAAAAAGAAAATTAAGAAATAACAAACCAAAAAATTTTTTTAGAAAGTTTCAAACAAATTTCCTTATCCATCGAACACTTGTCCAGAAGTTTTCGAAAAATTTACCGCCATCTCTAAAGAAACACTATGATCCAACATGTGATGATACTACAGTGGACTTCGGCTATAAAATTTTAAGGTACTAGGAAATTTGGTTCATAATATTCAAATTTTATTACAACTGAATAATGAACAAATATTAAATTTAAAGTTATGTTCATAACATCCGATGTTTTTGTTACTATTAGATACTATTAAAGAAATTTTATTTCAGCCTGGTTTAAAAGTGATACTATGTGCTGTTGGAGCTTCAAGAATTCTTTCCTATCCACTTCTGATAACTTTCTAAACTTTGGAGCCAACATTTTAGTGGAGTTATCGAATTAATCTTCATCATTGTTCAGAACATCAAGCATTTTTTCAATGNTTATCGAATTAATCTTCATCATTGTTCAGAACATCAAGCATTTTTTCAATGCCTCTTTTTCTAAGGGACTGAATAAACCTTTTCTTCCCTTTCTTTTGCGATATGTCTGTTGGCGTTGTCTTAGATCGAGCGATCAAAGCAAATTCTTGTCAGGTTTGGCCGTCGGCTATATTTTCTTGTTCAAAAAGTTCGAAATCTGTTGGTTCGTTTGGCGTATCATTATCCGGCAACTCATTTTCTGGCANAAATTTTTGGGTAAGGAAATTACAACTGACATTTATTCCATGTATTTTTGATTTTAGATAGCATGATTTCTATGAATTTAAATCAAATTTAACTAAAAAAATTTTTTTTTTTTTTTTTAATTGTTCAATTCAATTGAAAAAATTATTTTATTGAACTTGTGAAGTGATAAAAATTAAACCACGAAAATTAAAAAATTGGAAATGTAGAATCATCACTTTGTCTGCTATTCAAAAGTGTANAAATTGGAAATGTAGAATCATCACTTTGTCTGCTATTCAAAAGTGTAACAATTACTTTAGCAAAAAGAAAATTAAGAAATAACAAACCAAAAAATTTTTTTAGAAAGTTTCAAACAAATTTCCTTATCCATCGAACACTTGTCCAGAAGTTTTCGAAAAATTTACCGCCATCTCTAAAGAAACACTATGATCCAACATGTGATGATACTACAGTGGACCTCGGCTATAAAATTTTTAAGATACTAGGAAATATGGTTCATGATATTCAAATTTTATTACAACTGAATAATGAACAAATATTAAATTTAAAGTTATGTTCATAACATCCGATGTTTTTGTTACTATTAGATACTATTAAAGAAATTTTATTTCAGCCTGGTTTAAAAGTGATACTATGTGCTGTTGGAGCTTCAAGAATTCTTTCCTATCCACTTCTGATAACTTTCTAAACTTTGGAGCCAACATTTTAGTGGAGCTATCGAATTAATCTTCATCATTGTTCAGAACATCAAGCATTTTTTCAATGCCTCTTTTTCTAAGGGACTGAATAAGCCTTTTCTTCCCTTTCTTGTGCGATATGCCTGTTGGCTTTGTCTTAGATCGAGCGATCAAAACAAATTCTTGTCAGGTTTGGCCGTCGGCTATATTTTCTTGTTCAAAAAGTTCGAAATCTGTTGGTTCGTTTGGCGTATCATTATCCGGCAACTCATTTTCTGGCAAAACATTCTCCAAATTAGACGTTGTCCTTAAATATTAGAAATTAAAGTTTTATCTAAATACTCATGAAATGCAGAATTATGTTTGATTTAGTTCAAGAGCATCTTTTAAAAATCTCATTGCTTGTTCGTGTCGAAAATAGAGTCGGTGATTTCTTTCGCTCTCAATAGAAAACTTGATCCGACAGTGGTATGTCATGAATTGAGTACAAAGTGCTCCCCATTTCTTCTTTACGACAATTGCTGAAAGAAGTAGCGGGTTAATAATAATGACAATATTATTAAATAATAAAAGCCTAGGTTGGAAATAGCACGCGAATATTTATTAGGGTACCTTCATCTCCTACTTTGACTGCAATTTCTCTCTATTTTGCTTCACGAACGATGTTGTTTTTGTAATCTTGTCATATAGACAAGGAATTAGCTTCACCAAATTAATCAATTTTTCTTGTTCTTCCACGTTGCTCATTTTATAAAGATTACAATAATATATAATTTCCTCTATCTCTTGAGCTATCGAAAACTTGAANTCCACGTTGCTCATTTTATAAAGATTACAATAATATATAATTTCCTCTATCTCTTGAGCTATCGAAAACTTGAAACAGATTCAACTTTCTTCGAGGTAGGTAAAGAGAATGAGAAAAGGATTAATTAAGTGAACCATAAATTCATCACTCAAACAAAATTTACTTTCAATGATTTTCCAAGCAACGTTTAACTTATGCTTGTNGTGAACCATAAATTCATCACTCAAACAAAATTTACTTTCAATGATTTTCCAAGCAACGTTTAACTTATGCTTGTGACAACTATAAATTGTAACTATGTGCTTCGGCTGGAGTATCCTCCAGATGAAGCATAAGTGAGAGTGAACTATAAAACGGGCGTAAGTGCTCAGCTTAGGCAACAATAAAGATACAAATTTAGCAATCAACAAAAATTCTATATAGATTTTTTAATTTGTATTTCTAAGGCAACAATGTATTTCACACCTTGTGATGAAATATTTTGATGACGGCTCATCCAAAGTGTCAATATGATACCAATATTCATCCGCCTCTTAAACTCTCTTCTAAATTTATTCCAAATTTCTGAACTTAAGATTTATGCTTTGATTACACTTCGGCATTTGAGATTCCAATAATTGGAATCTCTTAGATAATATTAATTCAATTAGAATTATTAGAATTATTCTAATAATTGGAATTGGAATTGAGAATTGGAATTGGACGGTACTACTATAGTTCAGAATTTAAAACGGCGAATTCTGAAATACCAAAGCCAAAGTTCTCTCCGATTTCGGNGTTCAGAATTTAAAACGGCGAATTCTGAAATACCAAAGCCAAAGTTCTCTCCGATTTCGGCATTTCCCCACTGTACTTTGAAATTGGAGGATCAAAATCCACTTCAAAGTAGAAAGTATCATTTTCCCAAGTTCACAAAATACTTCGGCGAGATGTAAATTAATTTAAAATAAAAATTGACCGTTTTTCCTTGCTTTTTTTCTAATGATACTTTATTAGGAGTAAAAAAGTGGANTAATTTAAAATAAAAATTGACCGTTTTTCCTTGCTTTTTTTCTAATGATACTTTATTAGGAGTAAAAAAGTGGATGAGTAGAAGAAAAATGAGCAAATAGTAATTGGTAAAGGAAAAGGAGGATGGACAAAGGCACGTTGAGGTCCTTGGAGTCCACAAACTTACTTCAGGATTGCTTATTCATTTAATTACCTAAGTTCGAATAATTAAATATATACGCTTATTCCATTCGAAAACGTCATAGCTTTTATATAATACCAAATTTGCGTTACATTCGTTATAAGGCCATGACGGCTATAAGACCATAATTCTCCGTGCAAAATCTTAAGTTTTGTAAGCATGTCCCACTGGATTAATTTTTTTGCCATTTTATGTGGCAAAAAAATATATATATGGTGAATAAATTATTTTTTCAAAATTTTGTATTTAACTAAGCGCTCAGTTCGTATAAAAATAATTTTTCTTNTATGGTGAATAAATTATTTTTTCAAAATTTTGTATTTAACTAAGCGCTCAGTTCGTATAAAAATAATTTTTCTTAAGTTATTTCTTAAGTTATTTCTCAAAATAAATAGTAGCGTTGGAGTTAACTCTCGTAGTAATACTATGCTGTACGATTTTTGGCAGTTTACTGTTTTTATGGACGAAGTGAAATTTTGATAATTTGGACGAATGTTCTGTTATCTGATGCATTCTAGACTGTACAAATAGAACCTACAATAATCAACTTAAATTATAAAAAATAATAATTTGACATAATCACATTTAATTTATTAATTAATTTCCTCTTGTAATCACGAAACATTACTAGCCGAAATCATAGGTGGNACATAATCACATTTAATTTATTAATTAATTTCCTCTTGTAATCACGAAACATTACTAGCCGAAATCATAGGTGGCCATTTCTTTCTTTTCCGAAAGTGAGAGTAATAATATAGTGTAAACTCAAAATAATAATTTGACCTTAAGTGAAATGAAACATAACTTATTTTTGCTTTTTTTCGGAAATGAAAAGTATTGGGTGTCAAAATTGGATCAGGATTTTTGAATAATTTAGGAAATATCCGAACCCGGACATTAGCAAAATTCCGGGTTGCAAAGTAAACTTGACCAATTGTGATGAAAATAATTACAAATGGATGACACATTTTGTCAGAAATGTTGAAACAAAAAATTTAATTTGGAAAGTACCCTAGGTAAATACCCGAATTTGGGTATTACAAGTTGTAATCCCGCATTTTAAGTCTCGAATAATTTTCACGTTCTCGGATAATATGTAGGATTAGACTTTCTCGGAAAAATTGGATAATTTTCGAACGTTTCCTTTGGAAGTATTTTTGCAACTGACTAATTCTCAATTAAAGTCAACCGTTTTGCAAGAACGACCTTTCGATTGAAATGATATTGAAATGATTTCAAGTGGTACTTTTAAAAAGTGGATGGGAAAATGTTTTGTTTGAGAATTGAATTTCGGTCTTATATCCAGCTCCTTCAAAAATAAACTCAACGAAAGGCCGTTCTTGTAAACGTTTTGCTCCTTTCGTTGTCACGCGTATTTTTATAACGCGTTAATATTACATGCTAAATACATTAGAGCAAACCAAACACACAAAACTCTGCTCTTATAACCGAATAATTGTTCTTATATACAGTGTGTTCGAATAAGAAGGTGAAANCAAACACACAAAACTCTGCTCTTATAACCGAATAATTGTTCTTATATACAGTGTGTTCGAATAAGAAGGTGAATATTCGGCACTAGCGTTTTTAAAAATCCCACAAATTAGAGTCTTGTGACACTTTTTAAGTTAAGAAGAGTTNAAGGTGAAAATTCGGCACTAGCGTTTTTAAAAATCCCACAAATTAGAGTCTTGTGACACTTTTTAAGTTAAGATGAGTTAACAACACTTTGGTAGAAACGATTTTCAGGAACTTGAGCAGTTCATAATGTATGTATAATGTTGACATANTCGGCACTAGCGTTTTTAAAAATCCCACAAATTAGAGTCTTGTGACACTTTTTAAGTTAAGAAGAGTTAACAACACTTTGGTAGAAACGATTTTCAGGAACTTGAGCAGTTCATAATGTATGTATAATGTTGACATATACTCAATTTTTTATTTTCCGCAAAATCATATTTCAAAAATTTCGCCTTCTTATTTGAACGCACTGTAGGATGCTCTAACAAACGTCGTGCACTGTAAATTGGTTTCATTAAAGTTAAGATAATTAAGTCATGAACCACTTAAACTANGAGGCTCTAACAAACGTCGTGCACTGTAAATTGGTTTCATTAAAGTTAAGATAATTAAGTCATGAACCACTTAAACTATCAAACTCAGGTTTATTTGTGGTTTGTTGTGGTAAGGATTCGACCGAAATACTTCATTTTATTTCTGGAATTGATTGTGAATTGATCAGAAGCTAGTCCTTGTATTTTTAGTTAATAGTTTGAGCAGTGACTGTCAAGTTTAAGCTAAGATGTACAGACTGTAAGTAAAATGTCAAATTAATTGATTTATTAACAATTTCTGAGTCGTCCACACGTTTAATAGCAAATCTTTTATTAACTTACTTTTAGACTTCTCTCTACTCCCCTGTCCATGAATTCGCGCGAACCGTCACACGAATATGCAATTTTAAATTATAGCTTCGATGTGGGCACATCATACTTTACGATATGAGTCACTCACACTAGGGATTTACAACCACACGATTAGGCATCAGCTATGGACAATTATTATTTCAGAATTTTTCTCTAACAATACATAAAAGATAAAATAGTAATTTTTTCCCAAGCTAAAAATAAAATAATAGCGAATCATAATAATCAAATCAATTGTTTTAATCAAAATCTTAAAAAAATTCATTCCTATCTGATATTGATTTAACTTTAGTATTCTTACAAAAGCAATGGTAGTGAAGTTTTCCACATAATCTTTATTTATTTCTTCTACAGGCATTGAGGTCGTGATCACATTTATACAAAATAACATGCAGTGTTTTTCTAATCAAAATTTCCAAACATTATATACAGTGGTCACTAGATTCTTAAGACTGTGGAATCTTTTTTTATCCCATACGCTATACTGGTAAAAGCAGTGGACTTAAAAATTTGTGGAGTTTATCTTAGGAAAATTTTTGTTCTGGGGAAACTTTACAATTTTAGAAAGACCATTGAAAAATATTGTTTCACTTCAACAAAATCAAATCCTGATGGATCATAAGTTATGACTTTTCGAAAATTGAAATTTTTAGGCATTCTGTTGGGATGATGTTGTAAGAAATGAGAGTTTGAAAATAGTAATATCCAAAAAGGGAGATGCTCAAATTAAACCTAACAGAGGGATTTGTTATTTCCACAAATGATCTATGTCATCATGTTGGGAATGTCCATGAATGGATTTCAGCTCAATCGAAGAGGTGCCTCACTTGACCCCATGTTAACATTGGTGACCTCTGGACGTCACGGATCAATTTCTAGGAGGCTGAGCCACATTCTAATATTACTCAAGAGCTCATTATCTACAAGCTTGCTAAAATTCAGCTCAATCGAACAGGTGCCTCACTTGACACCATGTTAACTTTGATAACCTCTGGAGATCAATTTTCGCAGAGGTAGTGCCATGAACAAAGTTGTTCAGGAGATTCCTGACATGATGGCATTCGTCATTTGTGAAAATAATAGGTGGCTCAGTTAGGTTTAATTTGTGCATCCCTTTTTCAATTTTCAAAACATAACTTTTGATCGAGTGACCATGAGGTCTTGATTTTCTTTGATGTCAAATTACTTTCCAATGTTTTTTCAGATAGGTAAACTAATTTGTATTTGGATTTGAGTGAGTTACTTCATCCATGTTTCTATACCTTGAGTCATCACTTGTGTTTTCCGTGGTTCCCAATTTGCAGGGAGCCAGAGCCATGCGGCTGCGGAGCTATCGGCTCTAGCCTCTATAAAACGGGAGCCAACTCAGGCCATGGCTCTAACTATCTTATGTTTGAAAGTTGGATCTAGAGCTCTGGCTCTGGCTTCTAGATGGCTCCCGTAAAGAATTTATTTTTGTTTTCATATATTTTATATATGCTTTTTAAACCATTTTCTTCAATTACTGTTAGTTTCATATAAAAAAAACAGTCTGTCGGTTACTAGTATATTGCTTAGTGAAGCAGAATGAATCAAAAATCAATCATAAGCTGAAACTAGAGTTGCCTTTCCCCCATCGTGCTTCGAGGAAAGTGCGGTGTGGTTCAAAACATTCACTACNTCATCACTTGTGTTTTCCGTGGTTCCCAATTTGCAGGGAGCCAGAGCCATGCGGCTGCGGAGCTATCGGCTCTAGCCTCTATAAAACGGGAGCCAACTCAGGCCATGGCTCTAACTATCTTATGTTTGAAAGTTGGATATAGAGCTCTGGCTCTGGCTTCTAGATGGCTCCCATAAAGAATTTATTTTTGTTTTCATATATTTTATATATGCTTTTTAAACCATTTTCTTCAATTACTGTTAGTTTCATATAAAAAAAACAGTCTGTCGATTACTAGTATATTGCTTAGTGAAGCAGAATGAATCAAAAATCAGTCATAAGCTGAAACTAGAGTTGCCTTTCCCCCATCGTGCTTCGAGGAAAGTGCGGTTCAAAACATTCACTACCTATTTGAATGCAGTTGCCTTGGGAAAAACTGATTGTGTCATTGAAATTTTTTAANAGTTGCCTTTCCCCCATCGTGCTTCGAGGAAAGTGCGGTGTGGTTCAAAACATTCACTACCTATTTGAATGCAATTGCCTTGGGAAAAACTGATTGTGTCATTGAAATTTTTTAACCACACCGCACTTTCCTCGAAGCACGGTCGGGGAAAGGCAACTATAGATCCAGCTATAATATCGCCTGCACTATTCTGCCACGCGCTATTTTGTCCAAATTTTAAGAATACTACTAATCAGTGTTAGGAGTCAGAGAGGCATGCCTCCCTGGAGTTAGNGCTATTTTGTCCAAATTTTAAGAATACTACTAATCAGTGTTAGGAGTCAGAGAGGCATGCCTCCCTGGAGTTAGAGTTGACTTTGGGAGCCATGGTTCTTACTCCTAAATGGAGGAAAAGCCAAAGTTACACAATGGCTCTGGCTCGGAGAAAATAGGGAGCCAACTCGGAGTCAGAGCCAAAGAACCAACTCGGGAGCCAGTGTCATAGAGAACACTAGTCATCAGAGTTAGGCGGCAGACTCATATGACTCAGTGACCCTAAAGACAGTAAAACCTTTAATTTTCACATAATATATATACAGGTGTCCGCATAAATAAGTACACATGGAGAAAGTGTTAACTGCAAAAGCCATGTATAAAAAATTAGGGAAAACCCTCGATCTCACTCCATGCTTACATTTACAACTCACATCTAACTCACTTCCTCGATGTGTACTTACTTATGCCCTTTCCTGTGTATAGATTTTAAAGTTTGAGTCATTTTGAGTGAGTCACGGGTTTTAGTAAAATTAATATACAGAAGAGTCGTTGAAATTCTCCCTTATAGCTGCGGTGCCCATACATGCTAGTGNAAGACAGTAAAACCTTTAATTTTCACATAATATATATACAGGTGTCCGCATAAATAAGTACACATGGAGAAAGCGTTAACTGCAAAAGCCATGTATAAAAAATTAGGGGGTTAAAACCCTGGATCTCACTCCATGCTTACATTTACAACTCACATCTAACTCACTTCCTCGATGTGTACTTACTTATGCCCTTCCCTGTGTATACATTTTAAAGTTTGAGTCATTTTGAGTGAGTCACGAGTTTTAGTAAAATTAATATACAGAAGAGTCGTTGAAATTCTCCCTTATAGCTGCGGTGCCCATACATGCTAGTGGGATTCAACTAAGCATGTAGAGGAGCGTCATCATAAAATAATCTCTCACTCGAAAGTGAAAGCTAAAGAGGGAGAAGTTAATTTATTATTTCTTTTGTTTTTAAATCTAATTAATCATTGGTTGATTTTGATTATCGTACGGAGGACAGTCATACAGCCGGATCTAGTATGGCGGCAATCACGCCCATGTTCAACCCACAGTACGAAGCCATTGGTAAATCCTTCACTGAACAGTACTATGCTCTATTCGATAATCCACAAGCGAGAGGGAGTCTAGTAAGCCTTTACCATGTAAGTAATTAAACTATGACCCATACCTAAAACTACTCACTGCTACCATCATCAACTTGTCATTGAATTTCAGCCAACTGATTCGTTGATGTCATTCGAAGGCCAACAATGTCAAGGAGGGAACAAGATTATGGAAAAGTTCAACGTAAGTAATGTAGAGGAAACAAGAGGTCATTTAAATTCAACCTGAATTTCTAAGCCTTTTTGGTCATGGTTTTATATCACTAGGGTCTAACCTTTCAAAAGATACAGCATGCAATAACTTCAGTCGACTGCCAACCAATGTTTGATGGTGGGATTATAATCAATGTCGTTGGTCAACTCAAAGTAAGCACACTATTACTTCTTTTATTTATGAGTAGAAGGTGATTCATCTGCGTCTGGTTTGGATTTATACCTTTAGAAGATTCATTTCAACTGGCGAAAAATTATTTTATTTTGTTTGATTCTGGAACATGAATTGTTATTTTAATTATTTTTTTTTTGAATTGAAAGATTGAAATTCATAATTGTACTATTTATTTTATACTAATTAAATGTTAATTTTCAGACTGATGACGACCCACCTCACACATTTTCTCAAACATTTGTGTTGCGTCAATCTCCAGATGGAATGTTTTTCTGCCAGCACGATATTTTTAGATTGGGAATTCATAATGCAATGTGAAGGACTATAAAAGATCGGTACTGTTACCTTTTATAATACATTTTCGCTAATTAAATACTAAATATCAAATTTTATTTTTAAAGGTTGCTTGACTTCCGGATACTAAGAAAAAAATCAGTTGATAAATTTTAATCGGATGATGAGTCGGGTGGATAAGCAAACCTCTCTACACAATAATTCCCTAATCTGTTCAGAACAGTTTACTCCTAACGAATTCACCTGCTACCTTTGATATAATAAATTAATTTTCGAATTCAAGTTACTAAGAATAAGCAATATAATAATTTCGTTGCCTCTTCAATGTCTTGTTACTAACTCTTGTTTTCTCTCAAAGGATAGTCTCTTGTTGAGTATGTGAGTGTCGAGAAATGAGATTAGGATAGGAGGGAGCGTCCATAAATGTCGCCAACATTTTGGTGAGTTGGATAATTCCACTTGGAAGGGCAAGTTAAACAAATGCATATTTTAAATTCTGGGTGGCACAATCAATCTCGCTAATGTCAATTGCCAGCAACTATTCAACTCTCAGAAATGTTAATCTAATGGTTAAGGCCGACCAAATACACTTTTTGCGTTAAATCACATTTTACAAATAACTCATTTTTTTACTGCGTAATTATCAAACCGCACTTCTAACTTTTAGCTCGAAATAGAATTGTAAAATTTCGAATACCTGAAAAGTTTTGGGTTACGATTTCAAGTCCTTAATGTTAAATTTCGATTTCGCTTTCAGTTTGCACCGAGACTCAAACTTTGCCTTCAATTTTGNCGACTTCAATTTCGAAAGAAAAATTGAATTAAATTTCGATTTTGATTTCGATCTTCTTCGAATAATAGATTTCGATTTCGAACACTTTGAAATTATCAATTTTAATTTATTTAAAAAGTATAAAACTTTGTGTATCTTAAGAAAATTAAGTTTCATTTATGCACGCTTGAAACTTATCTCGAGATTCTAATCTAAAATTTCAATTATTCGAAATCGTACTCTAAATTTCAATTTCCATGACCTGAAATGTCATGGATTTCGATTTCGAGAACCTTAAAATCATAAATTTAGATCTAAATAATTTAAAATTATGGATAAAATTATGAATAAAGTTGGGTTTCATGGTTCTTCAAAGTAATCGATCAATTAATATTATTAGTATGGCGCTGCTGCTCTGTTTCAATATGTAATCATGTAATCAAAATCATTTAGGGTTTTGTTTACTTGATTTTGATTACATGTCCGCGAATCCGTAATCAAACTTATTTTTTTAGATTACTTTATAGATTACAAATTATTAATCTGTAACCATAATCACTATAATCCTGTGTAATCATTAATCAAGTAATCAAATCTGTTCTGCAAATTATAAATTAGACAAAGCTTCAATAAGAAGAGTATTTGCAACACAATATAGTTGAAAACAATTGTCGAAGATTATCATTACATTTGGTTTGTCGTGGACATGGAAGGCCATTGGTTAACTGCATATTATACCTACCTTTTTCGATTTATAAAAAATGGTACAGTCTCCCATAAACGATGGTTGTTATAGTCCGATCCGAGTCCTTTGAAATATTACAAGTTGATGGAATGGGATTTAAAACCACGGTAAGACGACGTCACTTATTATTTACTCGACTATAATGGTTTATTAATCATGGTAAGTTATACTTAAACGTAAGTACCAGTATCAGTATTATTTAATATTCTACCAGATTTTACATTCATATGAAGGATAGCCTGTATCTTATATAGCCATGGGTGGATACAAGGTTGCTATGAGGATTACACAAAAGGCTTTCATAAGGTTAGTCCATAACTCACCTTTTTTCAATTTCGAAGTTTTTTTTCTTGGTTGACGGTTCGTCAGCCAGCCTAATCTTGAACTGTGTTACTAAGACGATTTAGCAAATTTTGAACTGAACAATTTTAAGCAAGACTTAACCATAAGTTGACATTGTGTTCAAATAGTATTTGATGCAATACTTACACATTTTTAATTAAAAAAAATAAATAATTAAGAAGTTGTTTCCGAGAGCGAAGTTTGTTATTTTAAAAAAATTAGAAGTTTTTGAAATTATCGAGTTATGGACTAACCTTATGAAAGACTTTTGTGTAATCCTCATAGCAACCTTGGGTGGATAGTTGAATAAGATGAAATGAAAAGTAACTTGTAAATTGAGGATGTGGGTTCAAAAATCGTAAATTTGTGTTGAGGTCATTTGTGGATGCTCCCTCATCAACCCTTGTCTCACTGCTTTTTGTAAAAAAACCAGTTTTTTTTATTTCGGCTTTGCGCATGCGCGTGATTACATTGACCATTATGATGAGGGAGGAAGGGTGGTGGTTGAGGGTGAAAAACAAGAAGCTTCTCTCTCTCTGTGTATTCTGTTTTCTCCCTCTTCCGTAGAGTAAAGCACACCGAAGCACAAGAAAAAGTTTACTGTTCTTTGAGCCTCTGATGGGGTTACTTCTTTGGTGGTGGTCCTTTCGTTATCATCCTCTTTTCTTTGTTTACCTTATCTGTCAGTTATAATTTTCACTTTTTAAGTTGAATTATTATTATTATTACAATTTATCACTTATTCTAAAACACCTTGTCGTCAACCTCCCTAAATTTAAGTTGTGCTGTGGAGATATTGAATTCTCGGACTATCGAGCAAACCAAAAAGTGTTGGAAAAAGAAGCAAAGTGAGGGAAGTCACCACCACCGCCGTCGTGTCGCAGTCGCAGTGAAGCAACGTGGGAGACAAATGAAGGGATATTCTTCAATGGATATTCATAATCCATTCCATGTATGCTTTGAGCAAATCAATCAATGTCGGCTTGACTGATTTGATTGGAAGATTCCTTCAATTATTATTATTGATATAATAATAAGTATTTATAAACTAAATATCAAACTTACACCACCACACCACCGTGGCCGTGAGTGGCGTCTGGTTTGTAACCCTGGTTGGTTGTTGATACTCGAAACTCATTAAGATCTTGCAGTCAATTAGATTTGAATGAATGAATCTGATAGGCTGAATGATTTAAATTTCTTACTAATCTTCTTCGTACATTAATTATAATAGGAGGGACAGGAGACAAGTGTCTCGTAATAAATCATAATTTTATACCTAGTTAGGTATATCCTAATAAATCATAATTTTATACCTAGTTAGGTATAAAATCATGATTTATTAATCATTCCTTTAGTTTAAATTAGGTTTTCTTTCTGTACAGAATAAAAATCTGGTAAAAAATTTATGAAATTTAGGGTTAAATAGATCATTATTTGATTTCCCTTCTCCGACCTTGAATTTGACAGTCATGCTTGACTGATTAATCCATTGTTTCAGGTTACAAAAACTTTCTACCTAAGTATGTATGTCTTTCAGTCAATAAAAACCTTGTGTCAAACTAAATAACCTGTTTCCATTTAAAACAGTGAACTAGACTAGAAGTGAAGGTTAGGAAGGTTGTGGAAGCGGAAGCCATTTAAATTTATAGAAAGAAACATTCTCAATAATTATTGTTTTCAACCTGAGATATGGATAGGATTTTAGTTTATGAGGGATTAGTTTGTACAACAGCCTTTGATTTTTCTATAAAAGCCGAATCCAATGTTAACACAACCAAAGCTACTAGCGAACGATAACAAAAATCCCTTGTGTAAGCCATATGTCAACCAACACTTTTAGAGGTAAACTATATGACATTGACAGAATACATATTAGATTAGATAACAGTCCCTTAAATATTATTTTACATAAGGTAGTACATTATGTTATAAAGTAGTCAACAGAACTCTCATCAGTAATTCAAAGTTGTCTAGTTTTAGTTTTAGTTATTATTATTACTTCAACTTAAGTGCAGTCGTCGTCGTCGTCGGTGGACGGAGAATCTAAAAAACTTGAAAGGTGTTGTAGTATGTGATTACGTAAAGAACCGAAAAAAAAAATTTTTTATNCAACTTAAGTGCAGTCGTCGTCGTCGTCGGTGGACGGAGAATCTAAAAAACTTGAAAGGTGTTGTAGTATGTGATTACGTAAAGAACCGAAAAAAAAATTTTTTTTTTTTTATTATTAAGGTTTCATTTCATCGTCATCTCATTATGAGCCAGTTGACAAAATGAGTGTTCAAAGTTCATAGTGGGTTCGTCCGTTTTTCCGTTACTACTAGACGCTCAGGTACTAAATACTTAACGTACTAGATTGTNAAATGAGTGTTCAAAGTTCATAGTGGGTTCGTCCGTTTTTCCGTTACTACTAGACGCTCAGGTACTAAATACTTTTAGATTATAAAATTGTCATTCATTTCAGCAACCTCTAAAGCAACCTTAGGATAAAAAATATCATAAAGGTAGATCCATTATTGCCGACACAACCACCACCACCACCATCAGTAGTTAGTTGTTGGTGTCATTATTTATTTATTTTTTTTTTTGTATATACTTTATGTTTCGTAAAAAGTTCCGCTTCCTTATCCTTTATCAAATGTTCCGGTTTATGAATTGGTACATCATCTAAAGCTTTATACTCCAACTTCCTCAGTTTACACTCTGAGAGTCTTTGAAAAATACCTTTTGGTATCAGGAATATACCTTTTGTGGAACGGAATGTCACGGAAAGATAAATATAGTACCTAGATAGTGGTCACTGACTTTTAATTTTTAAATTCTATCAAATCATTTTCATTTTATAGAAATTAAAAATATAATAATACAAAGTTTGCTCAAAATTTGTTTTTTTTTTGCTAGTTGTTCTACAAGGGAAGGGGTTATAAGGCTATCTTCTAAACCCCAACTCAATACAACAAAATCAGTACACTCTGCTGATCTTGACATTGTAGAAACAACTACTAACTACTTGTATTCTGAACTCACTCCATTCAGTTCTGGTTCTGCATAACTTACAATTGATTAAGGCAAGTTTGTTTTTAATCATAAATTCTAATGGTAAAAAGAAGTTATATTAGAAAGGAGCAAGAGGAACAGTTCATTGGCCTAAGGATTTCTTACCTGTTGTTGTGTACTAGGCGATGAAGATATTGTTCTCTTTACCATCACCACACACAACAAATCTCTCGTCTTTAATTCAAGACTCACCACCAGTACTATTATCATCATCCAATGGAAATTTTTATAAGACACATCTGTGGCGAGATGATCTGTTGTTCTCTTCTGAGAGATACTAAGCATTCCATTCGACCATCGTCGACCAAGTATCAAGTGTTTTTGTAATATTATGATGGGAGAGCTTTTCAACCCCAAGGAGAACAAGATTTTTTTTTTTTTTCTTTGCAGCAGCAGGAGCGGCAGCGGTGGTGGTGGTGGTGTATTTTCCTTCATGGTCAACAAATTCGGTGGTTCGATTTTCGATAAGAGTGATATCTTAGCACTTATTATTGTCCAGACGAAGTTAGTAGTGGTTCATGGAAATGAGTACATGGTCATTCATTTGAAAGGATCCATTTTGTCATCTCATTGAATCAACAATCTATCCTTTCTAAATTTCTATATGTAGCCACTCTAGTGAAGATTATGGAGCTCAATTAATAAGTAGAGGAAGATTCAAAATTAATATTATTCTCACGGACGCCTGTAGCTGAGTTTATGATTTATATGTATTGTGCCAAAAATCAAAAATCATTTATTCTTCTTTTCCACCTGCTTGTTCGTAATCCCAATTTTGTGGAATAATATAGCTTTCGGTAATACAGCAGTAGTAGTGGTTGGAGAATTATTAGTTTTCGTCACAGAGATTAGTTAGTAGTATTGTTTAGGAATTTAGATAGATAAGCTAGCCTCATGATAATTAGTATAGTTTCAATCCAAATCCAAAGTGCATGCTCTGTACACAGAGGTTTATACCTAGAATCTTGTGTTGTTTTTCTCACTGTCTCACATACACTGCCGGTATGACTGTTGGAGTGTTTAGTAAAAGTGCTCTGGTGTCTGTTGTTTAGTAAAGTCATATAAATGTGTCATTCAGTTTAATCGATTACGACTTCAACAATTGTAAAGGTGTCCGTCAATTGGTATAGTATATAAGGTAATTATTTGTAAATTATAATTGGTTATATTCATATATATTATATACTTTCTTATACTTATATAAGTTATATTGCAAAAATTTGTCAAATGAAGGGCATATTACATAAGGAACATAAGGTACTACTTCCTAATTGTTGAATATTAAGACAAAAGTTATTGGATGGGTTGTAAATTAGTTGTTGGAGGGTATTGAAGTTAGTATGATTGTAAAAACTTGATTGTCAAACTTATAAGATATGCGTATCTATCTCATCTTCTTCTGAATTGGATGTTATAAAGGGAGGAATGCGAAATTTTTTTAGCAAAGTATATAATATTATTTAGCATACCTATTACCATGCGATGCAAAAAAAAAATTTTTTTTTATTTCATTTTATTATACTACGGTAGGAGAATATCTAATTAGATTTCATTATTATGATAATTCTTTTGCCATTTGCCTAAAAGAACCAAACTCGGTACATAGCGTTAGCGTTGTTTTATGGTATGGTATCGTTTTACTCTAATGATTTTTTTTTTTTTTTTTTTTTAAATTTCAGGATTCAGTAACGGGTTTCTAAACCAAAGTTCTGTCAACGAAATAAGAAGGAAAAAATATAAGAATTTTACACACCTACTCTAAAAGAAGAGAAACTGCATTTTCTACTGAAATCCATCAACCAAGAGGTCCAAAAATTACATAAGGTGAGATCATTATAATTAACACTCACGTTTGACCCTGAATTTGTACAATATTTGGTACAGTTTCTCAAGGAACCAATTAGGAGTGAATCAAACTCCACCGTGTGTTCAACTCTTCACCATGTCACAGAGAGAGGATGCACTGAAATTTGAAACAGGTCGAATTAAAGCCTTACAAGAAGAACGATTACATATTCAGAAGAAAACATTTACAAAATGGATGAACTCATTTCTTGGAAAGGTAATTTTTTTGAATTTATAAAGAAAAAAAAAAAAAAAAGTGAACAGATTTTTTTTTTCCTAAATTGGATTTATAATATTGTTGAAGTGTTTCTAATATGCTCTTGGTCTTGACTCTTCTGAATCAAATTAATATTATAACAATGAGATTTTATTGACCTTATAAGCTCAGTACAAGGAGTACGAGTTTATTATAACAGATATTTTATATGTGTGTGTTATAACACACATTTAATTTCGTTAATTTTGTCATTTTTTTGGTAGAAATTACAAACTAAAGTTGTGATTAGCAAAATGCGTCAAAATTTAAATTATATGGAAAAGTTGGATCAGGATCCCTACAGATTATTTTCTAATTATTAGATTTTATAATAATTATTATTATTGGTTTTAAAGGAAAAAATTAGGGCCAACACCCAGACCATCACCATACTCGACGGAAATTGCTTAAAAAAATAATAGTTATTTCGTAATCTCAGAATTGAGTTGATTATAATTTATTTAATTGAACGAAACTAAAGAGTTAAGTTCCGCCGATGCATCCGGCGCCTAGTTTCTCATATATTCATGTTTTTTTTTGTTTTTTTTTTTTTTTTTAGATTAGATTACATTAATGTAGGGAGTAATAAGAATAGGACATAAAAGTTTATGTTCTGAACTATTATTTTATCTAACTAGATTTCACTTTCGTTGGAGATGGATATGGATATTTACTCACTCACTCACTTACCCAGGTGAACGTGAAGTATTGTTGTTAACAAAAATCCTAATTGATTTCAACGAAATTGACCTGTATTATGTCATGTCCTATTTCCGTGAATTGTTTCTACAGTACGTCAAGATAATATTTCACATTCTCATCCACTTCCTCTCTGATTTAGTTGTCAGAGGGGAAAATGATGATGTCATTGGTTTGGTTGATAAAAATTATGCTTGATTAAGTCCAACCCAACCGGCTTTAACTCTTTTATGTTTTTCAATGAGTCATAGTGCAGAATTAGAACATGAAGGTCAAGGTGTTCTTAGAGCTTTGTCACGTCAATAATTATTCATTTTTTTTTATCTCTATTAATTGGAGAATGACTTGAGAAAATGAGAGAATGATTTTAAAAATAAGTATTATTACATAGAAAATATATACCTTCTTATCCGTATATTTGAAGAACTCATTATGTCCTACAATACAGTGTGTTCAAATAAGAAGGGAAACTTTTTAAGAAATAATTTTATGGAGAATCAAAAATTAATTGTAAATTAACACTTTTTTTTACAGTTTATGAACTGCTCAAGTTATTGATACTACGAAAGTATAGTTCAATTTTCTTAGGTTAAAAATTGTAGGAAAAGCCTAATTTCAGGGTGGTGGGGTTTTTTTTTTTTTTTTGTTTTGAAAAAAAAAACCGGTTTTTTTGGTTAAAAGGGTTTTTTTTTGGTTAAAACCAACATTTTGGTTAAAATTGAATTCTTCTTTAAATTTGACACATTTGACGAAATCTCAAAAGTTTAACATACATAGTGCGATGTCGATTTCGAATTCGATACTTTGATGCAAAAATCAACTCATGTCGATCACTTTGCAGAAAGATAGACGGCAACCAATCTCGATTTTGATATTCTGACCGACAGATCTATGGACATCGATCTCGATCTCTAGGTCAACGACTAAAAATTTATCGATCTCGAGCGCTCGATTTTAGTGCCAACATGACAATTGATCTGCGATCTCGATCTTGGTTTTAACCAATGGATTTAAAAAAAAAAAACAAGCGGTTTTAACCATGGTTAAAACCTTTGGTTAAAACCATTTGGTTTTAACCAATTTACCCTGCCTAATTTGTAAATTTTTTTTTAAACTAGTTCCGGATTTTTGCCTTTTTTGAACACCCTGTACGATGTGGAAAGAAAATATAAAAGTTAAAATATTTGAACGAATCAAGTTGAAATTTATAAGTAGAATTTTGATTGTTTAAGATTTGAATTTTAGTATGTTTTTTAGGACACCTGGTATACATACGGATGATTTTGAAACTTTGTTTAGGTTAGGATGAGGGTTAAGTGGAAGAGAAAAAAGAAGAAGGGGTTCATACCCCTTCACTCACCGGAAGCTTTTAATTTTTACTCAAACAGGAAAAGTTTGGTTTACTTTAGTAAATTCTTTTCAATTTTCATTCATTTGGAAGAGTTTAAAAATATTGAGGATGATATTTACCTAAAAGCAGGATATGTAAAAGGGAAGTGATTCATGATCTTCTCTTCTACATCTACATCTTATGAATCTGTGATGACATTTTTTGAAAATGATACAGAAGGAATTATGAGAAAAACTTATTTTCTTGCATGATTTATATATATATATATATATATATATTTGTATTTTTAGGCTCGGATGGAAGTGGAAGATTTATTCACAGACTTAGCAGATGGAAAGAAACTGCTCAAACTTCTGGAAATAATTTCTGGAGAAAAACTAGGAAAACCAAACAACGGTAAAATGAGAGTTCACAAGATTGAAAATGTCAACAAGAGCTTAGCATTTCTTCACACTAAGGTAAATGAGTAAAGTTGTTGTACTTTATGATTTTTTTTTTTTTTTTTTTTTTTTTTTTATATATATATAAATTGGGACATAAAGTATGACAAAGGATGTAGAAAAATATCTTTTGTAAAATAAATGAGATTGGAGAAACCCTCCCTGTTAGGGTGTGTTGGGAATTATGCCAATTCTCAGCACCATCAGGAACTTATTATTGGTGTCTTGAATCAAGACTCTTGATAAAGAAAATTTCAAGTTCACTCAAATGTGACCGTTGGGAACATTTTGTCTAATCGACAGTAATTGGCAAAAATTTGTACTAATATAATATACACAATAGTTATATATGTACTAATAGTTTTTTGTACAATTTTTTTTTTTTTATTTTTTTTTTGTATTCTAGGTACGCCTTGAAAGTATTGGAGCAGAAGATATTGTTGACGGAAATCCTAGACTTATTCTCGGTCTCCTGTGGACCATAATTTTACGGTTCCAAATTCAAGAAATAGAAATTGATGTGGTAAGTTTTATTATTGTGAGGACGTAATTAAGTGTTTTCTTTTTTTAATTTTTTAAAGAAACAGTTTTAACGATGACTCTGGGTGTCATAATAATGTTAGTTTTTTTTTTTTTTTTTTTTTGGTAATGTAATGATAATTGTCATCTCTATCATTTATTTTTTAAAACCAAAACCATACACCAAAAGCCGGATAAAGGTGGCACATCGTAACACATAGTAATTAAAAAAAGACCTACTAGTTTACATCTCTTCAGTCTAAAATTAAAACTTATATTCATTTTTATATATGGTTCCTAATTTTTGTCATCATTAGAATCAAGGTAGACGACAGAATATAAATTATGCATTAGGTACAGAAGAAAATTTTATTCCATTTAAAATTCACAATATTTTTGGATAATTAATCTTAATATATTCTTAAGGTTGTGTACATTTAATTAAGTCCACCAACACTAGCTCCTGTCAATGAGCATGTTCTCAGCACGACGATGATAGTTGGCTATACATTTTCAATGACTTAGCACTTTGACTTAAATATAGCAAATTTTCTTCTGGGTGTTGCAAAAAAAAAAAAAAAAAAATAAGGTAGTTGGAACCGTCTTTTAGGACGTCATGGCACATTTGACACACGTTAGAAGATGTTTTTTTTTTATCAAAATGACTGGCAGTTCTTTGGATTTGTGACTACATGCAGAGTTTACAATTTTCTATAACTAAAAAATTGTAACTCATGATGGTATGGCAGTTGGTTCTTTATGTTCCGTTTTAACAACGATAGCCATAGAATTGTTGAATTTCCTTAGTTATAACAAACCAACTTTTAGACTTTACAGTTTGCTGTACAAGAATTATTAGCTAATTTGGCGAATCTCTCCTGTCGTTCATACAACAAGAGAAGAGAGAGAGAGAGAGAGAAGAAAATATTATGGATTATTATTATGCACAAATTTTTATAACTTGAACCTTGAGAGAGAGTATTCTAATCATTTGAAAATCTCTGACTTGACATATTGCATTTTGTTGTCACTTGAGTAGGATTTTTACAAAAGTTGATCCTGACCTTTGGTAGTTTAGTCTGCAATGTTGAGTTTAGTATTTTTTTATTTTTTTTTTTATGTAAAGCATAAAGCCGTATATGAAAGTGAATAATATGACAAAATGATGATGAGATTATAATACTTGAACTTCATAATATTCATCGTCTTAACCCTAGTTTTATTTTTATTATCTATATCATATTATTAGTAGTAAGAAAGTGACAAGTTTTACACTTACAGAAGATCTTTAGTAAGAAAATATAACATTTTGTAGTAAGATTATTCAAATTTACACCTGATCTTTCACATTTTTTTTTATCTAGGTACTAGGTAGTATGATAATCATAAAATGCGTGAGGATTAATACTAGATGGTGAATTATGGGGTTTTGGTTAGTATAAATCACATGTTCTATGACTATATGATTTGTGCATAAATTATAATATTACGGACTTTATTGTTATGTTTATATAATTTTGAGTTGTTGGAGATGGAGGCTAAAGGGTAAAAGTGGAAAGGGTTAGTCGAGTACGTCCACCCACACATGGGGATGTTAAATGTTGAACTCTAATGTTTGACACTTGGTTCTTTAGAAAACTTAAACGTAAAAGAAAAATAATATTGATCCACGATATAAGTTCTGGAGGGTAGAGATGAGTCCTAGGTGCCTGAAATCTTTAGTTTTGTTTACAGACTTAATAGGGTTTCCAAAGAAGGAGATAGAAAACAAAAAAACTCGTTAAGTATTTCCTTTGTTAAAATTCAAAGTGGGACTTTGAGAGATAAAAACTACTAATATCATATATTCTTTCCAAAAGAACATTTGATACTGGTCTGGATCCATTAATTTCCAGTGTCATTTTACTGTATTATAGAGATTTCAATAAGTCATAAATTCAAATGTCTTTACAAACAATTAGAATTATCATCTTCCGTTAAAAAATTTTGAAACTACTACTAAATTGGTGTGTTAATTTGAGAAGCTTATGATGCAATTTTCTTAACTCTTCGTCTCTGTTCTGTACCCAGTGGGTCGTGTATAAGAAATTATAAATGAAATTTATGAAATGATCTGATGTTTTTTTTTTGTCATGAAATTTAACAAAATTATTGCTTACTAGTATTATTGAATGTCGTGTGAGGGAAAATAATATTACTCATTAGTCATTTCATTAGGCTTTTAGACACATGAGATCTTATGAGAAAATGATTCAGAGATTTCTCTTATTGTGATGATTAAGCTTATAGTTAGTGATATTAGATATTACTGATGAATGAAATTGGAAAGCCTTACATTGTGTTTTGTATTATATTTTGTTATTTACACACTAATGATTAAAGTTTTAACAAGAATATTTTCTATATTAACATTGTATTGCTAATTTGTAGNATTGAATGTCGTGTGAGGGAAAATAATATTACTCATTAGTCATTTCATTAGGCTTTTAGACACATGAGATCTTATGAGAAAATGATTCAGAGATTTCTCTTATTGTGATGATTAAGCTTATAGTTAGTGATATTAGATATTATTGATGAATGAAATTGGAAAGCTTTACATTGTGTTTTGTATTATATTTTGTTATTTACACACTAATGATTAAAGTTTTAACAAGAATATTTTCTATATTAACATTGTATTGCTAATTTGTTGAAGAGAATTTATGATTCTTCTTTTTGCAAACCAGTACTTATAATACGAATTTGTTTGTTACAAATTTTTTTTTTTTTTTTTTTTTATAGGACGAAGAGAATGAAAGTAGTGAGAAGAAGTCTGCAAAAGATGCCCTTCTCCTCTGGTGTCAAAGGAGAACGAATGGATACAATGGTGTTAATATTCAAGATTTTACAGGTACATAAGAATCTAATTTATTACAGTCACGATTTGATTATTTGAGTTTTGAAAAATTTACATTAAGGTTAACCACATGCGTCCGGTTTTGTTTGATTTATTCTTATAGGATCCTGGAGAAATGGTCTTGGATTCAATGCCCTTATTCATGCCCATCGACCAGACCTAATAGATTTTGAGAAATTAGTTTCAACTCGCCATATTGATAATTTGAACAACGCCTTCGATATTGCTGAGAAGGAATTAGGAATACCGAGTCTCCTTGATGCAGAAGGTGAGGTTTTTGTTTATTTNGCCTTCGATATTGCTGAGAAGGAATTAGGAATACCGAGTCTCCTTGATGCAGAAGGTGAGGTTTTTGTTTATTTTTTTTTAAATTTTGATTACATGATTGCCTCTGGTTCTGCAAAACTGGATTAAAAATATATTTGAATTGAAGAATTTGGTAATNATTTTTTTTAATTTTGATTACATGATTGCCTCTGGTTCTGCAAAACTGGATTAAAAATATATTTGAATTGAAGAATTTGGTAATAACATGAGGTTAACAAGTTCTCAAACTGTTAGGATATGTAAATGATCTTATATTTTGAAATGTGTTAATTTACAGATATTGATACGGCGAAACCAGATGAAAAGTCAGTCTTGACTTATGTTGCCTCCTACTACCATACATTTGCACGAATGAAGAATGAAATGAAAGGCGGTCGTCGAATTGCTAATGTGTGTAAATTTTAAATTAAATTTGATATGACTGATAAGTTGAAAGGAAATACTTGTTGAGAGGGCACAATTGAATATGGTTGGATAAAGTTTTTTTTTTTTTTTTTTTTTTAATTAATTTTGTTTATATTTTTTTTTTGGTAGATTGTGGGCCAAATAATGGACGTGGATAAGCTGAAGAGTAAATATGAGAAGTACACATCAGATCTCTTGGAATGGATCCGTCAAATGATTGAAAAATTGAATGATCGAACATTTCCCAATTCCTTGGAAGGGATTCAGAAAGATTTACTAAAGTTTAAAGAGTATCGAACAGTTGAGAAACCACCAAAGTACAACGAAAAGAGTGAGATTGAAGTCTGCTATTTCAATATCAATACGAGACTTAAGGAATTGAAACAACCAACGTATAATCCACCGGAAGGAAAAGGAATTCATGACCTTGAGAGAGCTTGGGAGGCATTAGATAAGGCAGAGAATCAAAGGGAACTTGCTCTAAGGGATGAACTACTTCGTCAGACACATCTGGAACAATTGGCGGAGCGTTTTGATAAGAAAATTGCTCTAAGAGAGGGATATTTGAAAGATATGATTCAAGTCCTCTCAGATCCAAGATACGGAGTTAATCTAGGACAAGTAGAGGCTACTCTAAAGAAACATGAGGCCATTTCAGCTGATATTTTAGCTAGGGTATTTGTTTACACTTTTGGAATTTGAATACTTTCGGAATTTGAGTGAAATGTGATATACTGTGATTTAAAAAAAAAAAAATATTTTTAGGAAGAGCGTTGTGCCCAACTGACTACAATGGCGGACTATTTGGTACGTGAGAGATACAATGACCAAGGTCGAATTCGTGGAAGAGCCGAAGAAATAATGAATACTTGGAACAAATTGCTTCAACTTCTTGAAACTCATCGTGGGAAGTTGGGAACCTACAATAGTCTTATGACAATGCTCCGTGAGATTGATACAATGAGTGGGACAGTACAAGAATTAGAAGAAAATTTCTTATCAAATGATGTTGGTCTTCATCTCCTTGCAGTAGAAGATTTACTTCAAAAACATAGCCTTCTAGAATCTCAAATAGCATCGATGGGAGAAACACTAAAGAGGCTCAACCGTCAAGGAGCACAGTACATCGCCTCTGGCTCTCGTGAAGGACCAATGTTACAAACTCGATTAGAAAAACTAACTGAAGAATACACAAAATTAGTCAAGCAGAGTATGGAACGACGAGGAAAGTTAGAAGACGCACGGAGTTTCTTCCAATTTGTTCAAGATCATGAAGAAGAAGAAGCTTGGTTGGTTGAGAAGCAGAGGATTTGTAACTCCGGAATTTCCGCTAAAGACTTAAGAGCAGTCATTAGTCTTCAACAGAAACACAAATCTGTCCTTGACGAGATGAAAGCTCGACTCCCGAAATCACATAAAATCATTGAAGCTGGACAGGAATTGTTACTTTCAAAACCACCAGAATCAAAGGACATCCAACAACGGATTGACAGTTTACAAAAACATTGGAAAACACTCCAAGAGCTAGTAGTTGTGAAGGAAAAGAAACTTAAGGATGCTGCTGAAGCCTATCAAGTAATCAACAGTCAATGATGTTTTTATTATTATATAAATTTGTTTTTAAATTTACTGAGGTTCATTTTCTATTCTAGTTTTATGCAGATGCAAATGAGGCTGACTCTTGGGTAAGAACAACTTAACAAAATTTATTTTATAATCTTCTCAAATATGGTACTAGTTTCGGTTTAGATAACTTACACAAGTCATATAGTAATAATAGTTATATCTGTCGTCAACGTTTCACATGGCATGAGCATGAGATAAAATTTGAGTAAAAAATTTAAAACCAAACTGTCAAGGTATTCATGTGCCTTTGTATAATTTATTTTGAAGATTATCGAAAAAAAACCATTAGTCGCTTCCGCTGACTATGGAGAAGATGAGCCTAGTGCCCAAGCACTGCTTCAGAGGCACAGAGCTCTACAAGGTGAAATCACCGCCTATGAAGGAGATATCAAAAATTTGAATTTGCAGGCAGATAAACTGATTAAATCAGGGATTTCCACTCTAGAGGTATAAAAAAAAAAGATTTTCAAATACTTTTAAAATGTATGAAGAAAATTTATTTAATTGTGAGCAGATGCAAGAACCTGAAGCACCGGCAGAAGAAGAATGGGTTCAAGAACAGAAACTCCTCCCACAGGAGTACTGGGAGGAGGAGCCAATTGAGAAAACGGAGTATAAGACTGTAACTGAGGAACGGGCAGTTCCACAAGTAAAGGCTCTCTACCACTTTCAAGGTCAAGATATTGAGATTCAAAAGGGAGAGGTAAACTATTTACTAAATAATTATTATAAAGTAAAAATTTTCACAAAAATTTTCCATTAGAAACTAAACATTTGTTCTGATCTATATTATGCATCATCGAATGGATAGCATGAAATGTTAGGTACTGTATCATGGATTGCTTTTCGGAAATCCTGACGAAGAAAAAAATAGATTACTGGGTTGATAGCAGAAGCTGCAATGCAGAATAACATAGCGAGACTGCAAGTCCAAGGTGAAAATTTGATCGTTTGCGCAAGCGTAATAGGAAAGACTAGAATCACAAAAACCAAAATGACGACTAGCAGAGACAGAGTTAATTCTTTAGACTTTGTTTGAATGTCAGTAGTTGATTCCTTGGGTTTCCGCTCTGATTCCAATTCGTCCATTTCTAGAACAGGTTCCATTCCACCAAATACATGCCGCGATGCTCTTGCTTCAACTTTTGTAAAAAGTTCGTTTCGAAGAGACTGGATGGTTTGAATTTGAGTTTCCTTAGATGTGACTCCAGCAACACGGGGTTGAATAACCGATTTGAGTTGTATTAGAAATCCTGAAGAATGTTGGGTAGTAGAAAGGTCAGGAGAGAAGGATTTCTGTTTCATAAAGTAATCTTCATCTGAGGCTACAAATCGAGGTCTGGGAGGAGCAGGAGGTAGTTTCTGTATTTTTGTGCTGTTTTTAAATCGTATCATTCCCAATGTCCAAATGGTAGGAAAAATTAAGAGCAGGAGTAGAGTTGCTGGAACGATGAAGAGCAGGACAAAGGTCAATGTACTCCAAGTGACAGGATTTAGAATACCATTTTTGAAATCCACATCACAAATCCCTCTGTTTTGATAATATTTTACCTGCATAAATAATATAAACACTATATACTGTTTTGATATTCTATCAAAATGATACAACTAAAAATCTTAAGTTAAACTTACCCAACCATTATCCACAAATAGATAAATTCCAGCGATTATTCCAGGAACCCATGAAATGACACAGGATATCTTGAGTGTCTCTTGAGTAACAAAGTATGAATACTTGCTAGTCCATACGATATCCTATAGACACTTTTAGATAAAATTTCAAATGTTTTCATTTAGAAAATATCGGTACAGTACTTACAATACAGCGTTCTGTACTAATTATTCCTATGAGACAGATGGAAGTTAGGAGAGTTGTCCAGAAAAAACTAGCCTGGAGTTTACATGAGACAGAATCCATTGGATTTCTACCTAAAATAGTCCCAATGGATCCTGGAAAGGCTACAATTGTTAACATTAACAAATCAGTAATAGCTAAGTTGAAAATAGGAATGTTAGTAATTTGCTTTGAAAATTTCAACAAAGGGTTTTGTAAAATAATAATGACTAGAAGGAGATTTCCTATAATTCCAACAATTGAGAGGAGGATTAGAGTGAAGGAATAGAAAATACGAAATGAGACGCTTGGGTTATTAATCAGAAGTGTCAAGGTAGCGTTGTCACTGGTCGAAGGGATGTCAGTTGAATTTTGGAAATCTGATTCAGAAATAATTTCTGATAAATTATTATAGTTAGAAGTAATGGTATTAGGTTCTAGTATTTCTGAATAAGGGGTGGTCCAATTTTCTAAAAATTGAAGAGACTCGTTGAGTGTGTTAGTAAATGTTTGTTTTGTATTGTTTCGATTAGAGGTGAATAAGTTTGTGAGACGATCAGTAAATGAGAGCTCTGCTGCCATTGCTTATAGTCTAATGAAGAGAATTCAGAAACTTACTGCTTGGTTTTAAGAGAAAGAATAATTGATTCATACTAATTAAGTTAACTGATTGATTTTTGGTTGACTTCTTTAGGTTATGTTTCTTCTGAATAAAACAAACAATGACTGGTGGAATGTACGTCAAGCCAATGGAACGGATGGATTCGTCCCAGCTAATTATGTTAAAGAAATTGAACCAAAAGTTGTCCAAGTCCAAGCAAGAAAACCTGAAATTATTCGTGACATACGACGAGTCAAGAAAACTAAAATGGTTCTCCAGAACGTGATGGTGAAGAAAACAAAAAGTCCAAGACCCGCTTGTGAGTGATGGTTCAGAACATTATATTAGCTTAACTTAATATTGTTTCTCAATGATGTTTAAATGATAACTTTGGTCTTATGTTTTTTTCAAGCTCGTGGAGTAAAACGTTCAGTGGAGGAGAATGAACCTGTGGAAAAGCGTCAAACTCGAGTCAATACGGGTTACCATGAAATTGTCCATTTGGCAAAGGTGAGTCATTTCATTATAATTATATTTATAGAAACTTATTGACATGTGATGAACTCAGGTGTGTGAAAGAGATGAAGGATTTATTTAAACTTATTATTTAGTTTAGCAGAGTTTGATTGAATTTTTGGTATGAATTTCATAGAGGGAGTTGGTGAATCTGAGATTGAGNCGACATGTGATGAACTCAGGTGTGTGAAAGAGATGAAGGATTTATTTAAACTTATTGTTATTTAGTTTAGCAGAGTTTGATTGAATTTTTGGTATGAATTTCATAGAGGGAGTTGGTGAATCTGAGATTGAGATTCTCTTCAGGTTTGGATCCTAATAATCACGATTTTCCGAATTTGAGTTTCTGGAGAAATGGGAAACTGGAATCTAATACAATAGAAAGTATTAAATTGATTGAGCATAAAAAAAAATTTTTTTTTGATGAGCAAATATTAACTGACACATTGTTCAAAATATCTGTCAAGTGCAAGAGAATTTTGTTGTCTTTATCGATTCCTTTTTCTGCAACATATCCAACTTCTAGACCAAGTCCAATTCCAACGATGCCATAAAATTTTGGCGAGACGAACGATTGTTTGGTCTTCATTAGANGATGAGCAAATATTAACTGACACATTGTTCAAAATATCTGTCAAGTGCAAGAGAATTTTGTTGCCTTTATCGATTCCTTTTTCTGCAACATATCCTACTTCTAGACCAAGTCCAATTCCAACGATGCCATAAAATTTTGGCGAGACGAACGATTGTTTGGTCTTCATTAGAGTAGTTAAAAAAGAATTAATACTAGACATTCTGCAAAATTTTAAAAGTACTCACTCCAGCTGCAGCTGAGAGTACGTTTCGTCCGAGTAAAATAAATTCAATAAATTGTTTTATTAAAAAAAATTATTATAGCCCAGGGTCCATGGAGATTGTTTGTTGTCGCTTCGCTTTATAAAGCGAAGCGACAACAAACGGTCTCTGTGGACCCTGTTATAGCTGATTTCAAGGTGATTTTAGTTGTTTGTTGTCGCTTCGCTAAAGCGAAGCACCCAAATAAACAGTCTCCATGGAGTCTGGTCGATTTAAAGCTGTTTTGTTTGAAGTAGAATAATTGCTGCTATGCTGGGATGGAAACTTGGAATAACAATATAATATTTTTTTTNTTATTATAGCCCAGGGTCCATGGAGATTGTTTGTTGTCGCTTCGCTTTATAAAGCGAAGCGACAACAAACGGTCTCTATGGACCCTGTTATAGCTGATTTCAAGGTGATTTTAGTTGTTTGTTGTCGCTTCGCTAAAGCGAAGCACCCAAATAAACAGTTTCCATGCTGTTTTGTTTGAAGTAGAATAATTGCTGCTATGCTGGGATGGAAACTTGGAATAACAATATAATATTTTTTTTTTGCAGAAACGACATGCCTATTTGGAGGATGCAATAAGACTGTTTGGATTCTACAAGGAGTGTGATGACTTTGACAAATGGATTCGAGAAAAAGGAAAAATGTTACAAAGTGAGGATCAAGATGAGAATGTTGAAAGTGCCAAACGAAAGTTTGAAGTAAATATTTTGAATATAGAAATAATGGAAATTTAGTTTGCATCTGTGTAATGTTGTGTTTTTGTTTTACTAGAAATTCCTAACAGATTTGTCAGCCAGCAGTAAAAGAATCGAACAAATTGATAAGACTGTGGATGAATNGGATCAAGATGAGAATGTTGAAAGTGCGAAACGAAAGTTTGAAGTAAATATTTTGAATATAGAAATAATGGAAATTTAGTTTGCATCTGTGTAATGTTGTGTTTTTGCTTTACTAGAAATTCCTAACAGATTTGTCAGCCAGCAGTAAAAGAATCGAACAAATTGATAAGACTGTGGATGAATTTGTAAAAGCTGGACATTCTCAAATGGACAAAGTACGAGCTCGTCAAAAACAAATTCATCAATTGTATGACCACCTCAATCAACTCAAAGTCATGAAAGAAAGATCCTTAGAGGGTGCCTCCAGCGTTGAGCTCTTCAACCGCACATGCGATGAAGCTCGTGATTGGATGTTAGAGAAAATGACTCAAATTGATACCGATGACATGGGTGAGGATCTGAAAACAGTTCAAGCTCTTCAACGTCGCCATCAAAATCTAGAAAGAGAAGTCTCACCAATTGAAGAGAAAGTGAATCGAGTGAATCTTCTCGGTAACTCCGTAAAAGCCTCTTACCCTCACGAGAAAGGGAATGTTAATGTCCGGCAGGGTGAAATTCAAGCTTTATGGGAAAAATTAAAAGGAAAAGCAACGGATCGAAGAGCCCGTTTGGAAGAAGCAGTTGGACAACAGATTTTTATGAACAGTTCAAAAAATCTCCTCGGTTGGGTCGCTGATACAAAAGAAATTATAAATTTATCTGAACCTGCGCGGGACGTCTCAACTGCCGAAGCCCTGTTGAAGACACATGCGGATTTGGGTGACGATATCCGAGCACATGAAGACGAATTTGAAGAAGTAATGAATCTTGGATCTAGTCTTGTGCGACGCAATCCGAACACAATCGAAGTGACGGAACGACTCGAAGAGTTACGTCAAGGTCGAATTGCTCTTCATCGCGGATGGGAATCAAAAGGTGATTGGCTCCAACAGTCCATGGATTTGCAAATGTTCAACCGAGAAGGTGATCACATCGACACCGCCACTTCTGGTCATTCTGCGTTTCTCGATTTTGCTGACTTGGGTAAAAGTCTGGACGAGGTTGAAGGCTTACTGAAGCGACATAACGATTTTGAGAATACACTCGTTGCTCAAGACGAACGGTTGAAAATATTCAGCGAAATGGCGTCCAAGTTGATCGATGCGAGACATTATGATAGTAAAAATATTGACGACAGAAGAAATTTAGTGCTTGAGAGGCGACAGGCAGTGAAAGAGAGATCAAAAGTACGAAAAGCTGATCTCACAGTGTCTCTGAAGTACCAAGAGTTCAAAACAGACGTTGAGAGTATGATGGAATGGATCAGTGAAAAAACAGCCACTGCTGCTGACGAATCGTACAAGGATCTTACAAATTTGGAACGAAAATTACAAAAACATGAAGCATTTGCTGGAGAGTTGAGAGCCAATGAGATTCGGTTACGTTCCATAAATCGTTCCGGCCACAAGCTGATGCAAGAGAATGACAACTACCGCCAGATAGAAATTGATCAAATGTTAGAAAACCTCAATGCCGCTTGGGATAGGCTTCGAGAACTCTCTGACGAAAAGGGCAAGAAGTTGAGACAAGCTGAAGCCCAACACTCCTACTACAAGACTTTAGAAAATGTGCGAGAGAAACTTGGTGAAATGGAAAATTTATTGGATTCAAAAGAAATGGGCTCAGATCGTCGAGCTTGCAAAGGGATGCTCAAGAAACATCAACTTCTTGAAGCAGATATTACACAATGGGACATCAAGATAGAAGATTTGGTAAATCTAGGAAGGGAAATGGGTTCAGAGGGACATTTTGATGCAATAAATATTGAGAAACAAAGTAAGGAGTGTAAAAAGCGATTGGATGAGCTCAAATCACCTGCGGCCAATCGGAGAAGAAATATTGAGGAGGCGCTTAGGTATCACGACTTGGCGTTTGAGATTGATGCGCAGATGCATTGGATCAAAGAGCGTCTGACAGTAACCACATCTGAAGTCCTCCCGCAAGATTTACACCAGGCACAGAATTTGTTTAAGAAACATAAGAAATTGGAAGGAGAAATCAAAGGACATGAACCAATGATCCAAAAAACACTTTCTAGAGGGAATGAGCTTATAGAACAAAAACATCCAGAGAAAGACTCGGTATGCTTGTTTTACTTTAAAAAGTTATGAATCTGATCAAGACAACTCTTTCTCATGTTGTAACTTGACTTGATCAAAATTAAGCTATGATTTTAATGTCTTGTTTTATTTGTAGATCAAAGACCAATGTAAGAAATTAAAAAATGCATGGAACGAACTCGAGAATGCTGCCGAGGAGAGAAACCGTCGCCTTGAACTTGCTCTAAAAGCTCAACAATTTTTTAACGATTCGTCAGAAGTTGAAACTTGGATGAATGAGAAAAACAATCTTCTCTCTTCTAAGGATTACGGAAAGGACAAGGATGCTTCTGTGAAATTTCTTACGAAACACAAAGTAAGGCTTCTTCCACTCTNTAAGGATTACGGAAAGGACAAGGATGCTTCTGTGAAATTTCTTACGAAACACAAAGTAAGGCTTCTTCCACTCATTACCTCTTTCTGTACGATTTGTACTCATATTATTGTTTATTTTTTTTTTGATTTTTGACTGACAGGGTTTGGAATTGGAAATGGATTCTTATAACGGGCTTGTAAAAGAAATGGGAAATATGGCTCAAGCTATGGTCAATGCAAAGCATCCGGATTCAAAAGTTATAAACAACAAACAAGAAGCCATTGTCCAACAGATGAAGAATTTGAAACAGGCAGCCAATGAGCGGAGGTTGAAACTCATGGAAACAATGCAAAGACATGAGTATTTTCTGGAAGCAGATGATTTTGAAAAATGGATGGATGATCAATTGCAAACTGCAAAATCTGATGACTATGGACACGATTACGAACATTTAATAGTATGGAGTGTTATCATATTTTTGCTTATTGCTATGTCGGCTATGCGATAACTAATAGCCGGTAGTTTTTAGTTTTTGAATTCTCAGTTGAACCTAAACTCTTTAGTAGAAGTGATAGGAATGCATATTATCTACTATCTAACTTAATTTTTATTTCATGTTTAAATGCTTATAAGACTTATTTGTATTTGAAGTTTACGAGCTAAGGATAATTTTTTTTTAGACACTTCAGTCAAAGTTCAACGACTTCAAACTCCGTGTCGACTCCAATTCCGAGAGATTCAAACTACTTGATGAGCTAGCCAAGAAATTAGTTTCTACCTGCAATTCTTATGGAAACGAAATTCAGAATCAAGATGAGCATCTTCAGTAAGATTTTTAAAGGCTTGACGTATTTTTCTATATACATTTTTAGTAATTATTGCTTCTTCTGGGTTTTCGGTCTCAAGAAGTTAATCCATTAATTTGCTAATCCATTGTCTGGCTCGTTGATTGTTTAACACAGCTTCTATCCCTCTTTATTTTGTAGTGATGATATTCCTCAGCTAGTTTCTCAGAAGCATGAAACTATTTGGTAAGCGGAAATCATATAATTAATTTAGTATTCATTCTTTTATTAGTTTAGTTTTTTTCTTTGATCTATAATATGGATTCATTTCTACTTTACTTTTGAAATGTTGCATTAGGATGAAAATTTTAATTAATTTATGATTTCTATGTAGTAACAAATGGAATAATTTACTCGGACATATTGAGGCACGAGACATTAAATTACAAGGAGCAGGAGAGATACATCGTTTTCACCGTGACGTTGCAGATGCCTTGGCACGAATTCAAGAGAAAGTTTCTTTCATTCCAGAAGGTGTTGGTAGAGACGTGAATTCCTGCGAAAGTATGCTCCGACTACATGAAACTTTTGAAAATGATTTGTTAGCACTCGAAGCTCAACTCCAGGTATAATAAAAAAAAAATAAAAAAAAATTTTTTTTGAATATTTTAAAGTAATTGAAAATAAATTTCAGGTCCTTGTGGATGATGCAGAAAAATTACAAACTGTTTATCCAACCAACGCAGAGAATATCAAGCATGAACAGAACGCTGTAATTGAAAGTTGGAACGAACTTCAGGCGCGTGCGTCTCACAAGAAAGAAGAACTAAAGGCAGCTTGTGACTTTCATAGATTTTCTTCTGCGGTAATAAAATTTCAGTTTTATTTATTTATTTTTATAACTGAAAACATAAAAATATTGAATATTTTTTCTAGGTTCGTGATCTCATGAATTGGGCAGGAAATCTTCAAACGACAATGCTGACACACGAAAAAGTGCGAAATATTCAAAGTGCTCAGAACTTGATGACTGAGCATGAGCGACACAAAAGTGAAATTGAGACACGTGAGGAAAAGTTTCAAACTGTTGGGAAATTGGGAAAAAGAATGATTGCCGATGGACACTCGGCTTCAGGAGAAGTGAGAGACAAACTAGAGATCTTATCTCGAGAAAAGGAAAAATTACTACTTGCTTGGGAAAAGAAAAAGATTTATTTGGATCAATTGATTGATCTTCAGCTCTTCCTCCGAGATGCAAAACAATTGGACTCTTTATGCAGTAGCCAAGAATTAGCTCTTTCTAATCCAGAAATGGGTACTACAGTAGAAGAAGTTGATGGAACGGTGAAGAAACATGAAGCTTTTGAAAAGTTGATTGCTACACAAGAAGAAAAGTTCAACCTACTCAATGAACATGGACATAAACTCATTCGTCAGAATCATTTTGAGTCTATCACTGTCAAGGCCAAACTTCAAGAGGTAGCTGAGCACCGTAACAAAGTGAAAGAGATGTGCAAAATTAAACAAGCAAGACTCGACGTTACTCTATTGTATGTTCAATTCTTGCGTGATGTTGCCGAGGCAGAGTCATGGATTGATGAAAAGAAGAAAAAATTGGAATACGAATCTTCCCAATCTTCAGTTGTGGATTTAGAATCGAAAATAAAAAAATTGAAAAAACATCAAGCTTTTGAAGCAGAACTAGCAGCAAATGACTCCAGAATTCGTCAAATTGTAGACAAAGGGACTCAATTAAAAGCGCGTCATCATGAGAAGTCAAATGATATTGATGAACAACTACAAAAGTTAGTTCATAAATGGAATTCTTTACTCTATGACTCTAAAAATTGTGGGAAAGGACTTGAAGAAGCTCAAGGTATTCTGGATTTCAACAATCAAGTAGAGAAAGTTGAGACGTGGATACGAGAAAAAGATCTTTTGGTGGGTGCTGGAGATATTGGACGAGATTACGAACACTGTCAAGAGATCCAAAGGAAACTTGATGATGTCAATTCAGACATGCGCGTGGATGACCAAGGGATCAAGCACATCAACAGTCTTGCTGAGAAACTTCTGGCATCACAGAAAAAAGGGAATAATGGCACAAGTGACTCAATTGACGAAAGAAGGAATCGACTCAATAGAAAATGGAAAGATTTGACCGGTGCATTGAAAAATTACCGTCAGACATTAGCAGGAGCTCTAGAAATCCATGCCTTCAATCGTGATGTATATGATACGAGAGAGCGAATACAAGAAAAAATGTTGCGCATGTCTTCTGAAGACACTGGAAAGGATTTAGATTCTGTAGTGTCCTTAATTCGTCGCCAAGAGACACTCGACAGGGATGTGAGTGCAATTAGTCAAAAATTGTTAGAGTTAACCGATGAAGAAGGGAAACTTAGTAAGAAATATCCAGATTCTCAAAATGCACTACATGAGAAACTCGTCAGTCTACAAATCAGTTGGAATGAATTAACGGAATCCTGCCTCAAGCGATGTCATGCTCTCACTGAGTCTCACACTTTTCAAAAATTCATCAAGGAAGTGAAGGATTTAGATATTTGGGTTGAAGATATGGTGGGAGAAATGAATACAGGTGAATTACCTAACTCCACAGCTGAGGCAGAGGCTCTACTGCAAGTACATGAAGAGCAAAAAGCAGAAATAGCAGGGAGACAAGAAAATTTTCACCTTCTGACAGCATTTGGTCTGAGGATGATCAAAGAAGGACATTCAGCAGAAAAAGATTTAAAAAAATGTGTTGAGCAGTTGGAAGCAATGAAAACAAAATTGAAGGAGAGTTGTACTCAACGGGAGGAGAAATTGAAACAAGCACATCAGTTGGCACTATTCAATAAATTAGCTGAAGAAGCAGACTCACTTTTACGAGACAAGGAAGCCTTTCTAAATAACGAAGACACTGGGGATTCTATTTCTGTAGTTGAAGCTTTGATACGAAAACACGCTGAGTTTGAAAAAACAATGGACGTCCAACTCGGAAGAGTTGATCAACTCAAAAAATTTGTACAAAATCTTCTCAACACTAACCACTACTCGAGTGATTTCATTCGGAATCGTCTAAAAGGGATTGAATCAAGGCAGCGACGATTGAGAAAAAGTTCTGCTGCACGTAGCATTAAACTCAAAGAATCAAAAGATTTACATCAGTTTTTACGAAATATACACGAAGTTGGAGGATGGATTGTTGAAAAGATGCAAATTGCTAGTGACGAAAGTTATCGTGAAGGAACAAATTTACAGAGTAAAATTCAAAAGCAACAAGCTTTTGATTCTGAACTGAGTGCAAATGAGAGTAGAGTAACTAGTGTTTATCAAGAAGGTGAAGACTTACTCTCATCAGAAACTGAACATTTTGCTTCAGCGGAAATTTCAAATAGATTAGAAGAATTACGTAATGCATGGAAACTACTACAGGATGCATCGAGTCTAAAACGAGATCGATTACAAGAAGCCTACCAATCCCTCCTTTTCAATCAAAATTTGGATGATTTGGAAGAATGGATGGACGAATTAGAACAACAATTGGAATCCGAAGATCATGGAAAAGATCTTACTTCAGTTCAGCATTTACTCAAGAAATGGCAGCAGCTCGAGCGGGAATTTGCAAACCATGCAGAGCAAATTGAACAAATCAAAGAATCTTCTACAGCTTTTCTCAAATCCAATCACTTTCTGAAAGATGAAATCCAGGGACGAGTGGATGAAGTAGTGAAACGATACAACGTCCTTTCTGAACCACTTCACATTAGAAAAGATAATTTACAAGATGCTCTGAAACTTTACCAATTTCTTCGAGATGTTGAGGATGAGTTACAATGGTTACAAGAAAAAGAACCAATTGCAACATCAGTGGATTTAGGAAATTCTCTCCTCAGTGTTCAAAGTTTACTTAAAAAACATACAGGTTTGGAATCTGAGATTCAAACACATGAGCCATTTGTCCAAAGTTTAACCATGCGTGGTCAACAAATGATTCGTTCTAAACACTTTGCTTCTGAAATAGTCTCTACTAAAGTTCAAGAGATGCAAGATAAATTAACGAATTTAAAAGATGCTGCTGTGATTCGAAAACTTCGTCTCACTGATGCTCTTCAGTCTCAAACATTTTTTACAGAATCAATTGAAGCTCAGAATTGGATGAAAGAAAAGCGTCCGTACTTTGCCTCAAGTGACTATGGAAAAGATGAGGAGTCTGTCCAAGGGCTTATGAAAAAACTTGATGTACTCCAACGGGATTTACTCGCTTTTGAAAAAACAATTGACAAACTTCAAGTCTTGAGTCAGGAACTCATTGAGAGAAAACACTTTGACTTAGGAAATATTACCAAAACCTCGGCAACTACCAAAGAATATTACTTTGATCTCCAAAAGTTAAGTGACAAGCGGAAGCAACGGCTTATCGATGCTAAGAAACTTTTCAAATTTCTTCGAGAAGCTGATGAAGTAGGTGAATGGATCCAGGATCAAATGAACATTGCAGGATCTGAAGACTACGGTCGAGATGTAGAACATGTGGAAATCTTGATTCAAAAATTTGAATCTTTTATGGTTACTTTGAATAATGCTGGAGAAAATCGAATTGCTGGAGTTCATCATGCAGGTCAACAACTTTTAGAAGAAGGACATCCCGAACCTGAAAAAATTACGAGTAAAGTAAAAGAAATCCAAACAATGTGGGAAGAATTTAAGGAGTTGGCGAGTGCTCGACAGGAGGCTTTGCAAGGAGCGAAACAAGTTCATATGTTTGATCGTACAGCTGATGAGACAATTGGTTGGATCACAGAGAAGGATGCAGCTATTAGTACAGATGATTATGGACATGATTTGGAGAGCATCCAGGCACTTGTCCGACGACAGCAAGTATTCGAACGAGATCTGGCAGCAGTGAAGGAACAAGTGGAAGCAGTAGTATCAGAAGCAAAGAGACTCGCTGGATTATTTCCTGACGCTAGAGAACATATTGAAGTGAAACATGAGGAGACTGTAGAATCATGGAATGAATTACTAGAGAAAGCTGCAATTCGTAGAGATAAACTCCAACAAGCTGAAGAACTCCAATCTTATTTTGACACACATCGTGAGCTTATGGCATGGGTTAACGAAACTTTAGCAAAAGTCACAGCTCCTGAATTGGCAAAGGATGTTGCTGGTGCAGAAGCTCTCATTTCTCGTCATAACGAATACGAAAAAGAAATTGATGATAGAAGAGATACTTTTGAAAATTTTTCAAAGCGTGGGAAAGCATTGATTCGAGAGGGTCACTTCCTCGCTGATGAAATTGAAGACAAGGTCAAACTTCTCCAACAACGTTGGGATCTTTTAGCCAATACTTGCATCTCTCGTCAAAAAATTTACAAACAGAATTTGGATTGTCAACTTTTCCTAAGAGATATTACTCATTTTGAGTCATGGCTTGCAAATCGAGAGTCAATAGTCAAAGATCCAACATTGGGTGATTCTATTGCAGAAGTAGAAGAATTGATACGTCAGCATGAAGATTTTGAGAAAACTATTGAGACTCAAGGAGAGAAACTTGAAGGGCTGAAGCGAAAGACACTCATTGAAGATGCATTCTTAAAGCAACAGTTGCAGGAAGAGGAGGCAAAGAGAAGTGAAGCGAAGCGAATAGAAAAGGAGAGAGTTGAAGCAATCAAACGGAAGGAAGTTCAACGAATCACAGAAGAGCGAAAAAGAGAAGATGAGCGGCGGAGGACACAAGAAATCAAATTCAATCGGGAGGATTTGGAACAATTGGGTAATGGACAATCACGCTCAACGGAGAAATTGAACGAAGTCCATCGGTAAATTTTTTAAACTTTTTATATTTTAAAACGTAAACTTTTTTTTTTTTNACGCTCAACGGAGAAATTGAACGAAGTCCATCGGTAAATTTTTTAAACTTTTTATATTTTTTTTTACAGTCAATATGGTAATGATTTTGTTTTGTCTCTTTCCAGCAGTCATTTTCTAGACCCTAGTCACTTTTTTGGATCACTCAGAAGGGGTAAGTTAGCTAATCTTAAAAGTTGGTAATTATATAATATTAACATCATCTAATATCCAATTAATTGGGAGTTTATTATTGCATGAACTGCGGGATTTTGGTCATTTCCTTGCATGTGAATTTTACTTTATCTNATTAATTGGGAGTTTATTATTGCATGAACTGCGGGATTTTGGTCATTTCCTTGCATGTGAATTTTACTTTATCTTAATTTTTAATTTACCATAATTCCATCTGCATGAATTAGGAAGTGATCCCGGATTGGTCCAAAATAAACTACTCACCACCGTCGTGGGGAAAAAGTATGGTGAGTTGGTCGTGGTGGTTGTTGTGGAAAAGGTGGCGGTGGTCGTGTACTATTCTTCTTATTAACTCCTGTTATTCTCTCTAATAATTATTTTTTATTATTGATTTTAGTTAAACTAAATACTAAATAGTTTGTTTTAGTAGCTAAATTCTTTATGATTGCACTTACAACAGTCATGACTAAAATAAGTATTATTGCTTTTTCTTCGTTTGGTTTCGCATATTCAAGCTTCTTATTCTTATTNACAGTCATGACTAAAATAAGTATTATTGCTTTTTCTTCGTTTGGTTTCGCATATTCAAGCTTCTTATTCTTATTAGTTTAATATATTTTTTTTTAAAGAAATTTTGAATGTGATTGTTAAAAATTCGAAACTTATATGAATTATTNATTAGTTTAATATATTTTTTTTTAAAGAAATTTTGAATGTGATTGTTAAAAATTCGAAACTTATATGAATTATTAATTTTGGGTATTATTTCTTAGGTGACGTGAAGCGAGCCGAGAGTTTCAAGAGTGAAGGAGGGAAGAAGCCTAAGCGAACTCCTAGTTTTAACACTCGACGCAGAACACAGAGTTTTCGAAGATTGAAACGAATTGATAACGTCGAAGATCTCCCACCTGTAGAAATTGAAGGATTTCTTGAGCGAAAACATGAGCTACAATGTGGAGGGAAAAGAGCTGCTCTTCGATCTTGGAAACATTTTTATGTTGTGCTCTGTGGACAGTTGATATGTTTCTTCAAGGATCGTGATGACTTTCTGGCGAGTAAAGCAGGAAGCACACCCATCATTATCCATGAAGCTAAGTGTGAGAGAGCAGTGGACTATACCAAACGGAAGCATGTGTTCAGGTTAAAAAAAAATNTTATCCATGAAGCTAAGTGTGAGAGAGCAGTGGACTATACCAAACGGAAGCATGTGTTCAGGTTAAAAAAAAATAATATGATTAACATCATTTAATTCTTTAAATTTTAACAGAATTTTATTATATTTTGATGAATAGNAAAAAAAAATAATATGATTAACATCATTTAATTCTTTAAATTTTAACAGAATTTTATTATATTTTGATGAATAGGATTAAACCAACAGATGGGTCTGAGTACTTGTTGGCAGCTGATAATGATAAGTTGATGGAAGATTGGATTACAAAAATTACCTTCCATGCTCAACTCCCACCGNTGTTGGCAGCTGATAATGATAAGTTGATGGAAGATTGGATTACAAAAATTACCTTCCATGCTCAACTCCCACCAAGTCAACAGCTCACAAGCTACGACTCACAATCGGTAATTTTGTGCTAGATATTTTAAGATTATTCTCTCATTCATATTTGAGGATTTGATTTGTGACAGTGGATATTTTTTTTGAATATTTATTATCCCTTTTGAATATTGTATTTTTCGACTGTCTGAATGCATAGCACGGTATATGGTTTTAATTTACAGTTTGCCATTTTTTTTTGTTGGAATGGCTCTTTTTTTTTTGTTTTTGCTATATTGATTTTACGTTGTGTTATTTTCAACATGNTTTTTTTTTGTTGGAATGGCTCTTTTTTTTTTGTTTTTGCTATATTGATTTTACGTTGTGTTATTTTCAACATGTAGCGGTTGGAGCAGAGAGGTGAGGAGATTGAAATTTTACGAAACAGAGCTAGGGATAGCTCATCTGTGACACCACCAAGTCATGGAAGAAAAAGAGGTCAAAATTACCAAAGTGGAGGAGATGATGGAGATGCGAGTTCATCTTCAACAGATTCTCAAACACCTGATTCACCGAGACGAGCGTTGATTCAACCGAGATCTCGTGAACCGCTTTATGCAAATGTTGATGTGCTCAAGGTTTGAATAGTACTTCCTAACTGGGTCTTCGTCTTGTCGTATCGTTTCTCACTTTTCCAATTTCCTAAATTCACTTTTATATAATATGCCTACGATGGAACATAAAGTTATAAACCCATTTTCTGCAANTTCCAATTTCCTAAATTCACTTTTATATAATATGCCTACGATGGAACATAAAGTTATAAACCCATTTTCTGCAATTTTTTTATCTTTACTCACTGCATGTATCTCNGCCTACGATGGAACATAAAGTTATAAACCCATTTTCTGCAATTTTTTTATCTTTACTCACTGCATGTATCTCTTGCATGCAGTCGTAATGTTGCACCAAAAAATAATTTATAAAACTTAAGAAAATTATTCTCATTAGGAGAATTATGAATCTTACATTGGTAGTTGATGGATTTTCTTTTATACATTTTTTTTAATTCCTTTTTTTTTTGTAGGATTCGGAAGAACCACGATTAGTCCAGAAACCTCCACGTCCACCCAGGACAACAAGTATTGATAGTTTAAGTAAAAAAATGAGTCCAGGAGATGAGAGCAGTTCACCGAGCGGGAGTACATTGGAATTTAAACCTATTCCTGTTCCCACCAATGGAAACGCTAACTTAGGAAATGGGAACGGACACACTGGTGGTGGTGCAGAAGATGAGTTAGATGGATTTGGCAAGAAACGACATTCAGTAGACAGATGTAAGAATATCTTGGAGTGTAGCTAAAAACAGTATCATATAAGGCGACCATTGACGCATGTTAAGAATTATTATTTTTTTTTTACTGTTGCTGACAACGTAAAATGCTTCGAAGAATAACTCATGCATGTTTTTTTTTTTTTTTGCGAATTAAGTTGCTTGCTTTCATGTTTGTCCTGATATTATCCGTTTGCTTAATTTCATGTTCATTACAAATTTATGAAAACTGAAGTGAGACTTGGTCCACCTCCGGCTCCTGTACCTTTGAAATCCCCGCCCACGTATCTCTTCCCCCCATTGGCACCGCTAGGAAAGCGGTTTCTCGCCAGTCAGATGCAAGAACCCCCTACTCCACGTATAATCATGGACACTGCTCAGCTTAAAAATCCTTATCATCAGGGTTTGTGCTCAATTTATGTTGTGTGTTCTACAATTTTTTTTATCTCTGATGCATGTTTTTAGAACTTGTATATTAGTTATACACTGAATTTGGCTTGGGTGGCTTACTTGTGCTTTTGGTATTATGTCAGTTTTATTTTGTATTAATTTACTATTAACTTTTTCTAGTGTACGCAACAGAATCGCAAGTTGCAAAACGACATGAACTCCGTTCATCTAAAACAGCCTCCCTCCCTCCTGGTTCGTTACCTCCAACGAGTAGTGGTTCAAATGTTGAGCGGCGTCAAACCTCAACAATTGATCATCGACGAGGAAATAGTGAGAGTTCGTCGGAGAGTGATTCACCGGCCTCACAAAAATCAAAAGACAAAAAATCCAGCGGTCTCATGAATTTTCTTCGTCGAAAGAAATCGACCCAGTTGTAACTGAACTGTTTTTTTTTTCATTTCGTTACTAATATTTCTGTGAGTACAAGTTAAAACATGTGATTTGAGTAGGATTAGTTTAATATTTAAAACCTTAGTAGATTTAGATTTTAGTTCCAACTATTCCAGTATNTGTGATTTGAGTAGGATTAGTTTAATATTTAAAACCTTAGTAGATTTAGATTTTAGTTCCAACTATTCCAGTATCTTTTTTTTTTCACATGTTTATGCTCTCTAAAGGAAGGACCTTTTAGGAGTATATTTCAGGAGTATAAAAACCAGTAATCTTGATGCATTTCTGATAGAATTTAATACTATAATTATAAANGGAGTATATTTCAGGAGTATAAAAACCAGTAATCTTGATGCATTTCTGATAGAATTTAATACTATAATTATAAATAATCTTTTCGTAATTTAGAGTTGATTTTTCTACTAATGCTACTAGAGTTAATAATAACTATTAGGAAGTTAGTAGGTTTGGAAAGGCTGATGTGTGTTTATTGAAAATCAAAGTGCAATAATAATATGAAATTGAAAATTATTGTTCAATTGTTCAATTTAAGCCAATATACTTAATTATAAACAGTTTTGGCAAGTTGCAATAACTTGATGTTCGAGGGTCTATAAGTTTTAACTTGNTCTACTAATGCTACTAGAGTTAATAATAACTATTAGGAAGTTAGTAGGTTTGGAAAGGCTGATGTGTGTTTATTGAAAATCAAAGTGCAATAATAATATGAAATTGAAAATTATTGTTCAATTGTTCAATTTAAGCCAATATACTTAATTATAAACAGTTTTGGCAAGTTGCAATAACTTGATGTTCGAGGGTCTATAAGTTTTAACTTGGAGTGTCTTTGTATTACAAACGGAAAGCTGGAGAAAATGTGCCAAGTATAACTAAAAGCTAAGGATAAACTAAACTTCAATCAACTTATACAGTTTCAGAATTAGTCGTGTTTTTTTTTATACAACAGATAGATCTCTTGTATAAAAATACCGACTTAATTCTCAAATGCTTGGTATTATTCTTGTAAGCACATAATAAAATGAGTCAATATACTTTTGGTTTATCGAGATTTAGTGTACTCTTTTTCATAATTATGTAGATTGATTGATTAATGTATGTTTCAAAACGCAAGTCAGTTTGTTGATGAATTACTTCCATCTTCGTAACCGATGCAATCAAATTAGTGTTGTATTTTGTAGATTTTGGCAAATTAGGAAATACCCGCATTTGAGCATTATGAAACATTTGAGAAAAACTAAAGTCGACCAATTTGGATATTCGTAACTTTTCCATCAACATTTGTCAACTTTAGTTTTTGACATATTTATCATAATGCTCAGATGCGGGTATTTCCTAATTTGGCAAAATCTAAAAAATTCCTAATGTCATTTCATATCCACTTATTTCATTATGACAATTTTTCCCGTACGAACACATCAAGAATAAATAATTANCTGTTTCAAAACGCAAGTCAGTTTGTTGATGAATTACTTACATCTTCGTGACCGATGCAATCAAATTAGTGTTGTATTTTGTAGATTTTGGCAAATTAGGAAATACCCGCATTTGGGCATTATGAAACATTTGAGAAAAACTAAAGTCGACCAATTTGGATATTCGTAACTTTTCCATCAACATTTGTCAACTTTAGTTTTTGACATATTTATCATAATGCTCAGATGCGGGTATTTCCTAATTTGGCAAAATCTAAAAAATTCCTAATGTCATTTCATATCCACTTATTTCATTATGACAATTTTTCCCGTACGAACACATCAAGAATAAATAATTAAGTATTTTTCGACTCAAAGTCATTAATTTTATTTNACAATTTTTCCCGTACGAACACATCAAGAATAAATAATTAAGTATTTTTCGACTCAAAGTCATTAATTTTATTTTGCACTTTTACTGTGAAATTACATTTACTGTAGACCGTTAAATTAGGGCTAGAAATGGATTGTGATCCAAAAAAGCTTAAATTTGACAACTCCGCGATGCCGAAATACTTTCATTCNTTAGGGCTAGAAATGGATTGTGATCCAAAAAAGCTTAAATTTGACAACTCCGCGATGCCGAAATACTTTCATTCATAAGGATATTAGGTTGGAAATCTCTCTACAATTCGATAACTTTCAGATTCAGCTTTTGTCAAACACTCAAGTATTTTTTTTANTTAGGGCTAGAAATGGATTGTGATCCAAAAAAGCTTAAATTTGACAACTCCGCGATGCCGAAATACTTTCATTTATAAGGATATTAGGTTGGAAATCTCTCTACAATTCGATAACTTTCAGATTCAGCGTTTGTCAAACACTCAAGTATTTTTTTTAATAATAGTTTGTTGCTTGGGAGTCATGAGTCATGACTCAGTCACTTTTGAAAGGCAGAGTCACGACTCAGTGACATCTCANGTTTGTTGCTTGGGAGTCATGAGTCATGACTCAGTCACTTTTGAAAGGCAGAGTCACGACTCAGTGACATCTCACTATTGGGTCAGAGTCACCAAAAACAAGTGACTCTGAGGAATCGGTGAGTCAGAGTCACTAAATCAGAGTCATTCGAAACCCTAGTTAGTCGCGGGGGATAAATGGAGCGAGATGACCAGCTCTGTGCACTTATAAGAGAATGTGAATGTGAAGTGGACGGGTAAACTTTGATAAGGAAAATTCCCGCCAAAGGTTGTTNTGCACTTATAAGAGAATGTGAATGTGAAGTGGACGGGTAAACTTTGATAAGGAAAATTCCCGCCAAAGGTTGTTTAACACATTAACAAAATACTCAATTCGCAACCTAAACAATCTGTGGTTGCAGGAGAAGTGCGAAACTTAAGGACTTTCACTTTCAAAGAAGTATTTACAAACGTAAGCAAGCAAATACGCCNGCACTTATAAGAGAATGTGAATGTGAAGTGGACGGGTAAACTTTGATAAGGAAAATTCCCGCCAAAGGTTGTTAACACATTAACAAAATACTCAATTCGCAACCTAAACAATCTGTGTCTGCAGGAGAAGTGCGAAACTTAAGGACTTTCACTTTCAAAGAAGTATTTACAAACGTAAGCAAGCAAATACGCCCCAAAATTCAAAACTTGCCAATCAAACTCCGCGCTCGACAAAGTGTGAAAGTGCGAAAGCGATCAAAGAATTTACTTCACAGCAGTGATGGGCATGAGGATGACCAGTTAAGTTAAGTTGCGGCTTTTAAAATTTTCAAAATCTCCCAGTTAAGTTAAATCCAGTTATTGAAAATTGAGAAAAAAAATCCAGTCCAGTTAATTTCAGTTTTTCACTTTTTATGAAGCCCAACCAGTTAAGTTAAGTTTTCCATATTTGTACAAGTCAACGAGTTAAGTACAGTTATTTTCTTTTAATCAACCTAATACCTCGTGTATTATCCAAATACTACTATAGGAATTAGCATACAAAGAAAATCCAGGTTTAAATCAGAAAATTGAACGATTTGACAGGCTACGACATTTTAGATACTGAGCCAACGGAAGTAGATCAGGAGGAAGCGTCTATAGAACCAATAGAAGTTTAGAGTGACCCGGAATCCGATGTTAGGCGATGAGGTCGACGGGTGGGATAATGAAATTAATTTGGGTTAACTTTTATTTAAATATTCTTTTGTGTAAATATTATTTAAATATTCTCTTATATTTTTAATTCTACCATCTTTTTCCTGTTTCCGCGGTTTATACATGAGGAATTAGGGTAAAAGAACCCCGTTTTCTTATAACTTCCAATAAAATAAAGAGTTAGAGGATGTTGATTCCGTTTCTCAAATTGACTCAGGGGTTTTCTCTTAACCAGCCAGCCGTTTTCTATCCAATTCCATTCCCACCAACTCAAATTTCGCTGAACTACAAGTTGACTGGTTAACTTGTATTTCAAAATCCATCCAGTTAANTTAGGGTAAAAGAACCCCGTTTTCTTATAACTTCCAATAAAATAAAGAGTTAGAGGATGTTGATTCCGTTTCTGAAATTGACTCAGGGGTTTTCTCTTAACCAGCCAGCCGTTTTCTATCCAATTCCATTACCACCAACTCAAATTTCGCTGAACTACAAGTTGACTGGTTAACTTGTATTTCAAAATCCATCCAGTTAANCATTACCACCAACTCAAATTTCGCTGAACTACAAGTTGACTGGTTAACTTGTATTTCAAAATCCATCCAGTTAAGTCCAGTCCACTTCATGATTTTTCAAAAACCCATCCAGTGAAGTTAAATTTTACAGTTTTTCAAATTCCAACCAGTTAAGTTCAATTCAGTTTTTAAAACTTGAAAATTCATCCAGTTATGTTAAGTTCAGTCCAGTTAACTGGAATAACTGGACTTNAATTCAGTTTTTAAAACTTGAAAATTCATCCAGTTATGTTAAGTTCAGTCCAGTTAACTGGAATAACTGGACTTAACTGGACTGAGTGCCCATCACTGTTTCACAGATGTTTACAACTTCTCCGTCAATCTAAAAGTTACGTTTAGACCATACTCTCGAACCAAATAGCATTGAGCCCACGAAGTTCTCGCCGAAAGTTGTTCTGTTTTTAATTTAGAGATGTGCGCGTCTTCTCATTTCAATTTTTAGACTGAAGTTAAAAAGTTTAATTTGCGATTCAGATAATACTTTATTTTTTGATTTACTTTTAGCTTTCCACCAAAAATTCAAATAGACAGAACCAAAGGTGAAACAGTTTCTAATTATGTTGAAGGAGAGTGTATACAAGGAATTAGGCGGGAGACACCCAAGAAATTTCTTAAAAAAACCTGGAATGTTGTCACCTTCTAAACACCTTTGGTGCAAGTTGGTGCAAGTTTTCATTGTAAAATACACAAGACTTTCATAAAAGCGATGAGATATTTGTCTGATTACAGTGATNAATTCAGTTTTTAAAACTTGAAAATTCATCCAGTTATGTTAAGTTCAGTCCAGTTAACTGGAATAACTGGACTGAGTGCCCGTCACTGTTTCACAGATGTTTACAACTTCTCCGTCAATCTAAAAGTTATGTTTAGACCATACTCTCGAACCAAATAGGATTGAGCCCACGAAGTTCTCGCCGAAAGTTGTTCTGTTTTTAATTTAGAGATGTGCGCGTCTTCTCATTTCAATNACTCGTCCGTCTATCTGTTGTTATAATTTGAGGCACTAATCACTCGCTGCAATGAAAATTCTTAAACATCTTGTAACTATTATTTGTCCCTATCATGAAAGTAATTTTTGAATAACACTTAAGAAACAGTTTTGAATTACGCACTAAGAGTAATTTATTTCTAATTAAGATCATTCATGTAGTATTCATGAACAACTCCAAAATTTAATTTCATCAGGCAACTTTCAAATAATTCACTCCTATCGATACAACTGAAGAGGTAATCCTTCTGTTTGTGGTACAGTGCACGACGTTTATAAGAGCATCCTTTATAAGAACATTCGGGTTATAAGAGCAGAGTTTTGCGGGTTTGGTTTGCTCTAATGCATTTAGCATGGGACATTAACGCGTTATAAGAACAACGTATATGAGCAAAACGGTTATAAGAACCACCTTTTGCTGGGTAATTTTTGAAGCGGGAGTTGGATATAAGAGCAAAAGTCAAATCTCAAACAAAAATAATCGTTATACATGTTCAATTTCTAAAAGTACCACTTGAAGTCATTTCAGTTGAAATGTCGTTCTTGTAAAATCTTTACAAAACTTTAAATAAGAATTAAACAATTGCAATTTTTGACGAAATTGTCGACACTAGTTACAGTTGACAACTTTATTTGAGATCTATACTATAGTATAGATTTTCTTTTTATAAATTTTGAAAAAAAATTTTTTTTTGCCATATACTTTTTATAAGAACATGCTGCTCTTATAAGCGTTGTAAGAACAAACGGTTATAAGAGCAGCATTTCCAGGCGACGGAGGGAAGCTCTTATAACCGTCGTGCACTGTATTTGGTTATAAATTTTGGTTTTCTTATTGAGCAAGTTGGCGCAAAACTTTAAATGATTTTGTTTTATTATGTGCAAACTTTTAATGATTCCAAGACAGTTTTACCTTAGCGGCAAAAACTGAAATTTAAAAGTAATAACGTTTTTTTAATTAATTTTTGTTTGCTGAAACAGTCAGCAGCTTAACCACTGCTCCGCTCCCGCTCTCACTACCCAAGAATATCTCCTCTTAGATTCGTTCCCGTTCTCACTTTGTAAAAGAATTAGCGTTTCAATCCGGTTTCACTAATTTATCTACAATAAAAATAAAATTGAACTGAAGTCAACTGGCTAACTTGTTGAAGTAACTTGAAGTTAACTGAATTAGGATACGTTTTTGCCGTATCTAAAATTAATTATTGCTAATGGTTCGTTAGCTGTAATTAAACAGGTCAGTGTTTTAACTGTCGCGCCGTTCTCATACTGTGATGCACTGATCACTATAGGAATACTGAATCACCTTAGTTTTTAATAAATAATANTCGCGCCGTTCTCATACTGTGATGCACTGATCACTATAGGAATACTGAATCACCTTAGTTTTTAATCAATAATGAAGTCTTTCTTAGATTCTCATCAATATGAATGACAAATACGTATGTGTTGCTAAAAAGTGAATAAAAATTTAGAAGATTTTCAAATCTATAACTACCTTCGACCATAAATTTTTCAAAATAAAGAAAATGAGAAAATCAAAAATATCGTCTAATCTAAGAATATTATACCGTTCTTAGTTTGCGGTCGTTGTTACATTTGCATTCCACGTACACGATTTGTTATCACTAGTGTTAGCTTTCTTGAAAAATTTTCTAGGTTAATATGAAGCTTGAAAGTAATTTATTTGACTTCATTCCTTACTTGGGTGTTTTTGGATAGGTTTAACTGGACTGGACAGAACAGCCACTGCAAAAAAAATTGAAATTAATAGAAGCAGAGGTAAAGGTAACTCGTATCAATTCCAATGAAAATACCACAAATAGTATGCTACGTTGTTATACTCACTAGTTTCAGTTTGACTACAGTGCTCCTTACTCCAGAAGTAAATCAGAATATCATTGATTCAATGATAATTCGGTTTGAAAACTGCCATATATATCTAACAGAGCTAAGCCGATTTTCATCAATTTGCGATGTGAAATTTCCAGCAATAAGGTGGAATCCAAACATAATATCGAAAGAAAAGAATGAACAATTCGCTCAAGCATATTGGAGTTTAAGAAAAACTTATTGCATTGTTGTCTACCTATTCAACTCACAATCTACATATGATGCTCATACTGCCCGCAGCTACATTTCACATACGTATGAGTCACATTCAGATCCCCGAAACTTTTATTTTGTTGAGATTCATGATGTGAGGTATAGCTTAAAAAACTATCAATATACGAAGGTAAATCATGCGAATTTTATTCATGTACAATGTTTTCTGTATAATTCGTCGATGGAAATCTATATAGTAATGGATTTTCCTTGCCAAATTATAGTTGCAACTATCATATACTACAACAAACATATATCAGTTTTGTCAACACTTCACAAAATGTATTACACGGCAATGGAAATAAATTGTCCGATTGTATGGCGTATAGGTATAGAAGTTGAAGTCCCTTTCCGTTCACCAAGACACTACAAAAATACGAAAGTAAACCGTGGCACGCAGCCTCAAGCAATAATATTTGTTATAGTTGCAGAAGTAGCAAAACTTTTTAACAATTCCGTTATTATGAGCTACAAAGATGAAGGTAGTCCTATTTATGACAACATAAGTAGATCAGTAACTTTAAGTCTAAATGATTTACCAGGTGTATTATACAAGGACTCAAAAGAATGCTATATTGACAAAATTGTGCACAATTTTATTACTTGCGATGGATCAGGTTCCTATCTCTCATTCCGTGCTTACGGATCGTCACTTGGATTTGAATTCTGGATTTTACTATTTCTATCATTTTTGTGTGCACTTTTATTTCTAAGATTTAGCGTGTGCTACCGAAGTATGACAGGTTTTAATAGCTTTATTTTACTAATCATGATCCTAATGGAACAAAGTTACAATCCACCTCAAAAATTTCGAACTAAGAAGGGTTTTAAATTTTTTTTTTTTTCGTTTACCTTGTCTTGCCTAGTGGTTACAAATTTGTACAGAGGAATCATGGAAACAGACCTTACCGCTCCAATAGCGACAATTGGGATCCAAAGTGTAAAAGAGGCTTTAAACTATGGCTACAAAGTTTTATTACAAGTACCAGATTTAGAACGACAAGACTTAGTGGTAAAATATTTCAAATACACAGGAACTAAAGAAATTAATATCACTTCGCTGTTTTCTATGATAACTCTGATATTTTACGGCAATCCGTTGCCAATTGCTGCGGCTGCAGCAGCCTTTCCTGATAAAAATGTAACTGAAACCCAACTAAAAAACAAGTTCTACGAGAAATTTATACGTAGCATAAAATTTCCTACTGCAAACGAATCCTTGGACTATTCACCAGAAAAAGAATTATTCAAATGCAAGAAGTCAATATATGTTTCCAGCAATGAAGACTTGGAAGCTATATTAAGTAGAATGAAGAGAGAAAATAGCTTATATCCCGTCTACATAGGCAAGGATTCCTTTCTGTCATATTGGGAAACATGGAGGTTCTCCCCTAGTAATTGGAATAGAAATGATATCATGGGTTTCCGTTTTGAAAAACTAACTCAATCAGGAATATATGCATATTTGCTAAATGGAAATCACCATTTGAAGAAAATAAACATAGAACGTAGTAAACCCAGCAATCACCCCACTCCCCTTACACTGCACAGCAATACACTCTTGACTGTGTGTATTATTTACCTGTCTTGTATTATACTATATGTATTATTTTGTTTGTTTGAGTTGGTGAATATGAAATCATAAATGCAGCGAGTATATTAGTTAGAATAGTGAATGTACTGTATGTCTTGAATCAAAGGAATGTTTTGTCATTTAATGTTTAATTTGAATGTAGCGAATTGTGTTTAATAATTTAAAAAATAAATTCTAAATACTTGATCCATACAAAGTCAGATAACAATGATTCATCACTTTGAAATTAGATTTTGGTAGTCGATACAGCTGATACATACTTTTCAAACAAAATGCTAGTGGACACTATTGGAATCTATAGTATTTTGAAGGTCAGATTGGGTCGTGACCATTACAGTGGGGTTTGGAAAATTTTCATGAAGCGAGAATATGGATCTGGAAACTCTACCATCCTTTGAATTCCATACTCTGACTTGGATGAAGTTTGTGAATATTTCACTGACACGTGTGCAAAAATTAAGAAAAGCCTTGCTGAAAAAGATGCTTATATGAAACCAAAAGACATTTCCAAGTTTGTTATGCAGTCTCCTAAAGATCCAGAATTTTGGAAGTCTGACGATGTCTTCATGACCGGGAGTACAAAATTGCAAATAAAAGTTCAATGGTCTTATAATCGGAACCTCTTCAACATTAACCATTTCTTAACTCACGAATATGTTTCGTGGAAGGAACTAGTATTCCGCATGGCTCTGGCTCNGAATAGTGAATGTACTGTATGTCTTGAATCAAAGGAATGTTTTGTCATTTAATGTTTAATTTGAATGTAGCGAGTTGTGTTTAATAATTTAAAAAATAAATTCTAAATACTTGATCCTTACAAAGTCAGATAACAATGATTCATCACTTTGAAATTAAATTTTGGTAGTCGATACAGCTGATACATACTTTTCAAACAAAATGCTAATGGACACTATTGGAATCTATAGTATTTTGAAGGTCAGATTGGGTCGTGACCATTACAGTGGGGTTTGGAAAATTTTCATGAAGCGACAATATGGATCTGGAAACTCTACCATCCTTTGAATTCCATACTCTGACTTGGATGAAGTTTGTGAATATTTCACTGACACGTGTGCAAAAATTAAGAAAAGCCTTGCTGAAAAAGATGCTTATATGAAACCAAAAGACATTTCCAAGTTTGTTATGCAGTCTCCTAAAGATCCAGAATTTTGGAAGTCTGACGATGTCTTCATGACCGGGAGTACAAAATTGCAAATAAAAGTTCAATGGTCTTATAATCGGAACCTCTTCAACATTAACCATTTCTTAACTCACTAATATGTTTCGTGGAAGGAACTAGTATTCCGCATGGCTCTGGCTCATGAGCTGGTTCAATGGTTCTAGCTCTGGGTCGAGCTGGTTCACAAAAATTTCTGAGCCAGAGCCAGTGCATGGCTCTGGCTCATGTAGTAATTTTGAGCCAGAGCCATGGCTCATGAGTCAGCTCAACGGAACTTGTGAGTCATGGCTCAAAGGCTCAACTTTTCTCCTAAATTCTTAAACTTTTCCCTTAATTTTTCATTTTTTTTTCTTCCAAATCATTACTTTTTTTTTATTTTTGTTATTTTTGGTCACTGAAAGTCAATTTGCCTTTAGCCAGTTTATAATTACGATTTGTGTTGGTGTATTTTCACTAGGTCATTCTCACTTTTAGCAAAATGTGCATAGTAACGGGGAAAAATATTTTTTATGTTGAGCCATGAGTCATGGCTCTGGCTCATGAGCCAGCTCAACAAAAGTGCGAAGCCAGAGCCCTGGCTCATGAGCCAGCTCAACAAAAGTGCGGAGCCAGAGCCATGGCTCATGAGCTGGCTCACCGCTCGGGTGAGCTTTGAGCCACGGCTCATTGAGCCAGTGGCGCTGGCTCAACCCAAGAGCCATGTGCAACACTAGCAGGGACCAAGAGTGAGTTTCTCATCTGGTTACCTTTTCTTCCTCTCACCTTGTCACCTTGTTTTTTTAATTTTTATTCTAAACAGATTCAACTGGTTACTAATAAAGTATACCAGCTCTTGGATACAATCCAACATATCAAGGAAAAGTTTGGCAATAGTGACCACATTCCTTCAAAATGAGAACCCAAGCATTTCAACAGAATCCAAGTAATGATTGACTCTTTATTAGGTGATTTTGCCAATCACTTGCTGTTACGTTGTTCTGATTTTTCAGTGGATGAACTTCAAATTTTTTTCAGTAGCTTGTCATCACACAAAAGTAGACAATTATCTCCATTACTAATTAGTTTTAATTTCTAATTAGATGAACCCATTACTAGAATAAAATTAAAATTAGGAATTTATTAGTTTTTAGAATAAATAAATGTTTAAATAGTAATAACAGCAGAGTAATAAGAGTAATAACAGTAGTTTCAAATAATACTTTTCATACAATAAAGTAAATGGTGTTGATGTAGACAAAAATTTATTTATTAAAAAAAAATTAAATTACAGTTTCAATTTCCACTTAATCTTCATCTGTCGTGTCTTTTAAGCGATTGAACCCAACTTGGCGATTCTTTTTTAGCAATCCTCACAAACCAATTAAGCTCATTTTAGCTCTCATTTCTTTTCTTAGCTTTTTCCCTCAATTTAAATCGTTTCAAAATATTTGTTCCAAAATCGACGTCATCTAACAACTTAGTTGAGGGTTTTTACTAGATTTGTTTTAAAGAGCATCTTTTCAAGGCAATTATTTCAGCGGCAAATTTTAGTAGGAAAAAACCACCGTCCGCTGATTTTATCAGCCAATTGCATTAGTGTTTTTTATTAGTTTGATTTGTTAGAAGGCAATAGGCTAATACCGTATGGTCAGATTCGATATAGTTTTTTCTTCTCTCTCAATCACCAAGATATGCGCATTACATCATTGTGACCAGAAAAAGATGGGCGAACACCTGCAACCTGTAAAAATAAATTTACAAAGAAAACAACTAAGTACGCAACAATGAATTAAAAAAATTTTTTTTCCCAACATGATTCAAAAAATATATATATATTATTTTGATGATTTGATGATACATCTACGCCTACCTTCCGTCGACGCAAAATTTGTGTCTTATAAGTTTGTGGTTTTATAACGGATAGAAGACAAGCCTGTTCTTATGAACTATATATGTACAGTGCGTGAAAATATTTTACTCGAGGTAGGAAATAGTTACATAATCTCTGTTTGAAAATCAATCTGCATGAAATTTTCAACGAATTTGGCTATTGTTAATAGAAATGTTCATGCAAAATTTTGGAATGGTGAGTTGAAGGGGAGCCGAATTTTTAGGGAGAAAGTAAAATTGAAAGCGGAGAAAGATGAAAATAATTTTACTCGAGTTTCATTATATTGATGAAACCGGCAATAATTCGAAACGAAACAATTTTAATTATTATACTCATTTAACAAGCCTCCTGCAAGCTTTGTAGCTCCTTATCACTCGTAAGTTAGGTTTTTCGTCACAACACAAGATTTTGTCTGTTTTGCACTTTGCTTAAAAGCAATAATAAATCTTAAACTTAATAATAAATAAATTAATAATAAACTTAAACAATAATAAATCTTCTCACCTAAAAGAACAATTTCAGAAGTTACTCCGGGTCATTGATTTGCTTGTATTAGGCATGTCAATAGCAAAATAACACATTAAAAAATATTTGTGCTACAACTCTTTGAAAAGGGACACCAATTTGCTAGAAAATGTGGTCGGTGAAATGCGGCAGAAGGTTGTTATAATAATCAAATGGACATTTCAAAATTTTCTACTATCACTAATCCTTGCAAAAATGACTAACTCTTCATAATTTGTATTTGATATAAACNTATTTGTTAGGAGGCAATGGGCTGATACTTAGGGCTGATTACAATCAGCTGACGATGATTTACTTCGACATAAAAATTAATCAGGGAGTATGAAATATTTCAAATTGAATCCGAAATACGATCAAAATGGACTAACTTCTACACAAGGATATTTTTTTAAGTTTTGCTCACTTTCAAATAAAAGTAACTATCAAAACAAAGATTTTCAGAATGATAAACCGTCAGCAGCGGTGCAAATGTCTGACCGTGATATTTAAAACTTAAAAAACTGATTTCATTACGCGGGAAATTCGCTTTCTTATTCGAACGCACTGTATAACATTATACAATCAAATGAGTTAGAAGATGAAGAGCAAGACGAGACAATGATCTACACTTATCGGATGATGACAAGGAAGAGTCATCAAACACTGAATTTACTGGAAATATTGAATCAAGCTCAGACGAATCGAATGAGTAGGATTAGTTAAATATATTTGTTTTGGTTGAATACAAAAATTAAAAATTCACAAAAAATGGTGGTTAATAGTGGCCGGTTTCCAATAAAAGCCGGTCCCTAATAGTAGCCGGGTCTCTGAAACCTCGAATTTGANTAACATTATACAATCAAATGAGTTAGAAGATGAAGAGCAAGACGAGACAATGATCTACACTTATCGGATGATGACAAGGAAGAGTCATCAAACACTGAATTTACTGGAAATATTGAATCAAGCTCAGACGAATCGAATGAGTAGGATTAGTTAAATATATTTGTTTTGGTTGAATACAAAAATTTAAAATTCACAAAAAATGGTTGTGGTTAATAGTGGCCGGTTTCCAATAAAAGCCGGTCCCTAATAGTAGCCGGGTCTCTGAAACCTCGAATTTGAATAGTGGCCCGGGCCTTATTAGGAAATCAATGGTAAGCGAATCTGATCTGGTGTTTTGTTATTTCTGATACTTACTTCTGAGATGGTGATTCTGTTTCAGTTTCAATGAATTTGAATATTTTATTAGTTTCTATTAAATTTTTAGTTCATGAATTCTTCTGGCACAAAAATTTATACTTACAATTCAATAAAATTCTTTTTATCCTTCAGAAAATTTTCAGCCAGATATCAAAAATTATAATTACAGATTGATAACACATTCTACTACTCACCTAGCTTACGGGTAATAATATAAACGTAAACAAGTGCCACCTTTTTCCGAAAAATTAATTTAACATATGACGCAAGTATATATTATATACGAACATATTATGAATACCATCACAGACTTTCCGTTTATGATAATGTACAGAGTCAAATACAGTAAAACATTTTTGTAAATAGTTGGACTGTCTTTGAAGCTAATACTATCCAACCTTTAACTACTATCTTCGAGTATCTTCGATCTTTTGAAACTTTGTAGCTTTTTATCGAGTTCACATACCTACTTATTTCAATATTAGTTCATTGGGAAGCTGAATTACAAGTAGGAGATAATAGCCACAGTGGCTAAAATTAGAAGTCATCTCTACTAAAGAAAATTTGACTACAGAAACATGAAATCATCATTACGATTCGCATGAAGGATTACCTGAAAGAAAGTTAAATTGTTTGATCAAAATTTATTTGAATACATCGAAAATTGCTGAAACGGCTAGTTTAAATTGTTAACACGAAAATCCTTCCTGCTAATCATAATGCTAGTTTCAAATATTCCTTTGTACCTTAAGTAATGTACATTATAGATTTACGGGGAACTTAGGTACCATGTAAATAGTATTATTCTAAAATCCATCTANATGTACATTATAGATTTGCGGGGAACTTAGGTACCATGTAAATAGTATTATTCTAAAATCCATCTACAGTAGACCCTCTCTTAATGCACATGGATCCCTCCACCCGACTTGAGCTTTTGCCGTGCAGTTTTACCCTTAACCGCCAAGATATTGGAGGGAAAACTTTTCCAAACTGTCAATAATTGCTCTTTGTAAATAACTTTTGACATTCATTCTCATTATTTCAATTTGATTTACCGTGTCTAATTATAATGAACAAACCAAAGAAAACTAAACATTTGTCGCTTCATACGAAGCGTCAAGTGTTATCCAACTTGACGAATATGACAAGAAAAGAAGTAGCAGACGCATTTTCGATAAATGTTTCAACTGTGTCTAGAATTTTGAAGCAGACAGATGACATCAACAATTTCAAAGGGAATGCAAAGGTAAACGCAATTAATCATTTTAATTTTAATTGAACCTTTGTGNCATCATTACGATTCGCATGAAGGATTACCTGAAAGAAAGTTAAATTGTTTGATCAAAATTTATTTGAATACATCGAAAATTGCTGAAACGGCTAGTTTAAATTGTTAACACGAAAATCCTTCCTGCTAATCATAATGCTAGTTTCAAATATTCCTTTGTACCTTAAGTAATGTACATTATAGATTTACGGGGAACTTAGGTACCATGTAAATAGTATTATTCTAAAAGCCATCTAAATAGTAAATTCCAAAATTTATAAATTAAGTTTAGTACTATTCATTCTATTCTATCCACTTAATTTTTTAGACAAAAAAACGGTTTGTCTTATTTGTCGGGATATATGCGTAGCGACCCTACTCCACTATAGGATCTNTTTTTTAGACAAAAAAACGGTTTGTCTTATTTGTCGGGATATATGCGTAGCGACCCTACTCCACTATAGGATCTGTAAACGATATATTTTCCCTTATAAATACGTAATTTCAAAGTACAAACAAGTAAAGTATTTATTANTTTGTACCTTAAGTAATGTACATTATAGATTTACGGGGAACTTAGGTACCATGTAAATAGTATTATTCTAAAATCCATCTAAATAGTAAATTCCAAAATTTATAAATTAAGTTTAGTACTATTCATTCTATTCTATTCACTTAATTTTTTTAGACAAAAAAACGGTTTGTCTTNTTATAAATTAAGTTTAGTACTATTCATTCTATTCTATTCACTTAATTTTTTTAGACAAAAAAACGGTTTGTCTAATTTGTCGGGATATATGCGTAGCGACCCTACTCCACCATAGGATCTGTAAACGATATATTTTCCCTTATAAATACGTAATTTCAAAGTACAAACAAGTAAAGTATTTATTANATAGGATCTGTAAACGATATATTTTCCCTTATAAATACGTAATTTCAAAGTACAAACAAGTAAAGTATTTATTAGCATGAAGATATGTAAATTGAAATGGTTTTGAATAATTAGTGTATAATATATTGTAAAATACATTGAAATGTATTTTTGGATGTTAATAAACGAGGCATTTCCAAAATTAATAACATTTGAAATTTTAAAAAAGTTGGCTATTATGGTAGGTAGTAATTAAAAATCATTCCAATCTAATTAATTGTGTAATAAACATATTGTTTTTTTTTTGCTTTGTTTCATATTGCAAAAAATTGGTTAGCTACACCAACTAAATAATTCAAAGTCTTAGTAAATTAAACGTACGATTCTACAAATTTTCTTCATTTATCCTAACACACAGGCTTTAGTTTGACAACACTGGTTGTTGCTTACCGCTTATATAATCATGATTTCAATGTACATTAATAGAACTTGAAGTTGCACCGAACAGCAAATGGTTATTTATTAAGAAGTTTCTACTGTATGTCGATCACAATTTTTGTGTAAATAAGTGTAGAATCTTGTCGAAGTCAGTACATCTCTAATTTCTGGATCCTGTTATTCAAAATTTATAACCGACACACTGCTCAATACTTCGTTCAATTTTGTTGAGAATGGTAAGAATCAAATCCTGGTATATTGGGAATTTATTTCCTTAAAAATATGAAAATATGATTTAACATTTTCTGGACATATTATTAATTTTAAAGCGTGTTATTTTTGTTCTAAAATTTCCGTTTTTTTGTACCAACAAACAGATTTACACAATTCTTATTCTCTTGTCACTGATATCCATGTATTCGGCAATAGAAGAGAAGACCACTTTAATAACTAATTAAAATTCTAAAGTTCAAAACAACTTATTTGTATTTCTCAGATCGACAAGATGTTACTATCGTATTTTAGTCGTTATGTTCAAATTTGATTTTGGTAATTGTGGTAATTGCTTGTTAAATGAAAGTTGAGACCATTGGAAAATAGTCTTCTGGTTGTTGTATAGGTATGTGTGTGGTTTAAAGTTNAAAATAGTCTTCTGGTTGTTGTATAGGTATGTGTGTGTACTAGATCTATGTTTTATAACAAATATTGCAGATCTTTTTTTGAATTTAGTAAAGAATTTATCTAAATTGGTACAAAAATCTCTGTTTGAAGCAATAAAGTCATTCCAAATTTTAGACGCTCTATGAACATAGGAACGTTTAAAAGTTTCCGAAAGATGCTTTTCGGTGTTTATGAAGGCTTGAGTAATGTTCACTATTTTTAATTTAATTTATCGATAAGAAATTCAATTTTATCACTAAAGTATAAGTTTTGAAAAGTCTGGAGAAAAGTATAGTAATCCAGTCTTTCTGAAACAGAATTAATGTTAGACGTTTCATACATTTTGTACATATCATGGTCATTAAAGGTGATGATATTGGGACTATTTAAATTAGAATGAAATATAATTCTAGAGTAAAATTTGCTAATTGAGTTAGAAAGCGATGAAAAGAAAAAAGAGGTGAGTAGTCTATTAATTTTGTTTTGAATTAGTTTTAGTCTGCTAGTAGGTTGAATAGCGCTAACTGAGACGCAGTAATCAATATGGGACAATACTAAAGCATTAAGTAAAATAGGGAGTAGAGAAGCATGTGTATATATTTTACATCCTTTTGACTTTTCACTGATACCCTAACTATATTTCTTTATTTTGCAATAGAACACGTTTCTAAGACCATCGATTGTGCGCGGAAAATTATGGTATTTCGCCCGCCATGTTCTTTTAACGAATAGTAGATAAATTTAGTTTATATAAATGTTATTATAGTTTGGCATGGATCAAGCGGTTATATAAAATGACACAGCAGAAATGAAGCAGTTCACTGTAAATGCAATTCTTAACTTTTTGCCTACTTAAATATTTCTACTTTTCGATATATTCGCTGTTGCTACAGTGGAAATAGAGCTTTCATCTTCAATATATTTCCATCGTTATAAATTATTGTGACCTTTAATTGTAAATCATTAAATTGAAACCATCTCCAAGTGTGGAACGTTTCACAATTCTACTTTTTTTAACCGAGGGTGCGAACTGTATGTACAGATTTACCGCAAAATTTCAACATTTAGGAACAGAACTTTTGAATTCCTTGATTAGAACATAGAAGTAACGTTAAGCTGTAACTTATTGTTTTTTACTGATTTCCACAAGTCAATTATTTAGATTTTTTCAAATCAATTTTGAATTTTTTATTTTATTCATTTCATAAATCTGCACCTTTGTAAATTGAAAAAATGAAGTGCTAAAACCTCAAGAAAAGTTTATGAAAAAATTTTATATACAGGATGCGAGCAGAAGGTTCCAAAATTCTTCAAACTAAAGGGTGCGGAAAAATTTATACTTAGAATACTTAGGGGAGAGGGGGGGAGGGGGAACGGGTTCATTCGACTTTTAACTTTAGTCGTTATAGGAGTTCTCTGTGGAGTCTTTTTGCTTGTACTTAGACCTAAACCGTAGAACAATAGATTACCTTTTAGACAATAGTAAAATTGTTGTTGTTAGGTTTACTTTAGTTTGATTGGGTGATAAATAAATATACATTACCATATGATTTTGGTGTTTGTCTCGTGTGTATTTTACTGTGTTGTGCATTCAGTGTTTACGGCTGAGAGAAGGAAAGAGAGAGAAAAAGACATAGAATTATCCACATCGGTAGAGTATTGTACTCGAGAGTTTCAGACCAACAGGAGGCCGTAGACTCGGCAGGGCTTCATCTCTGCTTAGAGGCGTTCAAGTCCCGCGTGACAACTTCTATCCTTAGCGAGCAACAAGTCTTCGGATCTTCCCGAATTACAACACTGTATCCATCTATTGTAACCGGTGTCTGGTACTTCTGGTATCGCAGATCTGAGCGGGACTCCGGTGATTAATAACGCAACCCCCATCGGCTCCTGCAATACCTGAGACACCGGAGCCGAGTACGCCTTTTGTCTTCACGCGGATAAGCCCCAACAGGTATAGAACCATACCAGCAGTCAAGTAACCAGTAGGTTCCCCAGGGTAGTATTCTCCGGGAAGACTGGCACTAAGAAAAGAGTCGAACCTCATGGTAGAGAGCCTCCGGACCAGAAGAGTTCCCCAGGGAGAGTAAGTTGAACCAGGAAAAAACCCTAGTTCCTTGCGGAGTGGAGATAACTTACCATTAGTGATTCCCTTCCCAGTAGGAGTAATAGACTCCGGTACCCGTAGAAAGTGACTGAGTTCGGGCCGAATCCGTACTGTTGTGACTGAGTTCGGTTGAGATCCGTACTACTGTGCCTGAGTTCGGGTGAAGTCCGTACTTCTGTGGATGAACTCGGATACCTGAGCTCAGGCACAGTGCCTGAACAGAGTTGCAACAGAGTTGCAGTTGCTGAGTCCGGGACGGGTTCAGTGTCTGGCACCCCAGTAGAACAAGCATGGGGCTCTGATCTAGTAGACCCAGTAGAGCATGCAGGGAGTACTGATCCAGTCAACTCAAGAGAACAGACAGGGAGTCCCGATCCAGTCAACCCAGTAGAACAGGCAGGGAGTACTGATTCAGTCAACTCAAGAGAACAGGCAGGGAGTTTCGATCCAGCCAACCCAAGAGAACAGGCAGGGAGTCCCGATCCAGTCCACCCAAGAAAACAGGCAGGGAGTTCCGATCCAGTCAACCCAAGAGAACAAGCAGGGAGTCTCGTCCCAGTCCCCACAAGAGAACAGGCAGTGAGTCCCGATTCAGTCCACCCAAGAGAACAGTCAGAGAGTTCCGATCCATCCACCCCATAATAGAGCATCCCATACTCCAGGCAAAGTCTAGTCTCAAGTACCAGTCAGGGAGAGAGCCAAAATAGTAGACCCAAGCTCTCCCACACCCAAATCTGGGATACACTAACCCATTGTCTGGAGCCATACTGGGCTACCCGAAGTCTGATATAGTACCCCAAAATTAGTTACTGAGGGAATCATCCAGTAACTTTAGTAATTACCATTAGGCCCATTAGAAAACCAACCAGTTCAGTTCCCATAACCAGTTTAATAAAATAACTTTTGGATAATTAAATTGACACCGTACCGCAATAATTTATGGAAACTACCTTTCAATAATGTTATAAAAAAGTTGGCTGTGATAGTTGTTTGCAGAATTTCTGAAGTTGATACTATTTTTAGCAGGCAGAAATGTTGTTTCAATGTTTTCATGTGTCCGAGTTAATCAGCAAGTTACGTTCTTTGAATTTTGTTAAATATAATGAGCTTGGTTAACTGAATAGATGGTATGGTTGATGAGTCAGATTTTCTTGAATGCTAGATCTTAACTCTATGTTCTTCATACTCGTTAAAATTCAAATAAACTCCAAATTATCTCTCATTACAATTGGCAATACAGCTGTAGAATTATGAGGTCTAATCTGCGCACCTATTTTCGTAAGTCTGATATTTAATTAGGTAATAAATAACTATATACAATTCTTAATTTCCTATCTTTCACAGTTTTTCCTCGAGATGATAAGACGCACCACGAGTTCCCTTATAATCTCACGTAGATTTTATTCTTATTTTTCTTTGCCAAACAATTGTTAAAATCATTATACATTAAAATGGTATTAGGGAATGTAAAGTTGGTTAAATTTCAGAATACATCATCACTAGGAAATTTATCGACCGATACTGTTATCACAACTTTCTCAGATTTACCAGAATCTGTTTCTATTGCATTAAACTTATCTTCGACTTCGGTCCATGAAAGTTCTCCAAATATGAAAATCCAAGAGTACCAAAAATTTACACCTTGGCAAAAGTATGAATGGTCAAAAACTGTGATTTGGTGCATTATTGTGTTCCCATTGATTTGTTTTGTAATATGGTCAATGACATATATTCTCTTTGGAAATCTGGCCCTACCCGGTGGATCTCTCTTTGCACTCGCTATACTTGAATTACTGGCAATAGTTTTAGGTAAATTAATAATTGGACTAAAAATTTTTTAGAATAACATTATGAATTTTGTTTTCCAACGTATAGGTCATACGGCTGAATTTATAAAACTACCTCCTTTAGTGGGAATGACTTTAGCTGGATTATTTCTTAGAAATTTCCCTACAATTAGTAATATAGGAAAAAACTTGGACTTATCAGTCACAAATCCATTGAGGTATAGAATATAAAATCAACATTCTAATATTCAATTCTATTATAATTATACACTTTATTCAAAGAGCTATGTCTGTGGTCGTATTGCTGACAAGAGGAGCATTAAATGTAAACCCTACATTAATTCGACGACATAAATGGGTAATTCCACAATTGTACATCGGATCCTGTATCTTTGAAGCAATAGCAGGATGCATAGCTGCTTACTTTTTATTCGGGTTTCCGGTGCAATGGGCTGTTGCGGTTGGGTAATATAATAATCAAAATTTATAACTGTATCGATATCAATAATTGTATTTCTTATTCGGTAAACAACTAAGCACAACTGACACGCTCAAAATATTCTAGATTGACATGCATTTTTACCATTTGAGTAAATTCTGACATTCTGAATTATTTTTCTGTATGGCGCAACAAAATTCAAGATACAGTAGGGGTCTACCAATAGCTTGCGTGGATATGTGTGAGATTGTGTAAGGTTCCTCTTTTACACAATCTCACTCAAGTGGGATGGGCTTAGTGACTCTAACCAATGAGAGAGGATACAATTTCGTAAAATCTCTCTCGGTTTTTACACAAACACACAATTTCACGTAAAAGAGGAACCTTACACAATCTCACGCAAATCCACGCAAGCTATTGGTAGACCCCTAGTTTCATTTTCAGAAGTCACCAAAGATAAAATTTAGTAATTATATGCGTTTTGGATCGATTTAACTCCGTAAATTACTAGATATTATATTCCTGAACAATATTTAAACAAGATTCAGAAAAATTTGCTGAATGGTCTGACCTCCAGATGAGATCATAGTCCTTTGCACTTCTTGGTGCAAACTAAACTGGTGGTCTCTGTTTGTCTAGTTAGTTAANCCAGATGAGATCATAGTCCTTTGCACTTCTTGGTGCAAACTAAACTGGTGGTCTCTGTTTGTCTAGTTAGTTAAGAAGTTTCCTTAAGTTTCACATAGGCATCGTTCACGAAGAAAATATAAAAATATCGAAGATATAATCTAGNAGCCCATTTGCGCCAATTCAGCCCAGGTGGGATGTGTTGACTTTTTTCCGAATTATTTATGCTAAACTCGACATACACTTACACTTTCCCTCATCCCCTCTCTCCTCCTCTTTCCTTCTTATTTCTTACCTTACTCTCCAAGCACTACACCTGAAATTTTAAATTATATTTGAGAATATTACTTGCACTATATTCAATGTAGCTCAATCTGAATATACATATTTTCGACTTCGATTTCCACTGTTGTCAATTTTTTATTGCGGGATTGAGTTGGATCAGATTAATTTCCGATTTTGATTGGACTAATTTACATCAAATCTATTATGATTTTAACAAAGTAAGAAAATTAGTTTTTCGGANTGAATGGGAGAAGCATACAAAAACGAAAGCACCTCGGCTATAGGGACACTAATGTATAGATTCACTGTATACGGTACATCTTATAATCACTTTATATGCAAAAACTTATGCATTTTCCTTGCAAAAATGAAAATTGATTATTTTTTGTAAAGTAGTATTTCTATATTCTACTTGTTAACAGACCTCACCTTTAGGTAGCCATGCCAGTACAACAAATAATTTCTCGCTGGTTGTCATTTCTTCTGATAGGCATAGCATCGAAAATGACGCACACATCCTCACCTGAATTCCACAGTGGAATATAAGATTTACTATTATAACTATAATCATGATAAAAGAATCTTACGGAAATACTTATAGTGAAACACAGTATGGTCTGAAGAATAATATTCCAATCAACTGTATTTAAATCAATACGGGATCCAATAATTCCAAACAACAAGGGTTGAAATAAGTACCATAAAATAGTAAGATGTCTGCTCAAATTCTCCTGCAGAAATTAATCAACATTGACAAGTATTAGATATATAACCCTTGAGTCTTTTTAATCCTAGTTAACTCCACACTTTCTAATCGATATGATTATAATTCTGTCGAAGCCGTTTTCGGTGACAAAATCTGCGTTCACAGCTTGAACCTTTGTCGTTGAATGATTTGTCCAGAATAGCCATAGAGATACAAATTAAAAAATCAACAAAAATTTCTAGAATAGAGTTGACAAAGGTCTGAAAACAAATAACTTTTTTGAAACTGTTTTGCAAGAGGTTCGGACGTAAAAATTCAATGGTAACCAATGGAAATTCGGAAATTTTTAATTTGGTAAAGCTCAGTTCATCCTACGCACCGAGATCAGACAAATTGAAATGTTTAGAAGCATGAAAACTAAAGACGACTGTTCATCAAAAAGTGAGCCCAAATTAATTAAATTGTTGAGTCGATAGAGATGATTCCCATCACAATTAGAACCAGACTCGTCCCATATTTGGGCGCAATAGGAAAAATTGTGGTGACATTTTGCTTCTGCTCTAAAATATATTAAATTATAACACAAATTTTATCACATTGGTCTCGTTAGAGCTACCGGTACATCAGTCATTCGCGCGAGCTTGATGACAAAAGTTCACTGAAAGCCATTACGCATGTTTTATAGTGCTCCAATTAAACTTTTATAATAATTTTGAATGTTGTCATGGAAAAAAAGTATAATTTCTTTTATGCATTTGCGCATTTACCTAGCGTCTAGCATCCTCTAGCATTTGCGTTAGAGGACGGAAGGAAGACGTGAACTATAAAACGAACGTTAGTAATAGTTACGTCCCAACCAATGGATGAAAACGTGTTAGTTGCGAGGCAGTAATGACGATAAATATTTTTTATAAATAAATGTTCTAAAGTTTAATTTGTGTATTCTTGGTGTACAGTGATAACTGAGCATTACTT